>SJYX01018974.1:282698-318261 GCA_006410675.1 Oreotragus oreotragus | reverse complement strand
GCCTCCCTGTCCATCATCCACTCCTGGAGTTCACCCAAATTCATGTCCATCGAGTCGGTGATGCCATCCAGCCATCTCATCCTCTGTCGTCCCCTTCTACTCCTGCCCCCAATCCCTCCCAGCATCAGTCTTTTCCAATGAGTCAACTCTTTGCATGAGGTGGCCAAAGTATTAAAGTTTCAGCTTTAGCATCAGTCCTTCCAAAGAACATCCAGGGTTGGTCTCCTTCAGAATGGACTGGTTGGATCTCCTTGCAGTCCAAGGGACTCTCAATAGTCTTCTCCAACACCACAGTTCAGAAGCATCAATTCTTCGGCACTCAGCCTTCTTCACAGTCCAACTTTCACATCCATACTTGACCACTGGAAAAACCACAGCATTCAGCTCTAAATCCAGGCCCTACAGCCTTCAGGAAGCTGGTTGAAAGTGAATAGCCCCACCTGACTCTCAAGGTAAGAGAGTGCCAGATGGAGAGACAAGTTTTATATTCAGACCCACCAGCAGAGTTTATGATAGATGACTTTCCTGACTACATTTTCACATGACTAACCTGCTAAGCAGAAAGTCTACATATTGGAGCATTTGAGCAAAAACTCTACAATCCTTGACAAGTGTTTTTAACTTACAGATAAAAGTTCATAATTTGGAATTGGGTCATCCACCTGGCAGACATTAAACATCAATAAAAAGTATATGTTCCACTTCTGGGTCTTAGCCCATGGAAACTGCTCACACGTGCAACACACACACACTCCACATACCTACTATCACACACTGTAGAAACATAACAATTATTTTTCTATGAATTATCTCCTAAAGAACCATGCATAATATTCATCTACTAAGAAGAATAGCTACAGCAAGCAATTCTTAAAAAGCATCTTAAGTAATACAATTTTCCAACTAAGCTTAAAATCATGTAACGGTGCCTTCAATAAAAGAGAAATCACCTCAGAAGTCAAAGAGTAGTTGATTCTGCTAAGGAAAAGTTAAGAACACAAAGAATAACAAGCCACCTGTTTGCCCCCTCCATGTTTTCTCTTTTATGTCCCAATTGTTGTTGCTGCTGATAATATATAGTCTGAGAAAAATTCAATTTTAGAGGCCCAGAAATACTGGACAAATATATGTTTTAATATTATATGTTTGAACAAGAACAGCACTATATTTATTCCAAATAGCATTTAGTCTCTTCATTCTCACAGGGTTTGACTCTGAATTTTACTTTAGATTTCAAAAAGAGCTGCTCTTCACAAGTAAGAAATTGGGGAATCTTTTCTGGCAAGACAAAAATTCCAGTGGAAAAGTTTTATCACTTAATTTACGACAGAAGTAGTTGCAAGTTGGCAACCATTATATTATTTCAGTATGAAAAAATTTATCATGTGATTAATTTCCCCCAAATACCTAATAGTTAAGAAATTTAAATGTTTCACCAGAAACATCTTTCAAACACCCAGGTGCTGAGTTTTCCATTTCTGTCACTTAAATAAATGCGTGTGTGTATGTTGTATGTGTGTGTATACTAATATACCCAAAACATAATAAAAGTGAGCTACAACTCTAGAAGCTACAGAAAGAAATTATTCCTCTGGAGATGAGATGTATCTCAAAAAATAAGTCAATTAATGCCAGACATAATCTTATCCCTTTAATACTCTACAGACAGTTTATCTCATTCCTTATGGACTGGCATCTACTCATAAATGATATTTCCCATATGTCAGAGAGGAAAGCTCATGATGAAATGTTAATAGACTGTAGAGTTTCAATCATTTCTGGCTTCTTCTCTGGAAAAAAGGGAGGTGAGCATCATGATGAGGTTATTTGTGCATAAGCCTTCTTTTTGCTAAGGTTTGGTTATCTTGCTTGAACACAGTGTCAGCTGTGAACATCAGCAAAGTTTAAAGTTACTGAAATATTAATATTCAATATTTTTGTATTTCATGGTGATTACAATTGTATACAGGGAAAGATCAAACACCCTTGGAATTATTTTTCTTCTAAAAGAATTGCTGTTAATTTAGATTTTCTTTTGGTCCTGGAGAGAACATTCTCTAGCAATCTCCATAGATTTAAATTTTGCCTCCAGGCTGCTGGGGCCTCCAGGGAGATCAAGTAGCCTCAAATGAGACCTGTAGCTCTTCTGACTAATTTTGAACTCAAGATTACAGCTGCCACAACTCCCACCTCCCACCCCGTCAGCCCTGGGGAGCCAGGATACATACAGGAAGAGTCTGTGAGAAATGGCAATCTTCCTCTATGGCACAGTTACATAAGGATGCCTTCTTGTATCTGTGTGCCTCTAAAAATAAAAGGCACCAAATACTTGAACCACTAGGACATTCCCAAACTTGTGTTTCTAACTGGCCTAATATAGCCATTCCTGTTCTGATGGTGAAATCAGTAAAAAGTAGTATAATCAGAGTCTGTTAAAAAAAGTACTGAGTCCCTTCTCATGCTGGGGCATCCTTGAGAAGGTCTCACCCAAGGAGACTGTGGTTGCCTGTGTCTGGTTGTGGCTGGTTGTGGCTGGAGCAGATTCAGCCACATGAGGTTTCTGACAGCTTGTCCTGGGATGAGAGGCCAATCAGCCCATTCCCAGACAGACTTTGTTCTCACCAGCTCTCTGCCAAAACCTCTACTAGGCTGTTCCAATAATTCAAGTTACTCACCTCTAGAGTCAGTTCTGTTGGAGGAGTGGCCCAAGTTGCAAAACAGGTAACTTTTAAAAAATATCTTCATGGTAAAAGTATGAAAGGAATGGAATAAAATGACTTTCATTTAAAAGCACTTATCAAGGGTTATAAAATGATAGAACTGGCTCAAACCCAACTCTGAATAAAGACAACTCTCCATTTCTACTAATTGTCTCTAAGAAATGACAATCATCCACTAGATACTCTGAAAATTATTATACTTGATGGATAAAGGCACATAAATTAACTAAAAAATAATTATGAGACATAACAAAGACAGATTTGAAGGGAAACTCAATAAATAGTCTTTACATGGCCTTGTACTACCCAGAAGTACTGCAAAATTGCAGCTGGATATTTTGAAATGACACATAAATTAGCATATATGTCTCTCCACTAAACTGATAACTTGGTGAAGTCAGGGATTATGACTGTCTGGCTCACCACATACTACCTGTGTCTAGCAAAGTGGCACACAGGGGGCACTCATACATATTTGTTGAATAAATAAGTGAATGACTTTATGGTATAAAGAAACTTGGTATTCATAATAATAAGCACTGTACGGATATAAATATCACTATCTCTTATACAGCTTTTAGCATCAAACCTATTTTATTTCTTTATATTTATTTGAAAATCATTACATATTCTGGCAGAGAATTTTCCTCTTCTGGCCCCACCACCAGACTACATTTCCCAGTGCCCCTCCCCACACCACCCCACCCTTCCATATTTAGACAGCATCACTAGTCAGAGTTCCAGCCAATGAAATACAAGTAGGTGACATGCATCACCTCTGGGGCAATACAGTTGAGAGTGGATAAGTTTTCTCCACGTTCTCTTACTTCCCCCACATGTGTACCTGAATGCAGAGGAAAACAAAGTCCTAGAAGACAGTAGAGCCACTTAAGAGAAGGAGTCTGATTTCCTGAGTGACCATATGGACCAGAGTCCTACATTCATCTGTATCAAACTATGAAACAAAACAAAGATCAACTTCTATTATATATTATATATATATTACACAGCTATTAGTCTATATTAACAATATATGCATGGACTATAAAGAGAATGCTATTATTTATTAAGATGGTACATTCTCCCAAATATTATTTTAGAAAATTAATGCATTTTAATATAAAACAGAAAACAGAAAAGCATTAGTAAGCAATCTTGGAAAACATGAAATCCAAGTATCTTTCCTCCTTGGCATTTGCACCTATTCTATCTTCATTCTGTTTTTACAAAATAAGTAAAGGGAATAAAATATTCAGGGAAATGGAAGTATAGATAATGTGAGTCTCAAATTCTCTGACTACAGATTCATACCATTGAGTTCTCTCATTATCTTCTAAGGCAAAATAGAATTCCTTTCCTTAAAAGTTTTTTTTCACACCACTACATTCATATACCTGCCTTCATATTGATAGTTATCTATTGAAATAATCTTTTTTTTCTTCCAGGGTTTGGCAAATTTTTAATCAGCCCAAAGTAGCATTGGTGGCTCATGTGCCACCATCAAATTCTAAGTACCATGCAAACTAGTTCAACTGGATCCTTTTAAGTGTGTTTATCCCCAAATCATTACCTATCTGTTTTCCCATCATTATAGGTTGATGATATAGGAAAGAAAATCAACATAAAAGTTTGAAAATCTTTAGGCTGGAAAAGATTTAGCTTGGCTCAGGCATAGATACACCTGTGTTCTCTTAGCTCCTTGGAACTATTCTTCTTACAAGGTAATCACCCTTCTCCCTTTCCCTATAGGAAACCAGATCTATACTCCAGAAGTCTCAAACATCAGTCTGAAGGTCCCATACAAAACATTATCTCCCACATACAAGACCCTAAGGAAATTTTAAAAAAGAAATAAAGTTTGTTTGGTTTGGGCCTATAGTTGATTTAAGTATAATCATCTAATCTCATTTTATTCTGCCCATGTGGCCAAGTATGTATTATCACAGGAGTTCCATGCTCCTATTTAAAATATATCCTTAAATATCTTAAACAAAACATTGACAAGTAGTGGACCCTTTCTGTTAGTGAAGTGATTATTATAGATTAAAGTTATACTTGCAATTTAGAAAAGTCTGAAAGATAAAATAAATGTAAAATTTAACTGGAAACAGAGTTGGCATAAATGTCAAAATAATTAAACATCAACTTAAGAAATATAACTCAAGTTGAGAATATTCTTAGATTCTCTTCTCATATTTTGCTGATAACTCAGTAGAACCAAATTCCTACCATTTGGGGGCAAAAAAAACATTACCTGATAGACTAGCAAAATAAGCATAATGTCTTCTCCCTAAATAAACCTTCCTATTTCAATCTCCATACAAAGTGTGCTTTGCTATGGACCAGTGACCTTAAAAGGAAGCAATATCTGACTAGTATTCCATTGCTGTTTCATTTCATGGATAAATCACTCCAAGAATGGCATGAATATGTAGAGAATTCCTGGCATGCTACTTGCCGTACACACTTTTAAAACTTGTGGAAGACTGGACCTAGAAGGCATACAAGATGCTCTGAGAGCAGTGTCCTATTTGCTGTGGACTAGAATTAACTCAAAATTTGATTATTATTTAGACACCATGGAATTATGGTTAGTGGAAACTGGCTATGGCCATTATCATATCCCCTGGGAGTACAAACCATCCCCACTTCACTTCCTGCCCACCCCGCCCACCTTAAAAACACTCATGAGGATAAATCCCTCAGCCACTTACCTGCGTGAGGTTTTAGTTCCCCCCCTATCAAGAATCTCTCAGTTATAGGGACTACTGCGTCTTCACCGCTGGAGTCCAATGGGCTGGTTTTACTTGGGGTTGTTGCTGTTGTTGTTTAGTTGCTCAGTCGTTTCTGACTCTCTGTGACCCCATGGACCGTAGCTCTTCTCTGTCCATGAGATTTCCCAGGCAAAAATACTGGAGCGGGTAGCCATCTCCTTCTCCAGGGGATCTACCTGACTCAGGGATTGAATCCACGTCTCCTGCATTGGCAGGTGGATTCTTTTACCTGAGCCGCCAGGGAATCCCTTTACTTGAGGTAGAAAAAGTCAAAGAAATTTCTGGAGTATCTAAGCTACAGAAGTCTTTGCATGTGTTTGGTTATTTGCTTGATATGCTTTTGATATGTTTTTCCTAAAAACTTAACAGGAACCTACCTGTTCAGCTAATCCTTATGTTGTGGTGTCACATCTGCACATTGAATATGAGGGAAGTTTCTTTGTTTTTTTGAGTCTAATTCTGCTGGTGCACAAAGGAACTGCAGGAGTAAGACAGCCAGGGGCTACTCCGAGTTCCCTCCTGCTAGGCCAGCATCCATGTCGGTCCACTTCCCACAAAGGAAACTATCCCAGGACTTCTACTGCTTCTCAGATCCAATCCTGACCTGAGGAAAGGAGACTTGAGCAACTCCGGGCCTACACTCCACATTTCCGTCCAGAACGTGAAAATACCCTTGTTTTAAAATATACTACTTAAAGAGAGGTTCACGACATGTAAAGTGAACGAAGCACATCACAAAATAACAGGCAACATATGACCCATTAGTTTGCTAGGGCCGCTGTAACCACGCACACAGGGTAGTGAAGCAGAAACGTATCGCCTCACTGCTCTGGAGGCTGGAAGTCCAAGACCACGGTGTTGGCGGGGTTGGTTCCTCCTGAGAACTGGGTGAGAGAGACTCTGTTCCAGGCCTCTTCCCTAGCTTCTGGTTCTTTCCTGGAGGTTTCCTCAGCCTGTGGGAGTATCACCCTACTCTGCCTTCACCATCACATAGCTTTCTCCCTGTATGTATGGCTCTGTGTTCAAAGTTCCCCTTTTATGAGGACACCAGTCAGAATGAATTAGGGTTCTCTCTAATGACCTCAACTAATTACACCTGCAATGACTCTATTTCCAGATAAGGTCACATTCTGAGGTATGGTGAGTTAGGACTTCAACATACGGATTTTGAAGGGATATAATTCAACCCATTACAGCAAATGAAAATGAAAAGATTCTATTTATGTATATAATCATATGAGCATAGAGAAATGGATAGAAAGATATATAAGATATACAAACTGTTAAGTTCCATTAACCAGCTGGAGGATTATCTGGGGTTAAGGATTCGTTATTACTTATTTTATTGTACTTTTAATATTACATCAACTGTTAGAGTAGGCAATAATTTTATAATTAAAAATCCATTACAGATTAAATGAAAACTTAAAACATATTACTGGCAAACAGAAATTTTCTCAAATTATTGCATTTCTCCTCTTTCTTTTAACCCATTTCTACAAAGTCTTAAAATAATCATTCTAAGAACCTAGGATGCAGAAGTCATATTTTGATGAGAAGAGGGAAAAACTAGATGATAACAAAGTGGTAGACAAGTGGGGACAAGAGCTAAATATGAGAGATATGAGAAAGATGATCACAGTAACAGACTGACAACCGAAAAACACTGGTCTGAAGGAAGGGGAGAGAAAAATGACAATATAGAGAGCATCCATGCATGAAAAAAGGAGTGGCTATCAAGACTGCTGTATGTATCAAGACACGCTGCTCCCATGTTGGATGAGTTGGGTTAGAAAATGAGAGAACAAGAACTCCAAGATAAAACATTAAAAGACCTGATCACAATGTGCTTTCCTGAATGTGAAAGGTACCTGTAGGAGTCAGAATAACGTCCCCCACCAAAGACAGGCACTCCCTAATCATTCAAAACCTATGAATGTTATCTTTGTGACAAAGGGATCTTTTAAGCATCATTAAGGGTACCAATGGCGCCCCACTCCAGCACTCTTGCCTGGAAAATCCCATGGACGGAGGAGCCTGGTGGGCTGCAGTCCATGGGGTCGCTAAGAGTCAGACACGACTGAGCGACGTCACTTTCACTTTTCACTTTCATGCATTGGAGAAGGAAATGGCAACCTGCTCCAGTGTTCTTGTCTGGAGAATCCCAGGGACAGGGGAGCCTGGTGGGCTGCCGTCTCTGGAGTCGCACAGAGTCAGACACGACTGAAGCGACTTAGCAGCAGTAGCAGCAGCAAGGGTACCAAACCTTGAGACAGAGAGAACAACCTGGTTTCTCTGGGTGGTTTCAATCTAATCTCATTAGTACTCTCAAACAGAGAAATGTTCTACACTAATTTAGAGAGAAAACAGAAGGAAAAGAGATTCCAAGCAGGGAAAGAACTTAACCCACCATTTCTGGCTTTGAAGACAGAGGAAGGGAGCCAAGAGCCCAGAAATACGGGTGGCCTCTGGAAGTTGGGACCAGCCCTCAACTGACAGCCAACAGGACAAAGGGTTTTACTCCCACAACCACAAGGGACTGAGTTCCCAATAACTTGAATGAGCAGAAAACAGATCCACCTATAGAATCTCCAGAAAGAAAGACAGAAGGCTGTCAACACAGTGATTTTAGCCTGGGGAAAACGGTGTTGGACTTTTGAAGCTTTAGAAATACAGGATAATAAATCTGAGTTGTTTAAGGCCATTAAGTTTTTGGTAATTTGCTATGGGAGCAATGGCAAACTAATAAGTAAGAATTATAGGATATATAATTATAAATACTTAAATGATGACTTTTGAGTGTTCCCTCTATTCAAAGCACTGTACACTATGAACATTCAGCTCTTATCACTGATTCTCCTCTGTAGGTTGTATAGTCCAACTGTCTTTTTTTTTTTTTTTTTTTTTTTTTTAAATATCAGTGAATTAAAGTCAGGGAAACAAAAACATCTGCTCCCTGGAATCAGAGGGTTTTGACCTGGCACTACTGCAACTTACTCAAAGTCTCACAATTGATGAATGTCACAGCCAATATTCAAGATCTTTGTGAGAAAAAAGTGCTATTTTCCTAGCAGTGGGGATAGACATCCCTGCTTATGGCCATCTCTGCTCCTGCTTTCAAGGAGTGAATGCTTGGAGTCAGTCGTGCTATGAGCAGTGGTGGGGTCCAGTCGCTAATTGTGTCTGACTCTGTGCAACCCCATGAACTGTAGCCCAGCAGGCTCCTCTGTCTGTGGCATTCTCCAGGCAAGAATCCTGGAGTGGGTTGCCATTTCCTTCTCCAGGGGATCTTCCCAACCCAGGGACCGAACACTGCATTGCAGGCAGATTCCTTACCTTCTGAGTTACCAGGGAAGCCTACCATCGAGATGGAGTCTGCCCCCTGAAAGGCTAGAGGACGTTCTAACTGAAGGTTAATTAAAACCGAAATTTTAGGCCAAATATTAAGGCAGCGCTGCGATAACACAGGTCAGATTCCTCTTCCCAGAGACTCTTTCCTCTGCGTCCGTGCAGCATTCTCCCTCTAGCTCTTACAGCCTTCCTGCCTGCTAGCTTGTGTTAGAGCTGCTTATGCACACGCCTAATCTCTGAGTGTGGTTATGATTTACTGAGCAACACTCTGAGCCAGACATGCAGCTAGATGATTTACCTGCATTAGCTCATTTAATCCCCATTAACAGCTATGTGATGTGTACTATAATTATTGACAATTTTGTATACAAAGAGTCTGAAGTCAAACAGATCTTGCAGCGTACTCGAGGCCTCACAATTAATAAGTGGCACAGCCAATACTCAGGACCTGCTGTTTGTCTCCCAAGCCTGTACTCTTAACTTACAACAAAGCTTTTCAAGGATGAAATGAAATAAAAAAAGAAAGAAAGAAAAGAAAAGTTTATTCACTGGTGTATTCACTGAATCCCTGAGGCACAGAAAAGAATAAATATTTGCAGAGTGGAAGAAAAGAGGCCATGAGTGGGAAAACATAAGCAAGAAAATTCTGACTAATGAAGGACATCATCTCCTTAAAATATAGCTCACCATCTCTCCCAAATACTAAATAGGAATAATTAGAGGAAAATGCTCCTGTATTTACCTCCTATTTATGGGAACTACATAGTATATATTTATATTAATACATTCTAATTTTCATTTTTTATTACCAATGTAGCAATCTGAAAAGCAAAAATAGAATACAATTACTAAAATGGCTAGGAGAAAATGCACAGCCCGAAGCGCTTGCTGGCCAGTCTCCTCTTATAACTCCACAGCTGCAGCTGTGAAGCCCCGTAACCACAGCAGTCTGATCACAAGGGGACCAGGTTGCCATGGCCTGCAGATGTGACTAAGCATACACACATCCTACAAAGGTAGATGCTGATGCTTCAGGTAAAGGCATCACTGAATCCACAAGACATTTTGTTCTAACTACACATGTTCAGCATCTCTACTTTCTGCTCGATTATAAATTCCACGAAAGTAGAAACAATATTGATTTGGTTCGTGGCTTCATTCCCAGTGCTTGGCCCAGGGCAAAGGCTCAATAACCGTTTATGGAATGAATCCATAAATGAGGGAATATCTCTAGACTAGCATCTAGTGGATTAATTAGCAAGACAACAGAGCAGTGATTACATATGTTAGTTTCTGACTGGATTCTAACAATGGAACATATAATTTACCTACAATGATACTGTACCGGTTTTGACTTAAAGGTGAAGAAAATCCAAGTAAATTTTCAGGAAATTTTTCATCTGATGTCACAATAGGCTGGGAGGTTAGCGTAGTTAAGGAGCTGGTTATTTGGCTCTTCAGCAACATCTCCAGGTGTTGGCTTCTTTCTGTTTGTGTTCTCCGCCGTCTCGAACATGCTGCCTGGTCCTCTGGCTACCTCCTCTCATAATGACAGGACATTCAGAAGATTCAGCATTACCTCCTTGCCCAGCTTCAACCAGAGACAAAAAGTAACTGAACTTCCTTTTGTATCTATTCTAAGGATAAAAAAAAAAAAAACTTTCAAGTCCTGCCAACTGAAGTACATTCACAGGTTGAAATTACATTGCACATCTCATTCTGAAGCTTATCACCAAGAAGGTGGCTGGACTTAACGTGACAGAATCAGACTTACCCAGATTTACTCTTTGAGGATTGGAAAGGGCTGACTCTCCTACTGGTCATGGCCATCTGGCTACTAAACCAAACATTTACCGTAGCAAGGAAGCAGTAAAGGAAATGGCGATTGAATACATTGCTACAAGAGTTCCAGCTTTGGACAATAAAAAGTCTAGATGGCCCTCTTTGGGTAGACCTCTAACTGCCAAGTCGATTCTCCAAAGCTTCCTTTGCTGTTCTAAAGGTCAGCAGCCATGTTTCTGGCCAATAGCCTCTTTTCTCTGGCATAAATTTTGTCCTCAACAGAATTAGGAAACTGATTTTCACTACTCTCGGCTCTTTTCCTTTTTAAAAAATCTAATTCCAATCTTCCTTGGGGCTCCATATTCCTGACTGTTTAAGATCCGGTCCTGAATTCTGACTAATCATATATTTTGATAGGTAAAATCACCAAAACAAATCTGGGTGATCCAAGAAACCTGTTGCAATGAACTGAATGCTTATGTCACCCCAAAATTCATATGTTGAAATCCTAACCCACAAAGAGATGGTATAAGGTACAAAACAGAGCCCTCACGAAAGAAATCAGTGTCCTTATAAAAGAAACCCCAGAGAGATCCTTCTCCCTCTCCCATGTGATGTTACATTAAAAAGACAACCATCTAAATTAGAAGCAGGCCTTGGCCAGACACCAAATCTGCCAGAGCCTTGATCTTGGACTTCCCAATACCAGAAATGTAAGAAATAAATTTCTATTGTTTATAAGTTACCCAGTCTGTGGTTTTTGTTGTAGTGGTAAGAATGGACTAATACATCGTTCGAGAAATGTACTGAATTCTAAACTTCCTCAACAGAGCAGAGTTTGGAGGGAGTATTAGGGGAATCAATCTTGTGGGACACGCCCCCGGCAACTGGTATAAACAGCACTGTTCTTTATCCAGACTATGCCCTCTGAAAGATCATTCTTACCCTTTATTTTTGAGATCTGGTATTTTCACCTTTAAGTAGATTATATGTCAAATATAGATTATATGTCAAACTATGCTAGTAAAGTAATACTCAAAATTCTCCAAGTCAGGCTTCAACAATACATAAACCATGAACTTCCAGATATTCAAGCTGGTTTTAGAAAAGGCAGAGGAACCAGACATCAAATTGTCAACATCCGCTGGATCATCTAAAAAGCAAGAGTTCCAGAAAAAAAAATCTATTTCTGCTTTATTGACTATGCCAAAGCCTTTGACTGTGTGGATCACAACAAACTGTGGAAAATTCTGAAAGAGATGGGAATACCAGACCACCTGACCTGCCTCTTGAGAAATCTGTATGCAGATGAGGAAGCAACAGTTAGAACTGGACATGGAACAACAGAAAATAAGGAAAGGAGTATGTCAAGGCTGTACATTGCCACCCTGCTTGCTTAACTTATACGCAGAGTACATCATGAGAAACGCTGGGCTGGATGAAGCACAAGCTAGAATCAAGATTGCCAGGAGAAACATCAATAACCTCAGATATGCACACGACACCACCCTTATGGCAGAAAGTGAAGAAGTACTAAAGAGCCCCTTGATGCAAGTGAAAGAGGAGAGTGAAAAAGTTGGTTTAAAATTCAACATTCAGAAAACTAAGATCATGGCATCTGGTCCCATCACTTCATGGCAAATAGATGGAGAAACAATGGAAACAGTGAGAAATTTTATTTTTGGGGCTCCAAAATCACTGCAGATGGTGACTGCAGCCATGAAATTAAAAGATGCTTGCTCCTTGGAAGAAAAGCTATGACCAACCTAGATAGCACATTAAAAAGCAGAGACATTACTTTACCAACAACAGTCTGTCTAGTCAAGGTTCTGCTTTTTCCAATAGTCATGTATAGATGTGAGAGTTAGACCATAAAGAAAGCTGAGCACCAAAGAACTGATGCTTTTGAAGTGTGGTGTTGGAGAGGACTCTTGAGAGTCCCTTGGACTGCAAGGGGATCCAACCAGTCAATCCTAAAGAAAAGCAGTCCTGAATATTCATTGGAAATCTGAGCACCGAAGAACTGATGCTTTTGAAGTGTGGTGTTGGAGAGGACTCTTGAGAGTCCCTTGGACTGCAAGGGGATTCAACCAGTCCATCCTAAAGGAAATCAGTCCTGAATATTCATTGGAAAGCTGAGCACCGAAGAACTGATGCTTTTGAAGTGTGATGTTGGAGAGGACTCTTGAGAGTCCCTTGGACTGCAAGGAGATCCAACCAGTCCATCCTAAAGGAAATCAGTCCTGAATATTCACTGGAAGGACTGATGTTGAAGATGAAACTCCAATACTTTGGCCACCTGATGCGAAGAACTGACATTTGAAAAGACCCTGATGCTGGAAAAGATTGAGGGTGGGAGGAGAAGGGGATGACAGGGAATGAGATGGTTGGATGGCATCACCAACTCAATGGACATGAGTTTGAGTAAACTCCAGGAGTCTGTGATAGACAGGGAGGCCTGGCATGCTGCAGTCCATGGGGTCGCAGCAACAAAAACTGACTAACTGACCCTTTATTTTTGAGATCTGGTATCTTCATGTTTGAGTAGATTATGTGTCCCCAGTGTTTGAGAACCTGAACCAAAGTATGAAGTCTGCCCTTCTCATTTAGCAGCAGGAAAGAACCAGCCTGCCAGTGCAGGAGATGCTAGAGATGCAAGTTTGATTTGTGGATTAGGAAGCTCCCCTAGAGAAGGGCATGGCAACCCACTCCAGTGTTCTTGCCTGAAGAATCCCATGGACAGAGGAGCCTGGTGTGCTATAGTCCATAGGATCTCTAAGAGTCACACATGACTGAAGCAACTGAGCACATCACCACACCAGTAGCAGCAGCTGAACACGTGAGCTGTGAAAGATCCCTCAAAGATAGCAAGCAAGACTTTCACTTCTTCAGACCTAATTGAATTTGGATTTCTAGGTATGTTTCCTGCCACAAGACAGGGGAAAAAAGGATTTCCATGCCACTCTTCAAATTATGCACCAAGAGGAAGAGTAGATGAAGAAATTTATGCCAAAAATACAAAGTAAGAATAATAAAAGTAGAAGAGAGAAAGAGCAAAATGTGTGTGTGTGCTTAGACTCTCACGGGCTGAATTAAATGTGGCTGCGGGTTGCAGAGACGCCTTTGGACAGGCAAACAGGCTGTCAGTGCCAATTACCTCGCTGGGCTCATTCTGTTACTTCAGGCCCTGTGCTGTCTGGCACTGGAGCCCTGCATCCGCCAAGATCCTAGCCAGCTGAAGAAGACTGAGAGGCAGGCCTTGCACGTGAGCCTGAGAACTGTCACTGTTTCTCTTTAGACTTGTGACAGGATATGCCTTTCCAACGGGCTGTCAGTTTGATTCCTGACTTGCCAAAGCAGCTGTGTGCACAGAGGTCTTTAAAAAAATCATAGAAGAACACCTGATCTAGTCCACCAACTGATGACAAAAACTGCCATTGCTTTAGGGAAAAAAGAGAGAGAAGCATAAAAACAATTAACTGGCAAAATTAACTTACTTTGTGCAAAAAAAGAAAAAGCAGTTGCTGTGGAAACTCACACATTAATACTATAAATGATCCATGCAGAAATGAACTTGAAATTAATTCTACTGGCTGAGTTAATGTGTTGAAAAAGCACACTGAATTGGTAGGTTCCTTAGGCTTCCATTAGATTAAACAATCTTGAAAGGAAACAAAAAAAGCTCTAACTGGTACCAACTCATCCTGTGAGCTGCAAAGCCAAGAATGTTTTGCTGCCCATGATATTTTCCCAGAGTTAATATCCTTCTTTCTTCAATTAGACAGACATTTAAAAGATCAACTCATGGATTAGCACCTGAGTATATTATTTTTTACTGTTTTAATGTCAGGGACAGGGATCAAAGAATTTACTTCACTATAACTATAAAGTTTTTTTAAACTCTGAAAGGAAAGAGAAAAATTCCTCACAGGGGCGTAATGAATGAATGGCTACAAATTAAATATCNAAAAAAGCAGTTGCTGTGGAAACTCACACATTAATACTATAAATGATCCATGCAGAAATGAACTTGAAATTAATTCTACTGGCTGAGTTAATGTGTTGAAAAAGCACACTGAATTGGTAGGTTTCTTAGGCTTCCATTAGATTAAACAATCTTGAAAGGAAAAAAAAAAAGCTCTAACTGGTACCAACTCATCCTGTGAGCTGCAAAGCCAAGAATGTTTTGCTGCCCATGATATTGTCCCAGAGTTAATATCCTTCTTTCTTCAATTAGACAGACATTTAAAAGATCAACTCATGGATTAGCACCTGAGTATATTATTTTTTACTGTTTTAATGTCAGGGACAGGGATCAAAGAATTTACTTCACTATAACTATAAAGTTTTTTTAAACTCTGAAAGGAAAGAGAAAAATTCCTCACAGGGGCGTAATGAATGAATGGCTACAAATTAAATATCGTTTGATATCACCGTTGCCTTGTTCTGCTGACCCACAAACCAAAGGAGTTGTTTTTCCAGTCTCCTCTCCCAAAATGGACATCAGGACTCCTACTCCTCAGCACTAACAGATTCTCCATCCTTCAAAACAGAGCAGTCTGAAAATGCAGAGAGAGGCACATGTCCTTCCATAAGAAATGAACAGAAGTCTATGAAATATGGGGATTCCCAGCTGGCGCTAGCAGTAAAAAACCCATGACAGCACAGGAGATCTAAGAGACCCAGGTTCAATCCCTGGGTCTGGAAGATCCCCTGGAGGAGGGCATGGCAATCCTCTCCAGTACTCTTGCCTGAAGAATCCCATGGACAGAGGAGTCTGGCAGGCTACAGTTCATGGGGTAACAAAGAGTTCGACATGACTGAAGGAACTTAGCATGCAGGCACACACTATGCAATATGTCTGGCTTCAAGCAATCAGGGAAGGAAGAGTGAGACTGGAAACTAGGCAGCCTCGGGAGTCTCCAGATGAACTTGTCTGGACTGCCAGCATCGTGGCACCCAGAAACCAACAACCTGATTTAAGAGCTGTAGTCTGCTTTGGCTTCTTGTAACAGCTACCATTACAACTATCTGTATCCTTTCTGTGTGACTTTGAGCTCATTATAATTAGCCCCTCTCTGACTCAGTTTCTTCATCTGTAAAATGAGGACAAGTAATAATACCTACAGCAAAGGACTGTTGTAAAGATTACATGAGTTAATTTTTAGAAAGCATGTATAACAGAGCAAGGGAAGCACTATGTGAATACTAGCCTCTGTTTTTAATCCAGTAACATATAACTAGCTTAATCTTCTCTTTCTTTAATATTATTTACTTCCTATTGCAAATGATAGACGTTCCTGGTGGCTCAGAGGTTAAAGCGTCTGCCTGCAATGCAGGAGACCTGGGTTCGATCCCTGGGTCGGGAAGATCCCCTGGAAAAGGAAATGGTAATCCACTCCAGTATTCTTGCCTGGAGAATCCCATGGACAGAGGAGCCTGGTGGGCTACAGTCCACGGGGTCACAAAGAGCCGGACACGACTGAGCGACTTCACTTTACTGCAAATGATGACGAAATTCCTATCATTCTATTTCCTTGCAACTGCCCTATTTTCCCTTTGATCTTAGTTATTATTTTCTTTACACCTTTAAATAAGACATTTTATAGTACTGTGTAATATATTCACACCTATTAGTTGATTTATCAGTTTTAAGTAATACACATTGACTTCTGATACAAAAGAAACTCAGAAAATGTGTATGTGATAATTTGGGACTCACTGGGCCCAGTCACTGTGAAGTGGACTTGAGTCAACACTCCATTTGTCAGCCAATGTCCATATGGTCCCACTCTGAGAGAGGTTCCACAGTGGCATTCTGGGTCCTCTGGAGACTAGCACTACCTCACAGCTGATATTCAATAATCTCAACGATTTGTGTGTCTCTCTTTATCATATGCTTATTTACCCTGTTAAAGATGGGAGTTTTCTTTGGAAAAAGACAAAGTTCTCACAATTTCTGTTTGTTTCAAGTATCTATGACTGTATCACAAACAATCCATAAATTAAGAAGCTTAAAAGAACACATTATTATCACTCACGTTTCTATAACAGAATGGGCTGCAGTGGGTAGTTCTTTCTTAGAGTCTCCCACGCTTTGTAGTCAGAATTAGGGCTGGAGACATCTAAAAGTTTGACTGGGCTGAACATCCATGATGGCTTTTCATTCAACAGGCCCAGCACCTTGGTGTTCTTGATCTTTTCTCTGTGTTTTTTAGTTTTCATAGCACAGTGGTTTCACATTTCTTAGCCCTTCACTGGCTTCCAAGAAGCCAGAAAGAAACTGCTGGGACGATTAAAAGGTACACCTGGAACTAAACGCAAGGATACTTCTACCATATTCTATTGGTTAAAGCATTCACAGAACTCATCCAGGTTCAAGGAGCCAAGAAATGAGCTCTACTTCTTGATGGGAGAGTATCCCTTCTCTGGGGAAGGTCATACTGCAGAGGGCATGTGGATTGGGAGATCTGCCACCCTGAAATGTTTGTAGCATCAAGACTTTCCTTCCCTCCAGTGCTCAGGGTTTCTGAACTTCCTCAGGAATATGAATGGACAGAGGCTATGACTCTTNTCCTGGTGGCTCAGAGGTTAAAGCGTCTGCCTGCAATGCAGGAGACCTGGGTTCGATCCCTGGGTCGGGAAGATCCCCTGGAAAAGGAAATGGTAATCCACTCCAGTATTCTTGCCTGGAGAATCCCATGGACAGAGGAGCCTGGTGGGCTACAGTCCACGGGGTCACAAAGAGCCGGACACGACTGAGCGACTTCACTTTACTGCAAATGATGAAGAAATTCCTATCATTCTATTTCCTTGCAACTGCCCTATTTTCCCTTTGATCTTAGTTATTATTTTCTTTACACCTTTAAATAAGACATTTTATAGTACTGTGTAATATATTCACATCTATTAGTTGATTTATCAGTTTTAAGTAATACACATTGACTTCTGATACAAAAGAAACTCAGAAAATGTGTATGTGATAATTTGGGACTCACTGGGCCCAGTCACTGTGAAGTGGACTTGAGTCAACACTCCATTTGTCAGCCAATGTCCATATGGTCCCACTCTGAGAGAGGTTCCACAGTGGCATTCTGGGTCCTCTGGAGACTAGCACTACCTCACAGCTGATATTCAATAATCTCAACGATTTGTGTGTCTCTCTTTATCATATGCTTATTTACCCTGTTAAAGATGGGAGTTTTCTTTGGAAAAAGACAAAGTTCTCACAATTTCTGTTTCAAGTATCTATGACTGTATCACAAACAATTCATAAATTAAGAAGCTTAAAAGAACACATTATTATCACTCATGTTTCTATAATGGAATGGGCTGCAGTGGGTAGTTCTTTCTTAGAGTCTCCCACGCTTTATAGTCAGAATTAGGGCTGGAGACATCTAGAAGTTTGACTGGGCTGAACATCCATGATGGCTTTTCATTCAACAGGCCTAGCACCTTGGTGTTCTTGATCTTTTCTCTGTGTTTTTTAGTTTTCATAGCACAGTGGTTTCACATTTCTTACTCCTTCACTGGCTTCCAAGAAGCCAGAAAGAAACTGCTGGGACGATTAAAAGGTACACCTGGAACTAAATGCAAGGATACTTCTACCATATCCTATTGGTTAAAGCATTCACAGAACTCATCCAGGTTCAAAGAGCCAAGAAATGAGCTCTGCTTCTTGATGGGAGAGTATCCCTTCTCTGAGGGAGGTCATACTGCAGAGGGTATGTGGATTGGGAGATCTGCCACCCTGAAATGTTTGTAGCATCAAGACTCTCCTTCCCTCCAGTGCTCAGGGTTTCTGAACTTCCTCAGGAATATGAATGGACAGAGGCTATGACTCTTTAGGAGGCTAAAGTCAACCTTCTGCTCACCATATCTAAAGAGGTTTTTTTAATCCTACAAAGAGGTTCTTAGAGGATTGCTGAATCTAATAATAATAAAACAGACAATCCTTTGGCAAAATTAATTAAGAATGAAGAAAAAAGACATAACAATGTAGGAGTAAAAAGAGGAAAATGACAGCAAAGCTTTCTCAAATCAAAAAGGAGGTACTAGGAAAAATGTCCTGCCAATAAAATGGAAAACACAGACAAAATAGAAAATTAACTAGAAAACTATATAATTTACTATGGCAAACTCAATAATAGAAAAACTTAATAATTTTAAAACCATATAATAAATAGAATTAATAATTTAAAATCTCCATTATCATCTCCTCCAAAACCTTACTATAGTAGTTTTATAGGCAAGTTTTACCACAACTTCAAGGAACATATAATTCTAATGTTATGCAAATTGTTCCAAAGAAATAGAAAAAAAAAAAAGCAAAGTTCCCAACTCAATACTATAAAGCTAAAAACCTTGATATCAACAATGTATAAGATAATTTATAAAAGGAAAATCATAGACAAATCTCATTTTTAATACAGATGTAAAAATCCTAAATGGAATGTTAGAAAACAGTGTCAACAATATCATGAAAAGTAATATATCATGATTCAACACTGTTCCAGGAATACACAGATTATTAAAATTTAGAACTGTATTAACATCATTTTCACATTAACAGATTAAAAGAGAAAAGCCATATAATCCTCTCAGAAGGTACAGAGAAGCATTCAGTAAAATCTAAACAACCTCTTAGCAAACTAAATATAGAGGAAGCTTCCTCAGTCTAAGGAGTACTTACTGCAAATCAGCAACACACACACACATTTAATAAAGCATTCTCCTTACAACTAGGAAACAGATAAGCATTATCTCTGTCATCACATTTTCTCCACACCTCTAGGTCCCCTGGCCTATTAGAGAAAAAGGAAAGGAATTAAAGCAAAGGAAGGAAGTAATAAGGGAAGGGAAGAAGGACAAAAGGGAGGAAGGGGGAGTGGGGGGAGGGGGGAGGAATGAAGGAAGGAAATGCATTAAGCAACAGAAGAAAAAATCGCTACTCACAGAAAATATAACTGTCAGCATAGAAAAAATACAGTTAACTAGAATAACAAAATTTCAGGGAAGGCAATGGCACCCCACCCCAGTACTCTTGCCTGGAAAATCCAATGGACGGAGTAGCCTGGTGGGCTGCAGTCCATGGGGTCGCTAACAGTCGGACAGACTGAGCGACTTCACTTTCACTTTTCTCTTTCATGCATTGGAGAAGGAAATGGCAACCCACTCCAGTATTCTTGCCTGGAGAATCCCAGGGATGGGGGAGCCTGGTGGGCTGCCATCTATGGGGTCACACAGAGTCGGACACGACTGAAGTGACTTAGCAGCAGCAGAATAACAAAATTTAGCAAAACAAATAAGATCAACATAAAAAAATTTCTATAATCATGTAGAGCCTAAAATGTGTATAACTTCTATGTAACTCCCCTAAAGAAACTCTCACAGATATGCAGAAGGGACACCTATAAAGGGTATTCACAGTTCTATCAGTAGACAAATAAACTATGACAGTTATATAATCAAATACTCTACAGCAGTTAAAATGAATGAACTAGGGCCATATGTATCAACACGGGTCAATCTAAAAACACAGTGTGGCACGAAAAAAGCAAGTTAGAAAAGAGTAGAGGTATGAACTTTAGCAAGTTAATTAGTCTGTAACTCAGCTTCCTTACTTATAAAATGCCAATAACAGCACCCACATTCTAAGGTTAATGTGTATAATATGCTCTAGGACAGTGCCTGAAAGACAGTAATCATTCAATAAGAAGCGTTCACCGTGTGATGAAGATCATGGTAATGCACATAGTTTTTAAACATGAAAACTATTTTATATATTATTTCTGGTTAAGTGCTAATGAAGTCGCTCAGTCGTGTCTGACTCTTTGCGACCCCATGGACTGTAGCCCACCAGGCTCCTCTGTCCATGGGATTTTCCAGGCAAGAGTACTGGAGTGGGTTGCCATCTCCTTCTCCAGGGGATCTTCCCGACCCAGGGACTGAACCCAGGTCTCCCACATTGTAGGCAGACGCTTTACTGTCTGAGCCACCAGGGAAGTCTGTTTATGGTTGAAACCTAGTAAAATTATAAAATGGAAATATCACAGTAATAAGTTAATGCTGGAAAAAGGAGAGAAGAAAAAGAAGTAGAATACATATATCTATAGCTGTATGTATTTGTCAACAAGACACCTGAAGTAAATATAGCAAAAAGGTAACATATTTAAATCTAGGTGGTAGAGGGATCTGTAGCTTTGTTATATCATTTTATTTTTATATACTTGAAATATTTTATTAAAAATTCTAACTGAAACAAAGCATGTTAAGATATGAACAGCAACACACTGCGGTTATGGGATAGTGACTGTTCTTTGTTTCTTAAATAGAGATTTCTATATTTTCCAGATTTTCTACAGTAAGAATATATTTCTTTTATAATTAGACAAGAAATAATTTAAAGCAAAAATAAAATCCTTTTAATACTGAAATTAAGGTCTGCTTCACCTAAGTTACTCTTCATTTAGATGTCCTCTATTCAAAACCAAATCTCTGTATGTTAAAAACTACATAACTTTAATATGTAGAGCATTTTATTTGATTTATTTTAAGAATATATTTCTTTTATAATTAGACAAGAAATAATTTAAAGCAAAAATAAAATCCTTTTAATACTGAAATTAAGGTCTGCTTCACCTAAGTTACTCTTCATTTAGATGTCCTCTATTCAAAACCAAATCTCTGTATGTTAAAAACTACATAACTTTAATATGTAGAGCATTTTATTTGATTTATTGCATCAAAATGTATATCTACAAAATAAGCATCCTTTCCTAATTCACAAATAATTTATGGATCTTTTCATCATCTTTATTGTAGTAAAATGTCATCCTCTATAAATTTCACATTCCTGATACTATGGGGAAAAGGTACTAAGAATATCTGGATATATTCCTTAAAAAATCCACACAATGACACCATCAGAGATCTTCCCTAACCTCTTTTATTTGATGTTTCAAATCTAAAAGTGCATCTAATTCTGAAAACAGAACTGATCTTCAGAGACCTTGTAATTTATCTTTTACCATGATTACAATTTCTAATCTAACCAGCAGCAGTTCAAATTGAACTCTGATCCAAATGATCAATAGCCGTGCGCAACCCATTAGATGTGCGAATATTAAATCGTCTTTGGATAAGGGTTGTCCAAATGAAAAGCATATAATTATCATCTATTAACATATATTGAAGCAAATAACACAAAAAATGCAAAATATGTCATACAACCTTTCAGAAGTCCAGTGACTATGATGCTAAGGTTAGATCTTTTATTTTACATATAGATTTGTACCAAATTATGATTATGCCTTTAAGTGTTTGTTATTAAAAATGCTAGCCTTAAGACACAAAATGGATAATTTGTGAATAAAGAACATTTAATTTCTGATTCCATCCTTCTTCCTGTGTCTGTGCTTTCTTAACACCGAAGTTTTCCTACCAACTTGTAAGAAGTAGCCATGGTCAGTGAGTAAAAGGATAATTAAATGGGTTTGATAAAAAAATAATTCCAAATATCTAGCTTACCTTTCATATTTTCCTTTGCATATAAAAAACCTATATAGTTACAGAAGCATAAAATTATACAAAGAATAGAACCTAAAGAAAAATGAGTCATATCCCCTACCTTGAGCATCAGCAAGAATGGCAATAAAATTTTCTAAACATCCCATGGTATATTCTTCCAATACTTAACAATGCAGATGTTGGAAATTTTTCTTTATGAAAACCTAAATCCCTAGTGTTTAAAGGTAAACCTAGAAAAGTAACCTTTTCATGGCATATTTCCCAGTCTTCCGTGCATTTAGCTGAAGGTTCTGTGACTGTATAAGGATATAAGAAAGATGATACAAACTCCTTCCAGACCTGTCCTTCCAAACATCTCATGTGTGAGAATGGATGTCAGCTGAAACTACTGTGGTCATCATTTCACAATATATGTAAATCAAACCATCATGCTGTTTGCCTTCAACATATAGTGATGTACGTCAATTATTTTTCAATAAAACTGGAAAAAAGAGCTCTCAGGCATCTCTCCATTGCTGTGGTAATGTTCCAAATGCTGAGGCTGTGAGAAGTGGAAGCATCTCCCAGAGCCAAATCTAAACTTAAAGTAAGCCTCTGAGGTTTCCGGGTATAGCTGAAACTACATCATAGGCTAGCCTATTCAGGTTCGGACACATACTGACCATCATTTTTGGTTTGATCATGATGAGAAAAAACTTCCAGCATTCACTCCCATTTCCATCCTCTCCCACTAACAACCCCTGGCCCTTCTTTCCACTGATGCAGCATCCGCATCCTATCCTCGTGGTCCCTAGATTTTCTCTCTCCCTCCATACTTACAGAGGTTTAGCCACGGTCCTTCCTCATTTGTCTCTGTTTTCTCTGAACTCTAACCTTTAGCTCTGAAGCCTCATTCTTGCTTTTGGGTCAGGAGTGAGGTTGGGCAAGCTGTGCTTAGTTGTCTGTGTATCTCCAGGTGAGGAGGGAATAATTCCCTTTTCCTCATCCTCTTCCCATCACGCCATGGGATACGGAAGCCTTCTTGTGAGACACATCATGCAACAGTTTTTATCCTGGGCAGGACCTGAAGGTCAGACAAGTTGGGTCTTTTGCTTCAACAGATTTCAGCCGTGCTGGAGAGAGGAGCATGAAGCTCTCTTTTCTGTCTTCTTGGGGGCAGGAGTAAGGCTGCCTGTCTAACATCTGCCTTTACTTCTCTTACAATTGCTTACTTGGTGAAAGTATTCCCAAGAAAGCCTATTCAAAATACACAGAAATTGAAACAACATCCCCCTTCCAGTCCCTGTTTTACTCCTTTCACCTTTCTGAGTGATTGCTTGATGGGATTCTTCCATTGTCTTTGCATTAGGACACCATTTTTTTTTTTTTTTTTAATCTCTTTACACAGGAACCATTTCAACAGACCTGCCATGTAGAACTAGAGTCTTTCAAGCAAGATAAAGATTAACCTGACCTTTCTTACATCAATTAATCAATATTGTTACACCACAGATTTACCTTTTAACCTTGCTGTTTCCACAGTGCAATATCAAAGCATGATTTGTGAGCTTCCTCCACTTTATATACGGTTAAGAACAGCCCTCTGTCTGTGTGCTTTGATAAAGTGTCAGAGCATAACATAACACAAGAGGCTTTTATTGTCTTCATCAGGAATGGCTTTGTAAATCTAAAATGGGAGCAGCAATACCAGCAAAGCTGGTTGATTGAAATTAACTACTGGCCTCAGTTCACAGATTCATGATGCTGGAAAGACCATTGTCGGGGAATGCTCTCAAGGGTGGAATCATTTGATCTGAATTTCAGATAAGAATATGTGTCTGCTGCCAGTATCAATACCCTCCCCCTATCGCTGAAGCTTATCCCCAAGAAAAACAAGAAGGGCTTGCTCCACTCTGTTCTGACCTAAAATTGCCACTTTCCTCTCTAGTTTAGCCTGTTTCGTAGGTGAAGAATTTAGAGAAGACAAGGATGCTGAAGTATCTCAGAATACAATCAAGCCCTTTCACTGAACCCTCTTTATGGCAGAAAACACTACCGCTGCTATGTCCTCTGTGAGATTCTGTAGACATAAAGACTTCCCACCAGACCATAACAATGTGTTTAAGTGCCTGTCTCATCAAAGAATTGTAGAATCTCTTTTTGCGTATCATCCATCCCTTTGTTTTACATAGATGAAACTGAGTCCCAGAAAATGACACATTTTAACCCAGGTTTCACAGGTATTTACCAGTAGACTCAGATCTTCCAAACCAACAGAGTTTCTCCCTTAAATGTCAAGCTGTCACATTAATTCTTAAGAAAGCATTCAAATGTATGATGATGTTTGCACACTTACCACTTCCTCAGAAGCCAATCATAAAACATCCTGTGGAGGCTGCACATTTCCTTGGGGCTTGCTTGGCAGTGCTCCATTTTCACCTGGCCATCCAGGCATACCATCTTAAATCAGGAGAAAATCCATATTATAGTTCTGCCATTTACTAGCTCTATGACCTATGTTAAGATATTTAACCTCTCTGTGTCTTACTGATCTCTCGGACAAAATAAAATACTTCACGGGGCTGTCTGGAGGGTTGACTGAATTAATACCTATAAAGCACTGAAAACAGTATCTGGCACATAATAAGCACCATATAAGCATGAATGTCCTGGTTGCTTTAGTCATGTCCAACTCTTTGTGACCCAATGGACTGTATGTAGCCCACCAGACTCCTCTGTCCATGGGGTTATCCCAGCAAGAATACTGGAGCTGGCTGCCATTTCCTTCTGCAGAGGATATTCCCAACCCAGAGACTGAACCCGAGTCTCCCGTGGCTCATGTAAATATAGGCTTATATTATTCCTTCCATTCCTTTCTCAGATTATCTGGGGCATGAATCCACAGTTTTGTGATACTTTGTTCCTTCATAAATTCTATGTGTTTTATAATTCTTGACTCCATCATAGTGAACATGCTGCAGAGCTCTTTCAGTTCATTTTGAACACAAATAGGGGGCACTGGAAAGAAGTGCCTTTATATATATATGGAAAAAAGTGCCTTTATATATATATGGAAAAAAGTACCTTTATATATATATGGAAAAAAGTACCTTTATATATATATGGAAAAAAGTGCCTTTATATATATATGGAAAAAACCCACTAACATCTATCATTGTACTCACATTCTGATTCTTTTTGGGTAAACATAGACTTTAGCTACCTCACTTCCAGAACACGGTACCAAAGATTGTTGACTGAATTTCACTGTGCTTTCAACCTTTAAAGTACGAGAAGCACCATGGAATGTCAACTTCCAGCACCCTGTGAGCAGTGCACAAAGTAAACATTATGGCTTCTATGATGTGCCCAATAGAAAGGCAGTCAAATTTTCTTTTAATAAAGAGAAGTACCTGCCGGGGTCCAGCCCCTGTGGATACAGGGTGATTCGAAGGTGGGGACGGAGTTGGCGTCCTTGGAAAAATACACATTTAATTACAGATATATAGAGAGATTAGACGGGGAAGGCAATGGCACCCCACCCCAGTACTCTTGCCTGGAAAATCCAATGGACGGAGTAGCCTGGTGGGCTGCAGTCCATGGGGTCGCTAACAGTCGGACAGACTGAGCGACTTCACTTTCACTTTTCTCTTTCATGCATGGGAGAAGGAAATGGCAACCCACTCCAGTATTCTTGCCTGGAGAATCCCAGGGATGGGGGAGCCTGGTGGGCTGCCATCTATGGGGTCACACAGAGTCGGACACGACTGAAGTGACTTAGCAGCAGCAGCAGCAGCAGAGAGATTAGAAACAGATAGTGTAGTAGGAAAATTAGTGGAGAAAAAGAGGCTGAATAACTTGGTTTACGTGGAATAGCATCCATGCTCCAGATGGGAATTCAGCCAGAAAAACGGGGAGCAAGAAGGAAATGATCAGTTTCCAGAAACTGATCCCCTTTCTTTATTTTTTAGGTTTGCTTATATACCTTTTGTTACACATAGGGATGAATACAGAGTCACGCGGGGGTCAGCAGTCCTGACCTTTATCAAAATCAGGTGCTTTACATAAAAAAAAGGTCTTAAGGGTTTTACATCATCTTCTGGCCATGAGGCCTGCTGACATTTTACAACCCTTTCTTTCTGATAACCAAAAAACTTATTTTTTCCAAGGGTGTTTTTTCTTAAACCAGACACCACCCTCCAAATAAAGTTGCATTCCTATAGGGTGAGGGGTAGTGAGTTACAATCAAGAAAGGAATTTATTTAACCCAAGGTTAACATGATTAATCTTAAAGGTTAATACTTATTTCTCCTATATGCTAGTTATATTCATTATAAGAGCAGGGAATATGGAGACTTAGCAGCAAACATCAGTCCAACAAATGAAAATCCTTTCAACAATGTTCCCCTTAAGATCTATTTAGTCTTAAGATAGTGATAAAGTTACATTTTTACATAGGAAGGACACAGTGATTTATAACAAAGTACTATTACAAAAGAGAAATTCATTAACTCAAAAAGTCTAGTATTGCTAACATCAAAAACTACTATATTTCCTTTTCTATATTCCAAATATATTGATTAATATATTCCCAGGTGCCTAAGGATATGGAGGTCTGGCAGCAATCATTGACTCAACAATGAGAAAAGCCCCTATGCTAATTAAGACTCTCAAAATACTCCAAAACTCTCTGTGCTGTTTATGGTTGAAAGGTAGTAAACAATCATGTGTGTAGTGGCAGGAGTATGGATAATCCTGTCACACAAGCTAGTTTGCCAGCAGAGGTTTGACCTGAGACACCCTTGTCACACCCAGGGCAGGGAATTAGCAGCAATTATTGGCACAACAAATGAAAAACCCTTCACCAATATAATTCCTAACCAACCCACTATACTAATAATTTCTAAGTAGACTCTGGCTTTGGGGGTAGATGATCGGGAACAGGGGGTTTCCTGAGGCTTGATAACGCCTTTGTGTATGCCAAGCCTCCTTCCTCATGACCTTTGCCATGGGCAGAGTTCCTCACGCTGGCTCCAGGCAAGTACCTTTCTCTTGAACTTGGTCTGACCAATCATTAAAAGGTATCTGGTTTAGTCAAGGAATGACCTTAGATCATGTGAGATTCCTAGCTATAATCACAGATTTGAGATGACTATCCTTGCTTCCTCACATTTAGCTAAATGAAAGTTCTTATTCCAAGGAAGTCCCTTTAAACAATGTGTCTCTTAATAAATAAAGTGCCAATGATTCAAGTAGAAATTGATTTTTGGTATGAAATTTGAAATTATATGACATTATAAATAATATGGAGGAAGAGTAAAATTAAGTGGAAATCCCATGTTTAAGCAAAAACAAGCTTAAACTTGCTCAGTTTACAAATTAAAGGTGATTGTTTAAGAATCCTAAAGATATTACCCTCTTAGTGGTACCTGTCCATTACTATTTTGGCACCTAGTGAGGTGTGTGTGTGTAAATGGTATAATCCAATTGCACAGCATAATCATTCGCCAAACTGAACTAGAGTATATGAAAAGACAATACTACTCCCGTGCTTTTATTCACATGGGGAAATATAAGAATTTTGTTCAAAACAAAGCAGTAGCTCTGTTTTGTTTAGCAATTTATTTTTCTTTTTTATTGAATGGAGACACACATCATGAAAGGCCAAACTATCATTTCTGTTTAATATTTCCCCAAAATAAACCTATCAAGCATATTTTGCATGCCTGTATGCATGCTCAATCATGTTCAACTCTGCAAACCCATGACAGTAACCTGCCAGGCTCCTCTGTCCATGGAATTTCCCAAGCAAAAATACTGGAGCGGGTTGCCCATTTCCACTCCAGGGGATCTTCCCAACCCAGGGATCAAATCCACATCTCCTTCATTGGCAGGTGAATGCTTTACCACTGAGCTACCTGGGAAGCCCATATTCACAGCTTAACCTCCTTTACCACTGAGGTTTAAGGAGATATCAGTATTTTACCCCTAGCCACTTTGTCATTGACCACAGCAAGACAAAGACTGAAGGAGACTTAAGTCCCACCTGGACACAAAAGTCAGGTGATGCTAAGGTTTAGCTCCATAACCTTCTTTCCTCTCTTTTGAGATTCTGCCTAGGGCAGGGTTTGTCATTCTCAGGACAAGGTTACTTTAGCAAATGAGCTCTGAGAACAATGAGCTTGAGGTTTAAAATAAAATTCAAGGATGTTCTTAATAAGGTTATATACTGCTAATCCATGGTTTTCTGCCAAGTAGTGTCTCAAATGCCTCTTTAGGGATTTATTCTACTTTAGAAAGATGGTGAATATAAATATTTAAGTATATGGAGACTTTGTCTTTGACCTAATGAAGTTTACAATTTGTTTAGATAGTAGTCTTAGAAATGTGATTATTATAGAATGGACAGACACTGGAATGCAAAAAAAAGCAATAAAGTCACATTTTTTTTTGTCTAATGGAGTTCTCAAAGATTAAAAGGCATGATAACCATTAGTGTGAGAGTGTAGAAATGGGCATTCTCATACATTGCTGGAAGGAGTATAAATTGGTCCTTTCTCTAAGGGAGGGAATTTGGTAATACACATTAAGAGTCAGAGAAGTGTATAAACATCAACCCATATGTTCCACTTGTAGAGAATTATCCTAAGGATGTAATTGGCCAAGAGCACAGAAATGTATATTCAAGAGTCTACAGTTTATAAAAGTAGAAAATTCGAAAAAAAAAACTCAGAAGTATCCAGCACAAGGATTATTTTAATCATGTCCTTTTATACAGTGGAATCCTATGTAGCTGACAACATGATTATGGAGATGTACATTTGTCAATTTCAAAAGATATTTTTTTAATGATCATTAAGTAAAAACAGCCCATTATAATTTAAACTGTAGTGTGATACTGCTATGAGATGAAAAGATAGTATATGGATAGGTACAAATTGAAGACATATACTAAAATGTTTCCTGTTGTCTTTGAATACTGAGTATTCAATTTTATTATTTATTTATGTTTCCTCATATCTCTACATTCAATATGCATTAGTTGAGTATATGAAATAAAGATTGGGATATACTTTTGAAGGGAATTAATGGTATTTGGAGATATAATGATGTCATATTTATTTCAATTTACTTGGATTAAAATACTATTTCATTCCATTTGATTTGTATGTTATCATTAGGAACATTTAAGAAAAAGACTCTCCCTTGAAGATGGCAGAACTACAGAAAGAAGGAAAGGAGCTGGAGAGAAGAGAAGAGGTTTGGGGGAGGGAATGATTGAATTTAATGCAAAAGGCTTGAAACTGTCAGATCTAAGTTAACTCCTGGCTATTACCCTTAGAGTTGTTTAAATTTGTAAAGACCACTTTAGCTCCTTAAGTTTCAAGATCTGTATCTGTAAATTGAGAGTCATAATAATATTCACAGGACTGTGATAAGGATCAGTAAGAGGCATAAGTCAAAATGTCTTGCTCAAAAACGTGATGTGATCAATGTAATGAATACCTACAGTGAACAGGTAATATACACTGGACACAGAGTTATGCACTTTAGTACATTAGTACATATGTGATAATATGTCACAACAACCCTATCACACAGGCATCTTGTCTCCATTTTGCAGATGAGGAAATAGAGTTGTAAGGAATTTCAGAAGCCTGCTCAAAGCCAGAGAGCTGGAAAGAGACAGATGGAGATTGGCATGAAATTGTCCAAAATGGAAGCTCCATATTAGACAGTGATAAACTAGGACTTCAGTCCTCCCATCCCTTCCCCTCTCCCTCCTCTACTCCCCCATTCCCTCTCTTCAATAAAGAGAAAAGCAGATCATTTAAACTCAAACGATGCTGAGTTGTTCAAATTCACATAAAACTCATTTCACTCTACAAGCTAGTCTTGAAAACATTCAAGCCCAGAGGAAAGATAGCTGAAAGACATGCTGTTTCTTATACATTCCTTATAAACTTCCCTTTCTGAAGTTAATTTTTTATGTGTTTTATTTTTCATTGCAAATTTAATCTGATCCTGATACCTAAGTACCTACTGCTGCTGCTGCTGCTGCTAAGTCGCTTCAGTCGTGTCCGACTCTGTGTGACCCCATAGATGGCAGCCCACCAGGCTCCCCCATCCCTGGGATTCTCCAGGCCAGAGTACTGGAGTGGGGTGCCGTTGCCTTATCCGAGTACGTACTGCATTACCCTACAAATATTCTCAAATACAGCCACAAAGGATAACATTCTGGTTTTTCTTGTGTTGTTTTCTTTTACAACTCAGCCTGTGTTTTTTTTAAAGTGGAAGACTTTTTTTCATCTCCAATCTGTTCAGAAATACTGATACCTCTAGAATACAGAAATCTGAAGTCCAAAATAACATGATTTAAACTAAAAGACTTTGGGGATGATCTGGAGGGGAGATGTGGGGTGGGAGGTGGGAGGTGGGTTCATGTTTGGGAGTTCGTGTAAAAAAATAAATAAATACAAAAAAAAAAGAAAAAAAAAAAAACTAAAAGACTTGATTCAAATCCAAAATATTCTGTGTGTAGTCTATCAATCTTTTCATAATACACAATATGTAAATAAGGAAGGATATGCATAATCATAATTCAGTGTTTTAAAAGGCTATTAGAAATCAGACAAACGACCAAGCACAATAACAACTAGCATGTTCCGTGAAATATGGCTATGACATTACTATGGTAGCATATTAGGGTCAAAGCCATTGCATAAGAACTATAAGAACTCATCAGGGCAAAAGTTCTTCCTAGTCTACAAATCCCACCATCACATGAACAATGGCAATGTGCAGAATTATAAAGAAAATCAATAAAAATCCTTTAGGATACTTTGTATTTGGTTGCTTCTGATATGCAGGCTTCTGGAGAAGTATGTTCTATTTTTCTGCTACTTTACTCATGTTCTTTATGCCATCTATAAACCCCATCCTAGAGTCCCTTACAATTTCCTCATGTCAAGATTATTCTCTTTGACGCGGCATTTCTTTCTGAACTTATCCCATTGTGTCATGAACCAGATTTCTTCCTCCTCTGCACTCATGTAGCAAATTATGCCTTATGTTACTTGCCTTCTACTTACCCAACAGGCCTACAACCCCTTAGAGGGAAATTTGGGGACTTCTGAAAAGCAATTCCATCGCATGAACCAAATATGACACAGCATGTCCAGCAAGCAGTGAGGTGCTCAGTAGGTCACAAACAGCCTTGTTAATAATGCAGTCTTCTTCACTGTATACTTAGAAGGTTGTGCTTGCACCCAATGGAAGAAAGGAATCTGTATGCAAATAAANAAAAGCAATTCCATAGCATGAACCAAATATGACACAGCATGTCCAGCAAGCAGTGAGGTGCTCAGTAGGTCACAAACAGCCTTGTTAATAATGCAGTCTTCTTCACTGTATACTTAGAAGGTTGTGCTTGCACCCAATGGAAGAAAGGAATCTGTATGCAAATAAAAGGAAAAGTCTTCTTAACCCCAAAACCAGAATCTCCTGCATGAGGAGAAAAGGCATCTTCAATACGCTCAGAGGCCTGGAATCCAGAGTCAATCACTTCTTCCAAACTAATCACTTGAAAAGAGATTATCTGAGCTGAGCATAGGGAGGCCATGAATACGCTTAGATCATACAACTTCATACAACAAAATAAACATGAGGAAAAGAGCTCTGTAACTACCAAGATTAAGTCTCCCAACAATTGGCAAATCACTAATAACGGGCCTTTTGTTCCTTCTGCAAGCGGTCAAAAGTAATGAATAATAGAATGTTATGCCAAGTCAACTAGCAGCCAGTTCACGTGAGATCATTTAAAACAGAAGAAAATGATGCTTGAAAAGGTCCCTGATGAGATTTTGCTTTTTCCTAAGAGACTTCAGATAGCATTCTGCTGCAGCAATTTAAAAACCACTTTCCAAAATTGGGCACCTTCATTATCATGCATTATATTTGCACTCTCCACTTAGGTTGCTTTGAAATAGAATGACACCCAGTTGTGTTTTTTTACTTTAAATGCACCTTCTCTCACATTTGATCTCTCCTTTTGTGAGTCATTTTATTTCACAGCAACCACATTTCTTTGTCTCTATTTCACTGACTGTGTAGTTTTCAAATGATGCAGACACGGCCACTCTGACTGTTGTGGACAGAGAGAAACTGGAAGCTTGCCTGCCAGGCCCTGCTTCACTCAGCTAGTGCCAAAGTCAGTCAAATGGGGGCTTTGGGTTGGGTCATTTCCTTCCAGAGTAAAAGGGACATACTGGAGAGTAAAGCCTGCTGTTGTGGTTATTTACATTCTGGCTGTTGTTATTTTAATTGAGTGAGATTATGTTGCGGACAGAAGGTTAATTTTGCCAGAGCTAAAAGGAGTGAGGTCATTCTATGAGCCCTTGGGTATAATGTCATCTCTAAACAGAAGATGCTGGTGCCTAAGTGTCAACTTCAGAGGCCTAGAAATAGAAGGAACTGGTATATAAACACTGCACTCTGAGAAAACATAACTGTGACTAAAGCATCCAATTCAGAGTAAAATATGGACACCAACTCAGGGTGTCAAAACTCCTCAGTACAGCTTTATCCTGGGTTGCAAAATAGCTTAGGCCTATTCCATTGGCTAATCTGGGGCAAGAATTCATAGGGAAGAGGGGGAATATGTAGTGAAGTCTTACATATATTTTCATCAATTCAAATATACTATGCATGCATGCGTGCATGCTAAGTCCCTTCAGTCATGTCTGTCTCTGCAACCCTATGAAGAGTAGCTCACCAGGCTCCTCTGTCCATGGGATGCTCCAAGCAAGAATATTAGAGTGGGCTGCCATGCCCTCCTCCAGGGGATCTTCTTGACCCAGGGGATTGAACCCATGTCTCCTGCATCTCCTGCATTTGTAGGCAGATTCTTTACCACCAGTGCCACCTGGAAAGCCCTCAACTATGTTATATTAACATATTAAATATAAACATCAAATGTATTACCATAATGCTACAGTACTTTATATTCATAAATAATATGATAATGTCAATATATTTAGTAAACTAATATGGATGAAAATGGTTGGGATTACATTGGCAAGTGAATAATCAGAACTTACTTTATCATTTATACCATAATTCATTCATAGAATGTGAATTACATTGGCATTCCTCACCTACTTATGTCACCTAGTAACAAAAATCCAACAATTTTTTAAAAAACAAAGAAAACTGGGGTTATTAATATATGTACATGATTCATCTACTAGCATTAACAGCCTCTGAGGGAGTTGCTATGTTCTATAACATAGTATAGCAGTTGACTCATAAGTAATCAAGAACATTTTAAATCTCTACTTTATTTAAGCACAAGAATACTGGAGTGGGTTGCCATTTCCTTCTCCAGGATTTAAGCACATATAAGACATCAAAAGGGCTTCCCTGGTGGCTCAGAAGGTAAAGAGTCTGCCTGTACTGTGTGAGACCCAGGTTCGATCCCTGGGCCAGGAAGATCCCCTGGAGAAAGAAATGGCAAACCACTTCAGTATTCTTTCCTGGAAAATCCCATGGATAGAGGAGCCTGGCAGGCTACAGCCCATGGGGTCACAAAGAGTCCAACACGACTGAGCAACTTCACTTCACACTTTCACTTTTGGACTTCCCTGGTGACTCAGCTGGTAAAGAATCTGCCTGCAATGCAGGAGACCTGGGTTCAATCCCTTGGTTGGGAAGATCCCCTGGAGAAGGGAAGGGCTGCCCTCTCCAGTATTCTGGCCTAGAGAATTCCAGGGACTGTATAGTCCATGGGGTTGCAGAGAGTCGGACACACTGTGCGAATTTCACTTTCACTACAAGACATCAAAAAACTGTGTAATACATCTTATGATCATTTATATGAAATTATTAAAAGCAAAATTATTACAGCAAGGGACCAGTTTCACCTGGAAAATCAATTTATGAAGAACACCTCGTTCTTCAGTGATGTGTCACCATACTTTCATTGTCTTACATACTTAAGATAAATCAGGAGAATTCTGAAATGCTAAGGGAAGTGATTAGCCTAAGACATTCATGAGGAGAAATGGAGTTTAGGGTTCTCAAATTAGAAAAGTGAAATCCTAAGAGTCCCCTTCAGGTGGATGTGAAGAGGGCATTAAGATGTCATTCACAGGTCTCTGAAATGCTAGTCATCCCATCTTCTCTTTGGAAGACAGGCACCTGGGAGATCACTGAAGCACGAGCCCTCCACTCCTGGTAAGGAGTTGGGGATCCTGACCAGGAGATGGGGATCCATCATCACTGCAGTGGAACTCTGGACCAGAGAAATCAACAGGAAACAAACCAGGGCCCTGAGAGAAAGTCCTGCTTTCTCCACTAGTTACTGCAGGAAAGAGGCAATTCTAGACTTAATTTACTAATTCATCCAGGTATTAGAAAATGGATGAGAACTTCCCTGGTGGTGCAATAAGAATCTGCCTATCGATGCAGAAGACATGGATTTAATCCCCTTGTCTGGAAAAATCCCACATGCCATGGAGCAGCTAAGCCCATGTGCCACAACTACTGAGCCCACATTCTACAAAAATGAGTCCATAAGTCTAGAGGCTGTGCTCCTCAACAAGAGAAGCCACCACGACGAGAAGCCCACACACTGTAACTGGAGAGTAGCCTCTGCTCATCCACCACAGCTAGAGAAAGCCCTCACAAAAGCAACAAGGACCCAGTGCAGCCCAAGGCAATAATATGTGCTCTGTCGCTCAGTCATGTCTGACTCTTGCCACCCCATGGACTGTAGCCCCCCAGGCTCCTCTGTCCATGGAATTTCGCAGGCAAGAATAGTGGAGTGGGTTGCCATTTCCTTCTCCAGGGAATATTCATGACCTAGGGATCAAACTCAGGTCTCCTGCATTGCAGATAGATTCGTTACCATCTGAGCCACCACAGAAGCCCAATAATAAATAAATAAAACCAAGTTGAACAAAAAGGACATGGATCTCATACCATTCTCAAGTAGGAAGGAGAAAATGAGAAAAACTAACAATAATCTAATGAGCGTATAGCATAATGACATTTATAATGCTGGTTTTGACCGTTATTGTCACCCTGCTTCTTTAACTTCTATGCAGAGTACATCATGAGAAATGCTGGACTGGAAGAAACACAAGCTGGAATCAAGATTGCCGGGAGAAATATCAATAACCTCAGAGATGCAGATGACACCACCCTTATGGCAGTAAGTGAAGAGGAACTAAAAAGCCTCTTGATGAAAGTGAAAGAGGAGAGTGAAAAAGTTGGCTTAAAGCTCAACATTCAGAAAACAAAGATCATGGTATCCAGTCCCATCACTTCATGGGAAATAGATGGGGAAACAGTGGAAACAGTGGCAGACTTTATTTTGGGGGGCTCCAAAATCACTGTAGATGGTGATTACAGCCATGAAACTAAAAG
>SJYX01018974.1:266907-282251 GCA_006410675.1 Oreotragus oreotragus | reverse complement strand
AACTGAACTGAACTGAGGGACTTGGGTTTTTTAAACTCATCCTCTAAACTGTAAAATAACCCTCCAATACAATAATATGTATTATTGTATCCACTTGACAGATAAGAAAACTAAAACTCAAAGAGATTAAACATTTTTGCCCAGGATCACATAACTAGTAAACTGAAAAATTAGGATTCAAACCAGCTCCATCTGACTACAAAATCCAGTAATGGTGAGATTACTCAGTAAGTGGCAAGGTGGAGATGTGAATCTCGTTTCCAGATCTCTGTGTCGCTCTCCTTCTTTAACACTTCAGTGTCAGCACACAAGCTCCAGTTTCTACATAGCAGGTCTGGTAGTCCAGGAATAGTAGAATGGGAAGAACTCTTGAAGAGAAACAAAGACGCTTTGGCTTTGAGGGGTCATAGTCCCCATGGAGAATCTGATAAGTATTATGGTCCTCTGCTCCAGAAAGACGTATGTACCTCAATTCTTGTTATTCACCGGAATTATGTTCTATACAGTCAACAGGAACACTGAATTGGCAAGTATTAAACTATTACTATGGGACTTCCCTGGTGGCTCAGACAGTAAAGTGTCTGCCTACAATGCAGGAGACCTGGGTTTGATCCCTAGGTCGGGAAGATCATCTGAAGAAGGAAATGGCAGCCCACTCCAGTACTCTTGCCTGGAAAATCCCATGGACGGAGGAGCCTGGTAGGCNATGGGACTTCCCTGGTGGCTCAGACAGTAAAGTGTCTGCCTACAATGCAGGAGACCTGGGTTTGATCCCTAGGTCGGGAAGATCATCTGAAGAAGGAAATGGCAGCCCACTCCAGTACTCTTGCCTGGAAAATCCCATGGACGGAGGAGCCTGGTAGGCTACAGTAGCCTATCTACAGAAGTGAGCAACTTCACTTCTTCAAACTATTACTAAGGGAAAGGCAGCGTTAGGTGTCTTTGAGCTTCTGGACACAACATCTTCACTAACCAATCAGTACACAACCTTGTTTTCTGTGTGTTTCTGTTTAAAGACACCTTATTTAATACCTATTGATTGATTAGCAATGAAGTGACAGCCAGAGCACTATAACTCATGCCAGAGTGAAGCTTATCTGCACATATATTTTCTTCATAAGACACAGCACAGCCTTCTTGCTCATAGGAACTCTAGACAACACTTTAGGGGTCATTTCAAACAGGAAAAATCACCCATGGAAAGCACAAAAATGTGGCACCAAACAGACTGTGGGAAAGCCACGTTAATATTTCGAGCACTGAAACAAGGCAGCAGAGCATCGCCTTGGCGGACCTTACCTGGGAGAGCATGTTGGGCAACTTCAAATTTGTGCTGCTCTGCGCATGTCTGCTAACAACTGCAAAAGCACTGTGAGTATTTATTCGGGGGTTACAGGATTTTTACTGAGTAGGCAAATCCACATATACAGCATCCATAAACCATTAATGGGGATGGACCACATGAATATGAGATTTCATATAATTCCGTAAGATACATGGACTGCACCCAGTCTAACCATCATCTTTTTTCCAAATGCTTGATCTGGAACAACTCACTGTATACATCAGTTCTAGAATTCTGAATATTGGGAGAACACTTGAGCATGAAAACAAGCTATAGTTTTGAATAATAAAGAAAATGTCAACAAGATTCCTAAAACAAGTGATCCATGAATACACATTAATAAAATTGATTTTAAAAAATAAAGTGAACAAATAAACTTTAATCATCTGGAAGTTCAGGGAATGTATGATGTTTGCTTGTTACTGTATTAACTTTTAAAATCACAAACATTATCTTCTGTTAGTTTTTGTTCAATGCTTTAAAAAGATACTTCTGTGCTCTAAGAAAATGTCCACAAATAATCCCCAAGTGTAACATCCTTACTTAGAAAAACTGAACTAGGTTTTGATTAATAGTGACTTTTGGTGAGCTGAGCAAGCAGAAACACTGTCTTTAACCTCGATCTCCCAAACAATGCATTATTATACACCAGTCAGTTGCACTCTCAACCCAAACAAGTTTGCCACTGTTTTTAAGTTCCAGAAACCAAACCATAGGCACATTCTAACAAAGGACTATGGAGAATGCAAAAATGAAAGCACTCACCCCATGGGTCTCCAATCTCTACAGATACAGGAACAGAGCAAGAGAGAGAGAGTGCTAACATAAGTAACCAATTCATTTGTCTCAGAACATATTTCTCTCTTTTTTCCCCATCCCCCTTCTCTCCAGTCAAGTGTTCAAATGTATACACACACACACACACACACACAGAGGCACATTACTCAAGCAGAAGTGTGAAGCTCTCTGTCACCAATTTAACCTTCTGAAATCCTATGTATTTTTGATTTCTAGCTCTCTCTATAAAGCCTCTTTTATCCCTTGCTGCTGCTGCTGCTGCTAAGTAGCTTCAGTCGTGTCCGGCTCTGTGCGATCCCATAGACGGCAGCCCACCAGGCTCCCCCGTCCCTGGGATTCTCCAGGCAAGAACACTGGAGTGGCTTGCCATTTCCTTCTCCAATACAGAAAAGTGAAAAGTGAAAGCAAAGTTGCAAAGTCATGTCCGACTTAGCGACCCCATGCACTGCAACCTGCCAGGCTCCTCCATCCATGGCATTTTCCAGGCAAGAGTACTGGAGTGGGTTGCCATTGCCTTCTCCGTTTTATCCCTTAGCAATGTGTAATTTTTCCCTACTCTGACCATTGCAGTCTCCACATTATTGACCTTATTTTGTAAATATTTTCTGCTTACTTAAACCAAATACAGAATGGCAAGACCAAGGAGAACAAGGCAAAATGCCTCATGCATCCTGATATATCCCAGAGGCCTGATATATCTCATTGCTGTATCTTAACTGCTAGCATAGTGCTAATCACTGACAAAGCAATCAATAAGTATATTTTGGATGAATGACAACAAATGAACAAGAAGGAGTCAACTGCATAGTACAGTGATTCAGAAAGCATAAACATGGCCAATTATAAAGACCAAAAGTTCCAGTATGGTATAATTTGACTGCATTTATAGCATCCTAGACGAATCAAGTTTCAATTGATGTGACCCTGAATTCATTCTTTCAACATGCATCCAGTCAGTATGTTCTGAGCACCTGGTCAGGGTAAGGTTCTATGCTAGCAGTCACGATACAAGAATCAATAAAAACAGCTATTGGGGCCCCTGCTTAAAATGTGGAGATGAACATAAAAACAGGCTTCAACGAGTGAGTGTCAGTGAGTTCAAAGCTATGTTCTCTGGACGATTCAAAAAACATTTGGATAAAGCAGCCAGGAAATAGAGTCATGAAATAAAGTTATTTCACACTGGCTTTCTCTGAAGCCTGATCTGTAAGAAAGACCCTGTCATACAGTACATGCCAGAAGGGGAGAGAGAACACCCCATCTGAGAAACCTATGCCATTCTTTCAGCCCCAGTGCTGTTTATCTTGAAAACGAACCGCTCCTGGCCTTGCTCCAAGGCAAGCAATCCAATGATTCATTGAGGTTTTATTCTTTAGGGATCAGTTTTAAGCAGCAATGGCAAACAGGCTGTCCCAATAAAAACATGTCTTAAGGAAAGAAAGTCCCATATATTTATCCTAATAGACAGACATCTCATAAATTTTGGAGTTAAGAAATTCTTCTATTCAAGTGGCATGGCCTAGATTTCTAATAAACATGATGTCTGAGATGGAAAAGACAGGCCTGTGCTTTAAAATTAAAAATCCTCCCAAACCTAGATTTGAATTTAAGCTTAGAGCATAATTTTGGAGTGAACAGAGAATGCGTTAATATTTTCCTATTAAAGGAGACTGAGATAAATCAGGACAAATGATGATTCCAGCTTTACTATTTCTTTCTTCAGTGAGAATTTTCACAACCCTTCTTTGTCCTTAGGCCCTTTCCATGCAAACTGAATTGATTGCTTAAGCTATAGAGTGAGACACAAATGAATGGGCTGTCATAATGCAGGCTTCAAAAAATTAACAAATTAGATAGATATTGAATCTTTTTACAGCAAGATAAAACAGGTAAAACATCAGATATTCCTTCTTACAGTAAAAAGGGGGAAAAAAAAATAAGAGTACTACCTCTTACTTTAAACCAAAGAACCAATTCGAACAATTCCACTTTATGGCAAAATGTCATCCCTTTATTAAAAAAATAATAAAATAAAATCTTATTTGATGCAGTACACAATATAATAATTTTTAAAGAAATTTCATTCCCTTTTATGACATTAAAATATTTTACCTCAACTAGATGACTTACAATTTTTTAAGATTAAATTCCTTGCTATATTTACATTCTGCTGCTGCTGCTGCTGCTAAGTCGCTTCAGTAGTATCAGACTCTGTGCGACCCCATAGACAGCAGCCACCAGGCTCCCCAGTCCCTGGGATTCTCCAGGCAGGAACACTGGAGTGGGTTGCCATTTCCTTCTCCAATGCATGAAAGTGAAAAGTGAAAGGGAAGTCGCTCAGTCGTGTCTGACTCAGCGACACCATGGATTGCAGCCTTCCAGGCTCCTCCGTCCATGGGATTTCCCAGGCAAGAGTACTGGGCCTGATAAAAAATAGATGAAATAAAAATTTATTATTTATTTACTATTGTAAGATATAACCTATTTACATATTAAAGACCAATATTCCTGCCATTAATCACTTGAAATATGAATCTATACAGATATTTAGTTCAGACAGTCCTTTTGTGATAAATATCAACCTATTTTTACTCATATTGAAAAAATATATTTTACTTAAATGATAGTATATATAAAGCTATCATAACTATATAAACATTATGTATCTATAATAAATATTAGATAAAATATAAGTATTATTGGTAACTCAAATCTTCTCCTAATAGTTTCAAATGTTGTCCTAATAGTCTCCAACCAAGATTAATGTATTTAACTTAAAGAAAAATATAAACCAGATGACAAAATAAGAGAAAGAAAAAAGATCTCCAAAATCAAGGTAGGTGTTAAAATGGTCAAAAGAAAGCCAAGAATCTCAAACATACTTGGACCTTCTATCATTCACTACTATAGAGGACAGAACCAAAAAATGGGCCTGACTGAAACAGAAGTCATTTATGAAAGCTTTCCTGATTGTGAGGTTCACTAAACTCACTAAAAGTTAGGTATTTGAGAAGGAAGGGTTTTGCTAGATAAAGCTCAAAACTGGGTAATATCTCACTGGTATGAACCAACTTACATGTGACTTTCCTTGAAGGACAGGAAATTGATGAGATAGTCATTCAGGTTTCCTTTTAATTCTGAAAATATATGGTAACATATTCTTTAAGATTACACAGAATGGTTGCTCATTCAGCTCATTCCAGAATGGATATACATCAGAAGTGGAAAACAAATGCATTGAATTTCACTTCTAAAATTTCCTTGATATTACTATGCAAATTATTTATTTAAGTTTTCCAGATATTAGCTTTTCTACCATTTTGCTTATATAAAAAGACGGAAACCTGCTATCCCGATCTGAGGGTTTACTTTCACCATTTCATAGCCCACTTTTGGAATAATTAAGGTAATCTACTACTTTGTGTGGCTACTATATACTCAAAGATTCTAACTCCTTTTAGTGACATTTTTTAAAGTCATGTTTAATGCAATGAGACCCTGTTCTCTTATATTTTTGCTACCATCTCTATGGTCATGTAAACCAGTCTTATAATGATACTCAAACTAGGTTTTGCTTGAACAGATCACACTTTAGTGATGGATGATAAGAAAGATTATTGCTTACTACCTAATGTTTGTTCTTCACTAATATCATACTTCCTCTGTAAACCTTGTTCCATTTTTTGACACATAATTTATTTTGATAAAATATAGAAAACTGTCTCAATGATTCATGTTGCTCATTACTTTAATAAATTATTCAACACAGAAATAACAAAACCTCTATGAAGTATAATATAAATTGTGCAAAACACATCAAAATAGTTCACCTTTGATTTTTATTGTATTTATTCAATTGCTGCTAATTAGAGAAATGCCATTATTCAGACTACAGATTTCTGTCACTATAAAAATCCATAGGAATTCTACATAAAACTATTCCTAACTTTAGATCCAGTGGCTGCTTTCCTCAATCTAACAATAATGAAGATAAAATTAGTATTTCAATAAAATAGAAACTGGGGTTGCTGAAGATACAAACTTCAGCGGAGCTACCAATAAATATGAAAATTGTTTCCAAATTTTTAAGCATTTATTTAAATTATTTTAGAATAACTCTGATCTTACATTGGTGATTATTTAAAGGCAGATGATAGAAATTCAATTTAGATAGATTATACATTCCAAAGAGAAGAAAACATGTTAGCTCTGAGCTCTATCTCAGACTGGGACATAAAGAGAAACAAATGAAATGATGCATGATCAAACCATTCAGTCATCATTATTTTGTGCAGACTATCTTCAATTTGCTTGGGCTATAACATCTTTTGCTGCATACCAGGCAGAACCTAAAGTTTTGAGCCTCATAAAATTTAACAGAAGTCAACCAGAAGCAGCTGTAACCTTCTAGGGTCTCTGGGACCAAAACACAGGCAAAACTCAAACCAAGATTTATCCAACCATGGCGTAGCTAAAATACTTGTTAACAACATACAAACAACCTGTAATTCCACAGCTAAGAATCTACCCAAGGAGTGATCACCCCTTCCAGAAGGCTTGGGTGTCACTGACTGAAGGAAAAAAAAAAAAGAAAAAGCATCATTTCATTATTTCCCTTGTTTAGCTTTTGTTTGTTTTTCCTCTGTCATGGAGGCAGCAAAAACAAATTATTTGGGGGAGCCAATTTGGCTGGCATAGCAGCTGCACCAGTAGGACCCATCATGGTGCATGATGAGGTTGCCAAATGTTCATTGTTTAAATATGGCCCAATTTACTAGAGTCCAAGTTATAATTAGGTTTCTTCTTTGAATTTTAAAAGGAAAAAAGTGAAGATACAAACTCTTAATACATATAATTAAGACTAGCAGCCTTAACCTAACAGGTTTTTAGAGACACTCTTACTGTCACTCTAAACACAGGTTTCCTGCTGAGAGCATAATTACAGTTTTTGTTGCATTTCATACTGTCTACCTCCTAGAGAGTTTACACTGTTTGCTATTAAAAGAAGACCTTGTCATATTGTGAGCACCTCTGCATATAATGCCTCTTATTGTTGCTGCTTACCTTTTATCTACTCTTCTGGTGTGAAGAGGGAAAATGGCTAATGAACTAGAGACTTAGTAAATTTTAACAAGTTGGAGTTAATACGGTGTTTTTTCCCCTCTCTTTCCATCAAAAGGAGTGCTGTCTCCTCAATTCAACACCCTTGCATTCTGAACCCATAGCTGCCTTTCTTTATTAGACCCATAAACCAAGTTGGAATGAAAAGCAAACCCACAGAATCCTAACTACCTAAGCTAGGAGGGTGGGAAATTCCATTTCAAATTAAATAGCACAGTTTTAATCCATTAAACCTTTAGACTACATTTATATTTAACACCAAGGTGGTAGCCGAACCTTTTCTACTGATTGACAGCAAGTGCTTTGAGCAGATCTTGGGTAGCAAAGTGTATTCAGTTTCCACAGAGATTCTATAAAACCATAGTGCTTTTATTTAAAAAAAAAAAGAATTTGACCTCCAGGAGACATTTACTGGTGCTCTGATAACTACATACTTCCAGACATTTAAACCGAATGGCAGCAGATGGATTTCTTCTTCCACATAGTTACCATCCTCAGTATTAAAGATACTATGCAGTATTGGCAGTTTTTTAAACCTGCTTTGCATGTTTCACCAGGCTGTGACATCTCATTATGTGTTATAACCTGCTCTGAGAAGTCTGCATCAAAAAAGACTACTTTGCAAGGTGGGATTATTTTTCACTATCATTTTTTAATCTGTTAAAGCTATAATCTATTTAAGAATGAAACACATGATTGTTCAAAAAACTCTAAAGCTTAAAAAGAAAAAATTCACAAATAAGAATATTGGATTAGACAGGATTTGTTAACATTACTTTCTCCGAGGCACATTCAGCTATAATCATTCACTTGGGAGAAATAAAGTATTTCCAATGATGATCACATATAGCTAAACTTGAGTGTTTTTGAATATCCTGAAGCAAGAATTTGATTATGCTTCTCAACCAGCAACATTCCCTTTCTTTATGCCAGAAAGGTAAATTTCAACATTTTACTGTATAAAATAATTTAGTGGAATGGTAATGTAAACTATGAAACATAAGAATGGAAAAATCAAAGAGTAGTTGGAAAAAGGGAAGTACACTAATATATAGTGATTAAAAAAGAGTTCCAAGACACAGTGATAAGTAAAAAAAAAAGAAAACAGCAGAATAATATAGTCAGTGAAATTTTAATAGCACTCAAACCCATGCTATTTACACAAGCACAGCTTTATATAGCTATAGATACATATGTAAAAGAAGGTCTGAAAGGATACACATTATATTGATAACACTGGTTACCTCTGGTAGAGAGAGTGAGACTAACAAGCTAGATTCCTTTGCTATTGCTACTGTAATGAAACACCACAAACATAATGGCTTAAAAAACAAGTGAATTCGTTATCTTACAGTTCTAGAGGTCAGAGACTGAAAATCCATCTCACTAGACTAAAGTCAAGGTGCTGGAAGGGCTGATTCTTTCTGGGGGCTCTGGGGGGAGAATCTATTTCCTTGCCTTTTTTAGCTTCTAGAAGCCATCTGCATTCCTTGACTTGTGGCCCCTTCCTTGAATAAATCCAATCTCTTGCTTCCGTCATCACATCTACTATTAACTTTTTCCTCTTGCCTCCCTCCCATAAGGACTCCTGTCATTAGCTTGGGCCCATCTGGACAACCCAAGATTATCTCCCCATCCCAAGGTTTTCAACCAAGTTTCTTTAGCCATGAAATGAGACTATCCACAGAACCCAGGATCAGAACACAGACATCTCTGGGGAAGCCATTATTTAGCCTACCACAAAGACTAAAAGGACTTCAGTTTTTTGAACAGGGTTTAAATTGTACAATTAAAATGCATTTATGTATTAATTATATAATTTACATGACTTAAAGACAAGAAAGATAATTTCATTTCTCACTTTTAAAAGTGTTTGAGGTAGTTAGAAAAGAAAAGAATAATCACACCTCCTCTACGTATTTAGTTCTTCTCTTTTTTCCTTGCCCTTCCAAACTCCTATTCTTTCCCCTTCTACATTTTTTATTTCCTGGTTCTTCACCTCTATTACAAGATTCATAATCACATTTCATATCCTCCCCTTGAAAATATTACCCAATATGAATGGTGGCACAAGTAGGCTAAGTATAACTACATATAGGACAAAGTATATGTCATTAAGGTATTAAAAAATGTCAATTGAGCCCCAGCTGAAAGGAAATATGCAGAGAACTAGGGATACAGATATTAAAAGCCCTACCTCTTGGAGAGTTTACTATCTATTGAGAAAGACAGATATGCAAACACAGTATCATATGAGGTAGCACTATAGAAGAATGAACAATAGGCCACAGAAACTTGGCAGAGAGAGAATTTAGTTCTCCATGAAGTGCCAAGTGATGATGGGAAGGAGAAAGTGGTTAGAGAAAACTTAGTGGAGGAGGGCCCATCTGACCTGGACCCTTCTGTCTCCACATTTTCCACTATGACCTAGATTGTCAGCCCTCAGCTCTGCTGAAGGCCCACACATCTCTAGAACTCTGGTCAATGTGGCATGTCTACTGATGTTCAGCTAACCTACGTTCCACATCCTCTCCACTTGGGGTCTCAGAAACTCAGTGTTTTAGAAACGCTTAACTCCCGCAGTCACTCTATCCACACGGCCCCACTGAGTATAGCGGCTGACAGGAGACTGCCAGATTCCTAATTAAAACTCCCTTATATCCTTGGGCTTCCTCTTATTTATCTGGATGGTTCAAATGGTAGAGGGAAAAAAGTGTCTGGACATCTGCCTTCTTCTACTTCTCTCTGTCTCACTCCTTCTCTTTCCCCATCTTTCCATTGTAACTGCCCTCCATACTGGGCAGCAAGGACTGGGGCCAAGCTTTAATAGGCTATAATCTCCTCCAGACTTTCAGAGAAACTGTATCATATGTCTTCTTGTCTTGGTCTTAATATGCTAAAATTTTAGACAACTTCTAAGGCTGGCTTTAAGCCTACTGACTCGCTAAACACATGAAGTACCAGCTCCCTCCTGCCCTGTTTATGCTGGTAAGTTTCCCGTATCCTTCTGAGGCAAAAGGCTGTAGGCAGCATGATTTACTGGATGATGGATGACTCATGCAACCCATTCCAACTACCATCTAACAACATTAACTGGTCAAAAACTAAAATCTACATTTCCCAGACTCCCTTGTAGCCAGGGTTCTGGGTGAGATCTAGGTTCTGCCCATCAAACGCAAGGGCATACACTTTGTTTCACACTGAGCTCTATGGAGAAAGAGGTCAAGTGCAAGGCTGGTAGGAACCATGGCAATGAAAGCATGTTCTGGAGCTGGCAGTTGCTGAAGTAGCTCTGTGACTTGGCAGTTTGTTGATGCTAAACTACCACAAGTGGTAAGGTTCTGAAGCAGGCAGCTAGGCTGGTGGGGAGCTTCCTAACCAAGAAGGGGTACAGCTTTCAGCAGCCTAGGGCTTTTGAAATCACTCTTGGAAGCAGATTCACCCTTCCCAGCAATTCTTTAAGCTATCTTCACACTTAATGATTTGTCCTTATAGTAGGTAGACCAGATTCTATTTTTATGCAATTAAGATTCCTGATTAGCATGTGTGTGTGTGAATGGGAGAAGGTTCAAGTGCTTTAATATTGGAAAATATTGCCCCCACTCAGGCTAATTTAAGAGCCTAATGGGAGCCCAATATTAGTTGGCTGACTGACACTCCACTCAGGGTAATAACAAATCATTCTTCAAGCACAGTGTAATTTCATTTTTCTGGCTTTTTCTTCTACCTGCCTCTATTCAAATTTCACAGACTTTGTACTTAAATTCTCCATGCAGGGCCTCCTCACTTTATTACCTTTAGCCTGTTTTGGGGGGGTTTGGGAGACAAAGGGGTTGGGGAACAATTCTAAGGGAATGGTTCATAAGACCTTAATTAGAGAGAGGTAAAGAGTCTTTCAGTACTCTCCAATCTAGCCTTTACAGGAGCCTGCATTTAGCTTCTTGTCTCTCTTCTGCATGACTCAGAACATTAGGTGATAAAATTCTAAAGTGACTGGTATCCACAAACTTCCACCACTCAAAGTTGGAACTCACCTTAGAGATTATTCATGTCAAGCCCCTATTTTGTTGATAAATATACTTATATCCAAGATAATAGAACCAATAAGTGGAAGAGCCCAGAAGAAAACTCATATTTGCAGGCACTGTTATTTTTACTACACCAGCTAAAGATCTGGATGAATGAATTTAAGAAAATAGTTCTTGTCAGTGGATTGAACTCTCTAGATGTCCATCCAGTCCACTTTACTGTTATAGATCCCGCTTGATCCCTGTAAGCGCTTGATTTTGTGAATCGGTTTAAAAAATTCTGACATAAAATATTTTAGTGAACAAAAAGTCCTTTGGTAAATCAAATTACTTATTCTCTATATTTAAATTTTGTTGTTTGATATAGAATCCACCTAGGAATTGGGCTTAGAACAAAGCAGAAATGGTGTAAAATATTTTAACATAATCTTGTATTTTTATCTATTACCAGCTTATAATTTTAAATGTAGTGCATTTGCTCTTACGGATAGATCATTGCAAGAGCTCTCCAGAACTAAGAAGCTTTTCTTACTGAACCAGGTGGGTAATGCCCTCAACTGGTAGAATTTGCCTTGTCTTCCATCTGGAACAGCATCACCAGTTTTGTCATCCCCAAAGGCACCATTCTGACACATCTCATTAATTTTTACAGGGTCCTGACCTATAAGAATAAATGGTCTATGCTTCAATGTCTAAGTATGCACATAAAGAGAATAGAGTTTAACTTAAGTGCTGTATATGTAATCTTGGGTTTAAGAAAAAAAATATGCTGAAAAGATATAAATTTCTTGAGGAGATTATTTATTAAGCTTCCAAGCAAATACAGTGTAGCATAAAACACTCCAAATCTATTCAGAAGAAAAGTATAAAACACTACCAAGCATTGTCAATAGTTTAAGCACAATGTCATTATTCTAGCCCCTTCATGCTAGTGTATTCTTATTTTAACTATACCTATCTGTGGATGGAAACTTAAAAAAAAAAAAGCACTTAAATAGTTCACAATCCTCTCCCCAGTGAGAACATTAAATCCTAAAATATTCCAAAAGTCAGAATGCAATAAAGTTGGTTCTGTGGCCATAATAAATAACTGTTCATGAGAGAAAAGTATAACCAAACCACAATGACTCATATTAAAAACAGATACCAAAACTGAAAAAGAAAATGCATATATATTCACAAATCAGAACCTCATTCCAAAATATTAAGCATTTTTTCCAAATAATCTCTTTTAACAAACTCTCACAATTAGGCAAAGCAATACCTACACTCTTCTAGAATTTTCATTATGGAAGTGAGTCAAGAGAAAAGTGAAATAATAAAAGTTAAGATTTACTGAGCTTTTGCTAAATGCTAAGTGCTTTATATGAGTTATCTAATTTCATCCTCATAAGAACTACTATCATAACTATTTTGCTGATGATGGCAAAAAGGCTTGGGATATTTAAGTGAACCCTCCAAGTCTATGCAGATAATAAACTATGAACCCAGTCTTTCTTCTCCAGAGCCCAGGCTCAGAAACACTATCCTTGACTGCCACCACTGGGACAAGCTTTATTCTATAGGATTCTTCCAGAGCAACAGCTATTTTGAGAAACATTCTGGTTTGGGGAAAATAAGATTTATCAGAAAAGATCTAACAAAGTTTGAGTGTTTTTGTATAGAAAAGCTTCCACTGGGCATAAAAATTCTTACAATTTGCTTTCACTGAAGAAGGCACATAATATGAGGCCTACAGGAATAGATGTTAGAAGAACTACAGGAAGGTGAAACGTTGTTCATATACCCAAAATACTGTTTATTAACCCCCAGGAAAACAAAGCTAGAAAGACAAAGCAGAATTTTTTCCCTTCTAAAATTGTATTTAAGTGATCCATTTCTATATTTTACTTTAAAATAATGGACAAATAATCATCAGCAAACATAGACATGCCCTCGGGCGGGTAAAATTGACACAAAACAGGACAAATGTCACAAAAGCATGTTGAATTACAAAACAACTACCTCCATTTCAACTGGTACGTCAGTAGAATAAATATCTAATCACAACAGTCTTCTTTGGCTTCCAAAGATAGAAATCCAGAAGTGAAGTAAATGAAGACGTGGTGGTGAGAATTAGACAACAGCCTTGTCAGCCACCAGCCTTTCATCAGGCTTCATAAAGCTCATGACGCTGCCAGCCTGAAACCTGCCCCACTGCAAGAAACTGGTCTGATCGGAAAATAACTGGGAGTCTAGTTAGATCAGAATCCTTTCCTGAAATTCTCCTGCTGATTCCTATTGCAGAGATTCCCACCATAAAAATGGGTAAAACAAAGTAAAAATAAAGTCTCTAATTCAATTTTGCTTCAAATGATAATTAATTCACAAGAATAGTCTGTCAGTTGAGTATAATTAAGTGTCCACTGTAATAAGAAGTAGCTTGGTGTCAGAAAGGAAAAGATATAGACTGCAGAATAAAAGCTGAGTTCAAATCTTGCCATGACTACTAGGTAAATATGTTTATTTATTTAAGTAATAAACGATCTGGGTTTCAGTTTGTATACCTGCAAAACAGTAAGAATGTCACAGTCTGTGAAAGATTACATGAGAAAATGTGTGTAAAAAAAGGAATACAGTCCAAGGGACACATTAGACTCCTCTGTAAACACAAGCTCATACTGCTGCTGCTGCTGCTGCTAAGTCACTTCAGTCGTGTCCGACTCTGTGTGACCCCATAGATGGCAGCCCACCAGGCTCCCCCATCCCTGGAATTCTCCAGGCAAGAATACTGGAGTGGGTTGCCATTTCCTTCTCCAATGCATGAAAGAGAAAAGTGAAAGTGAAGTCGCTCAGTCTGTCTGACTGTTAGCGACCCCATGGACTGCAGCCCACCAGGCTCCTCCGTCCATTGGATTTTCCAGGCAAGAGTACTGGGGTGGGGTGCCATTGCCTTCCCCACAAGCTCATACTACTCATTGCTATCTAGTGTGCAGAAGGATACTAGCAGGGTGGAGGAGCTAATACATGAACAAGATGTGGTTCTTGCCCTTAAAGAGCTCACCAGGTAGATTAAGAAACAAACCAGATATGAGAAAACAACTAGTGATAAGCATAGTAGAATTTGTAATGGGACCAGATGGTTGTGGGGTAGAATAGTTAAAGATTAATGATGAGTAAATATGCTGACTGGGCCCAGAAGGCTGAGGAAGCATAAGGATGTGAGAACTTAGTACTTGGCTACCATCTTCAAAACAAAAGACTCAATAAATAAAGAAACAGTGATTGACACAAAGGAATTCTACACATGATGTTCTGAACTTTGTGTGGAGGAGCTAATACATGAACAAGATGTGGTTCTTGCCCTTAAAGAGCTCACCAGGTAGATTAAGAAACAAACCAGATATGAGAAAACAACTAGTGATAAGCATAGTAGAATTTGTAATGGGACCAGATGGTTGTGGGGTAGAATAGTTAAAGATTAATGATGAGTAAATATGCTGACTGGGCCCAGAAGGCTGAGGAAGCATAAGGATGTGAGAACTTAGTACTTGGCTACCATCTTCAAAACAAAAGACTCAATAAATAAAGAAACAGTGATTGACACAAAGGAATTCTACACATGATGTTCTGAACTTTGACTGTTCAACGTATGGTTCACAGACCAACTGCACGGTACTTCAGAGTTTGCTAGATATGTAGCATCTGCGATCCCACCCTGGACCTACTAAACCAAAATCTATATTTCACCATGATCTTGGGGGTGATTTGTACTTACATTAAAGTTTAAGAAACACAGCTGTAAATCACAAGTAGATCTCCAAAATAGGAAAGCACCAGGTTTTAAGCTGCTGCTGAGATGATAAAAGTGAAAGTGTTAGGCCCTCAGTTGTGTCTGACTCTTTCAATCCCTTTGGGATGATAAACATTCTGGCACGTCCTCATTTATAAAATGGAGATGTAAAATTTGTGCCTCAGGACTGTTAGAAGGATTAAAATAAACATATATAAAACCTATGCTTTCTAATCCCAAAAGGGAAAAACTGTTTTTGGTGTGGTTTTTTTTTTTTTTT
>SJYX01018974.1:223084-255491 GCA_006410675.1 Oreotragus oreotragus | reverse complement strand
TCATGACTGTGTCCCTGCTGTCTCATATACACATCTAGATGTGTATAAGAGACAGCTGCAGATGGTGACTGCAGCAATGAAATTAAAAGACACTTACTCATGGAAGGAAAGTTATGACCAAACTAGATAGCATATTCAAAAGCAGAGACATTACTTTGCCAACAAAGGTCCTTCTAGTCAAGGCTATAGTTTTTCCTGTGGTCATGTATGGATGTGAGAGTTGGACTGTGAAGAAGGCTGAGCACTGAAGAATTGATGCTTTTGAACTGTGGTGTTGGAGAAGACTCTTGAGAGTCCCTTGGCCTGCAAGGAGTTCCAACCAGTCCATTCCGAAGGAGATCAGCCCTGGGATTTCTTTGGATGGAATGGTGCTAAAGCTGAAACTCCAGTACTTTGGCCACCTCATGCGAAGAGTCGACACATTGGAAAAGACTCTGATGCTGGGAGGGACTGGGGGCAGGAGGAGAAGGGGGCGACAGAGGATGACATGGCTGGATGGCATCACTGACTTGATGGACGTGGGTCTGAGTGAACTCCGGGAGTTGGTGATGGACAGGGAGGCCTGGTGTGCTGCGATTCATGGGGTCGCAGAAAGTCGGACATGACTGAGCGACTGAACTGAACCAAACCACAGAATCATGCTAAACTCTTTCCCCAAACTGTGACTATTAAATAATAATGATACATACTTTAAAACATTTTATAAAATGTATTCAACCACATACTTTTTAAAAATCAAAAGGGATTTATCATAGACATTTTCTCTTAGTACTTTGTTTTAATCTACATAGTTTGCTACTCTATCAATGTGCCATAGTTTTCTAAACAACATCATTGGCTTTTATTTAGGTTATAAACAATTTTTCATTACTATAAACAATACTATAGTACTATTCTTTGGCTTATCTTCTGCAACTTATATAAGGATTTCAGATGAATAAATTCCTAGAGGTGGGATTTCTGAGTTAGAAATTATTATATTTGGGGAGCTTTTTTGCAGATACTAGGCCAATTAACATTCTCACCAGAAATTAATAAGAGGGTCCATTTCCCCATACTCTCACCAATTATCTAGAAGATGGGAAGCTTAAAAGTGACCTAAGGATAATACTAAATATTTCTGTACCAAAAAGTGTTTCAATAACATCTGACAGGAAAGGAAGAAAATGTCTTGATTTTGACTTCATTTGGATTTGTTTGACAAATCAAAGTTGAGAGTCATCTTTTTCTAAGTTTACCTTTATCCTCCACCTTCTTGTTTAATTGATTTTTCCTGATGCCATCTATTAAAAAAGAGGATAGCAATAATAAAAATTATCTGTCTTGAGGCTTATAGGGTATATCTGAAAACATTCATCGGACTCTAGAAATTGACAAATATAATTCAGCACTGAATATACTATGAATTCCTGCATTTTCTAACATCTTTGGTTTAGCCTTTCATCAAAGCAGAAATCAGTCTTATTCTATATAATGTTCCCTAGGAGAAAGAAACATTTTAATTTGGCCTATATTCAAGCAAAAATTCAAAACTCTCAATATTATCCAATTTAAAATTTTGACTCACTATATGATTTTCTCTTCAAACAATTTCTGTCTTTCATGGACATAGGTTCAAACCCAAAGAGAGATTAGTTTTATAGATTTATACTTCAAAGGGAGACAAACAAAAAAACAAGAGAAGTGCTCCAAGACTGCCATGGAAATTGACATTCCTACCATGCATCTTAAGGACAACATGTGAGAGCTTTAGTGAAGCCTTTGAAGTTTTAAAATGCATCAAATTAAAAAACCACATCCATTTAGGAAAAAAAAAAAAAAAGAACTCTTTTGACGTTAATTCTGTCAACATCTCTTGGGGGGAAAATGGCTTTTTTTAAGATATAAGCACAGTTGGGGATAAAGATATTTTCTTTAGACAGACTATCTAGAAATCTCACTGTTGGATATTAATGTTAAGATAAAAGTAAAAGCAGATTTCTGCCAGTGGACATAACAGGAGAGTGAGCTACAAAGAAAAAATTTTCCAATTACTAGAAACTGTAGTGCTTACAGAGTATCAAGTCTTGAGGATTTGAAGGCAACTTTAAAAGATGGCTAGTTCAACCACTTATCCACCTAAACACTTAAATCTTCTCCATGGGAGATGGGTCAAATGTTCATTCACTCAGTGTTTAAATACATGCAATGATAGAGAATGTATTTCCTACTGATGCAGCCCAACTAACCTCTGGGCAGTCAGGATGATTAGTAAGTCCTTCTAGGTATGTCCTTCTGAAATCTGTTTTCTTAGACTTAATATTTAATGATTCTACTTGCCGTTGTTGTTTAATTGCTCAGTCATGTCCAACTCTTTTGCGACCTTATAGACTGTAGCTCACCAGGTTCCTCTGTCCATGAAATTTCCCGGGCAATAATACTGGACTGGGTTGCCATTTTCTTCTCCAGGGGATTTCCAATCCAGGGACTGAAACTGCATCTCCTGCATTGGCAGGTGAGTTCTTTACCACTGAGCTACCAGGGAAGCCCAACTCTCCTTACAAAATGGCATTGAAGGGGAACCTTTGGCTGGCTAATTCTACATCTATTCCCAACTCCCTCTTCCTTTCACCTTACACCACCAGTTCAGTTCAGTCACTCAGTTGTGTCCGACTCTTTGTAACTCCATGGGCTGCAGCACACCAGGCTTCCCTGTCCATTACCAACTCCCGGAGCTTGCTCAAACTCATGTCCACTGAGTTCACCTTCCACAATACAGGTGAAAAAACTATAAAATTCGCTTTTTCTGGTCTCCATTGAGGCTAACGATTGCCAGCTGAACTCATCTATAGCTAATGAGACATAAGAAAAGTTTACATGGAGGTTCTGGAAACACTTTTTTCATCCATTCCCACTTCTTTCCTCCCTGAGCATAATCTTAATAAGCTATAAATGCTACTTGCAACCAGGAATCACAAACATTGGCCCACATACTCCTGTACCACTGAACACTAGCAGCAACCTACCTTCCATGCTGACGGATTTTAACTCAGGGTTTTTGATGCTTACACCTAAAGACAATTCTATTTGGCACACATACCATATGGTCATACTGAAAAGTCAAATACTTGCTCCACTTGATAACACCCTGTATATTAACAAAGAGAAAATATTTAATTAACTGGTTAAGCCCAGCCAGACTGGATATACTTTCACCTTCAGTTGTTAACAATTTAGAATGTATTTTAATATTATAATAATTTAAAACTACTAGTTAGAATACAGCTAAAAGTAAGAGAATTTAGTAAATGAAAATTAGAGACATTTGAATTCTGATAGACGACCACTGTAAGCAATTTATTCATTGTTTCTGGTCAATTCCTTCTCTTTCCTATCTTCTCTTTCTATTCTTACCTTCCCTTACCTCCAAGTTCACACTAAATTAAGATGTCTAAACTCTGGAAAACCCTGATAGAATGATCCAATTTGCTTTCTCTCTCTTTTTTTCAACTCTATCAGGAATGTTAGTTTTCCACAAATTACTTGCAGCCATAGCTTAATCCCAAAAAAGACTGAATTTCAGCTTTCCCAAGATCATCAAATTTGAGCCTCCAGTTGCAATGTGGTTTAGAGATACTGATCTGCTGTAATCTTTTGAGACTAACAGCAAAATGCCCCAGAAGAAATATGTCCCAAATTTGACCCATTTTTCTAGCTTTATTTAATGCATATTACCAATAATACTATAAAATAAATAATGTAAGTAGTCTCTTGCAAGAATTAGAAAATGTCCCCCACAATTCACATCCAACTCAATCCTTTATAAGACTATAATTGTATTATAAAATTTTGATTTTATCAATTCCATTTCTGAATCAGTCACAGGATTGATCATTTATCTCCATCAACTTCAAAGGAAATGTCTAAGGATGGCAGCACAGCAGTTAAAAGAATAAACTTTGGCAAAAGTAAGACCTTACTCTTGCATTTGAATCAGTGCCTTATGAACTGACTGATGTGGGGCAAATTACTTAACCCTGCTTCTACCCATCATCAGTAAAAAGAGAATAATTAAATCTATCTCAGGAGATTCAGATTCAGTCCCTGGGTTAGGAAGATCTCCTGGAGGGAGAAATGGCAACCCACCCCAATATTCTTGCCTGGAAAATTCCATAGAGGAGACTGACAGGCTAGAGTCCATGGGGTCACAAAGAGTTGGATACGACTCAGCATCTGAGCACACACATATCTCATAGGTTTATTATGAGGATAAATTTAAGATGTGTGTATAACGGGGTGTATATCCCACATGTATACATGGTTCAGCATGATCACTAGCACATAAGTGTTCAATAAATGGTTTGCTGTTTTTATTCCTTAAAAAATTATTGTTATCCTTTGCTATCCTTTAGACCTCAATCACGCTACTCTTTTTTGCTATTCTCATTTTTCAACATTCTTTCTTTGGATTTGGTGGAATGATTCAAAATCATGGAATATTTAGCATGAGTATATATTATTTCTGTATTTATATAACTTCATAAAAATCTCTGAACCATTGCCCATCCTTCCAGAGAAACAGAATCTACATGGTTTGGCAAAAGGCTTTAAAAAGACAGAAAGAGTAAACAGGTAGAGATAGAGCCCCTTAACGTTTACAGGTATGCCGAAGTTTGCGTTCTCCCAGGAAAATACCCTGAATCAAGTATTTAAATACAAAGAGCTTTTTTGGGGAAATGCTGGGAATAAAACTATGAAAGTAAGGAAAGGGGACAAAGAAGAATGCCTTATCAATCCAACTACCACTGGAGGGGACTTGAGCGATATCTCACTGAGGAAACTCTAGGAGCCAGTGCAAAACATACACTTTCAAATTAAGGCACTTTGAAGGGGCAAGGGAGCTAAGGTATTTACCCCCACTTACGCCAGGCTTCCCTGTCGTTCACAAACTCCATGAGACGGTGAAGGGCAGGGAAGCCCGGCGTACTCCATTGGGTCACAGAGTTGGACACAACTGAACAGCAACAACCTGAGGTCATCAGCTGAGGACTGCTCCCAGCGGTTGCTCATTCCCTGGTACGTCTGTCCTGTTCATCTCGGATCACAGGCACAGCAGCATTCTATAGTGCCGGGGGGAAAGAAGCCAGACAGCAAAATGCAAACCCTGGGAGACAGAAGGCAGGAGGAGCCCACTGAATGATCAGAAGGACAGGAGGAAGGGGGCGCTAATGGTGTGTGCTTCGGGCACCAAGCACCAAGACCGGAGGAACAATAGCTAATACCTAGTCACACCCTGCAACAGGATAAATCCCACGAGTAAAACTACTACATGAAAGGACTTTGAGAAGAGGAAGCAAAAGGCTGACATTTATTCTGTGGGACGGTAATACTGGCAACACAAAAGAAAGCTGGACTTTTGGTTTTGTGGGCGTAGTATACATCTCAGTCCCAAATGATTTTATTTCGGTGCATTCCTACCAAGAAACTCACGGTGCTGTAAGTCCTTTTCTTAGCTATATGGGCATAACTGGGCCTCTGGGTACGTGTCTTTTATTTGGCTGGCTATTGTATACAGCAGTGGTCCCCAAACCATTTTAGCAGCAGAGACTAGTTTCATGGAAGACAATTTTTCCACGGATGGGGATGGGAGTGGTTGGGATGGTTTGGGGATGATTCAAGCACACTTTTCTGTTACTATTTCATCAGATTTATAATGAAATAATTATATAATGCAGAATCCAACAGGAAGCAGAGCTCAGGTGGTAATAAGAGTGATGGGGAGCAGCTGTAAACACAGATGAAGCTTCACTCACTATCCAGGTACCCACCTCCTACTGTGCAGCCCGGTTCCTAATACACCACAGACCAATACTGGTGGGTGGCCCAGGGATTGAGGACCCCTGGTATCAAGCATATAGTACTTCCCAAAGCACTTCCAACCAAACTTTCCAGAGTCTCAAAAGAGGAAGCCATTTTGGAACTCCCCTTGAGAAACAATCCTCCTTCTCTGAGGGAAATCTCAAAAGTTCTAACCTCCACAAGTCCTTCGGTGAAACTTGGCCCACTGGCATGGCATTTTCTGCATCTTCCTGGTCTGCAACACAGAATGTGTTCGGTGCTGTCCTGCTCTATAGTGGAAACCCTGAGAGAGGCCTGGGGCCATGAGGGCTGAGGTCCAGAGTCAAGGTGGAAGCTGACCTAAACTTGTGAGAAAGCTTGCAACACCTTCCTTCTCCTTTCCTGACTTCTGCAAACATGTTTTAAGCATCTACTTTCTTCTCACATCTTTGGCAGAGTTTCAGTGGCTACTAAGCAAGCCAGGAGCTGAAACCCCTCTTAGAAGATCTGTCAATTAGCCCATCTGTGCTAAGGAGGTCCAAGCCCTAGATTTGATTCTCACATCTGGATTGCAATTCATTTTCCAGTGTCTGAATGCCACAATCTATCTGCAACCTACCCCTGCTCCATTCCTGACCAGCTTATCATGGGGATGGGTACTGGTGAAACCTCAGTGGGGTCCTTCTCAGACACAAGGGATGTTATTATCATTAGAGGCGCTTGTGAAACATTTGCAAAGAGCTATTTGATAGCTTTTGTTGGGCTTCTTGAAAGTATGATTATATTTAGGGAATTTTAAGAACTTATTAGCACATTTTCATGTATGAATTAAGCTTTGCTTTATAAAGAAAACTTTTCCTTAGGAGTCATAATAATGACTCTACTAACCTTCCACTTTTTATAACCCCTTTGAATGTGATATGTTGGAATAAAGGTATCTCAGTAGGGGGCAATTCTCACTTTTAAAAAATGACTGCTGATCAATGTGAAGCTATCCTTATAAGTGTAAAATAGAAACATGTTTAAAAGGCTATGTGAAATTAACCTGGGGACATGCTGAAAAGAAAATCAATTAACCAATATGTTCTAGATCCTTCCCTAAACCACATGGTTTCTTTATTTTTTATAGTGGTACTTTTCATCAGATTTATGAATGAATACCTTTTGGAAATATAACTGAACCTTTACCTCTTCGGGGTATCATTATCCTTGAAATATGATGATAAAGCTGAGAATGGTTTCACCAACAGAAACTCAATTCTACATTGTCCATACTAATGAAGGAAAACACTGCATGAGTTTTTGAACACACAAACAACACGAAAAAATAATTTATAGGAATTTCCAAATGAAGACACGGAAACAAGGTAAAGAGGAAGAGAGGGAATAAGTTAGGATGCTCAACTTTGCCTTCCTTATGTCAAGGAAACTAGTGCTATTTTAAGAAGGCAAAGACAGTCCCTTCTCAGGGCCTTATTTGACTCACACTGCTTTCTAGATTTACACTATTAGTGTAAATGGGAAATTCCAAGTAGGTAGAATACAGCAAACTTTTTAAAAAGTACATTTCAGCAAGCCTTTACCTTTCATTTTACTATAACCTCCAAAACTCCCTCTTATTCATAACCCTGCCCTGATTTAACCATTCATGTATTCAGTCTGGTCTCTACAGACCTGTGATTTGGAACTCCCATCCAACATTTCATCCACCCAACCAAACCATTTTATTTGCTATCCCAGAAAACTATTCACTCCATAATTCCAGTCTCAAATAGCTTCTCACATTTTCTTTTTATCCAAATCCCATAAAATCCATTCATATGACAACCACTTCATGAATAAGCTATCATATTTATTACTTATAAGCAGGAGTGCACTGGTAAATGTTTACTAATTGGCTCTCTCTAGAAGAGAGGGCAGAGAAGGCAATGGCGCCCCACTCCAGTACTCTTGCCTGGAAAATCCCATGGACGGAGGAGCCTGGTGGGCTGCAGTCCATGGGGTCGCTAAGAGTCAGACACGACTGAGCGACTTCACTTTCACTTTTCACTTTCATGCATTGGAGAAGGAAAGGGCAACCCACTCCAGTGTTCTTGCCTGGAGAATCCCAGGGACATCTATGGGGTGGGCTGCCATCTATGGGGTCGCACAGAGTCGGACACGACTGAAGCGACTTTGCACCAGCAGCAGAAGAAGAAGAGAGGGATACACTTGATTTATAGTGTTTGCCAATTTCTGTGGCGTAAATTCTCCTACCATGACAAATTTCAAAACTTGGAGCTGGAGAGGTGCACGCAATCAGCTCTTGAGAGCTGACAAGAGCTGGCTCCAGCACATTCATTTATTTAATCAGATTAGCTGGCCAAATCTGCACCACTTTGCAACAGGTATTGCAGTTTCTTTTTCAGAGAGGTGAGAAACTGTTGTAGAAGCAGCACTGAGAAGAAACAGAACTGGGTTCGTTTGGCTCTGGGCGTGGCACCAGTGGTAAAGAATCTGCCTGCCAATGCAGCAGACAGACAGGTTCAATCCCTGGGTTGGAAAGATCCCCTGAAGGAGGGCATGGCAGTGCACTCCAGTACTCTTGCCTGGAGAACCATATGGACAGAGGACCCTGGCAAGCTAACTCCATAGGGTCACAAAGAGTCGGACACAGCCAAAGGGGCTTAGCACACAGGCACACATGGGTTCTGGCTCTAGCTCTGCCATTATTTAACTAGATGACACTAAAGGCACTGAACCACCCTGGGTCTCAGTTTTCTTATCTATAAAATAAAAGCACACCCTAAATAAACCCCTCCCACTAACAGGTCTATGATTCTATTCACTCCTTCATATGATCATCTCTTTTATCACTTACTTCAACTGAAATAACTTGAAAATAAGCTATCTTATTATATCTTCAATCCACAAAGTACAGTGCCTTGCCTTTAACTGGTGCACAGGCGTAGGAGGGCCTAGAAGAGCTATCCCACGTTGAAGGTCAGGAAGGGCGGCAGTAAGGAGATACCCCTCGTCCAAGGTAAGGAGCAGCGGCTGTGCTTTGCTGGAGTAGCCGTGAAAAGATACCAGACATCCAAGGTAAGAGAAACCCAAGTAGGATGGTAGGTGTTGCAAGAGGGCATCAGAGGGCAGACACACTGAAACCATACTCACAGAAAACTAGTCAATCTAATCACACTAGGACCACGGCCTTGTCTAACTCAATGAAACCAAGCCATGCCCGTGGGGCAACGCAAGACAGGTGGGTCATGGTGGAGAGGTCTGACAGAACGTGGTCCACTGGAGAAGGGAATGGCAAACTACTTCAGTATTCTTGCCTTGAGAACCCCATGAACACTATGAAAAGGCAAAATGATAGGATACTGAAAGAGGAACTCCCCAGGTCAGTAGGTGCCCAATATGCTACTGGAGATCAGTGGAGAAATAACTCCAGAAAGAATGAAGGGATGAAGCCAAAGCAAAAACAATACCCAGCTGTGGATGTGACTGGTGATAGAAGCAAGGTCTGATGCTGTAAGGAGCAATATTGCATAGGAATCTGGAATGTCAGGTCCATGAATCAAGGCAAATTGGAAGTCGTCAAACAAGAGATGGCAAGAGTGAATGTCAACATTCTAGGAATCAGCGAACTAAAATGGACTGCTGCTGCTGCTGCTAAGTCGCTTCAGTCGTGTCTGACTCTGTGCGACCCCAGAGATGGCAGCCCACCAGGCTCCCCCGTGCCTGGGATTCTCCAGGCAAGAGCACTGGAGTGGGTTGCCATTTCCTTCTCCAATGCATAAAAGTGAAAAGTAAAACTGAAGTCGCTCAGTTATGTCCGACTCTTAGCGACCCCATGGACTGCAACTTACCAGGCTCCTCCGCCCATGGGATTTGCCAGGCAAGAGTACTGGAGTGGGGTGCCATTGCCTTCTCACTAAATGGACTGTAATGGGTGAATTTAACTCAGAAGACCATTATATCTACTAATGTGAGCAGGAATTCCTTAGAAGAAATGGAGTAGCCATCATGGTCAACAGAAGAGTCTGAAATGCAGTACTTGGATGCAGTCTCAAAAACCACAGAATGATCTCTGTTCGTCTCCAAGGCAAACCATTCAATATCACAGTAATCCAAGTCTATGCCCCAACCAGTAACGCTGAAGAACCTGAAGTTGAACAGTTTTATGAAGACTCTACACATGGACATCACCAGATGGTCAACACCGAAATCAGATTGATTATATTCTTTGCAGCCAAAGATGGAGAAGCTCTATACAGTCAACAAAAAAGACCAGGAGCTGACTGTGGCTCAGATCATGAACTTCTTATTGCCAAATTCAGACTCAAATTGAAGAAAGTAGGGAAAACCGCTTTTAGACCATTCAGGTATGACCTAAATCAAATCCCTTATGATTATACAGTGGAAGTGAGAAATAGATTTAAGGGCCTAGATCTGATGGATAGAGTGCCTGATGAACTATGGAATGAGGTTCGTGACACTGTACAGGAGACAGGGATCAAGACCATCCCCATGGAAAAGAAATGCAAAAAAGCAAAATGGCTGTCTGGAGAAGCCTTACAAATAGCACTGAAAAGAAGAGAGGCGAAAAGCAAAGGAGAAAAGAAAAGATATAAGCATCTGAATGCAGAGTTCCAAAGAATAGCAAGAAGAGATAAGAAAGCCTTCTTCAGCAATCAATGCAAAGAGATAGAGGAAAACAACAGAATGGGAAAGACTAGAGATCTCTTCAAGAGAATTGGAGATACCAAGGGAACATTTCATGCAAAGATGGGCTCGATAAAGGATAGAAATGGTATGGACCTAACAGAAGCAGAAGATATTAAGAAGAGGTGGCAAGAATACACAGAAGAACTGTACAGAAAAGATCTTCACGACCCAGATAATCATGAGGATGTGATCACTAATCTAGAGCCAGACATCTTGGAATGTGAAGTCAAGTGGGCCTTAGAAAGCATCACTAAGAACAAAGCTAGTGGAGGTGATGGAATTCCAGTTGAGCTGTTTCAAATCCTGGAAGATGATGCTGTGAAAGTGCTGCACTCAATATGCCAGCAAATTTGGAAAACTCAGCAGTGGCCACAGGACTGGAAAAGGTCAGTTTTCATTCCAATTCCAAAGAAAGGCAATGCCAAAGAATGCTCAAACTACCGCACAATTGCACTCATCTCACACGCTAGTAAAGTAATGCTCAAAATTCTCCAAGCCAGGCTTCAGCAATATGTGAACCGTGAACTCCCTGATGTTCAAGCTGGTTTTAGAACAGGCAGAGGAACCAGAGATCAAATTGCCAACATCCGCTGGATCATGGAAAAAGCAAGAGAGTTCCAGAAAAACATCTATTTCTGCTTTATTGACTATGCCAAAGCCTTTGACTGTGTGGATCACAATAAACTGTGGAAAATTCTGAAAGAGATGGGAATACCAGACCACCTAACCTGCCTCTTGAGAAATCTGTATGCAGGTCAGGAAGCAACAGTTAGAACTGGACATGGAACAACAGACTGGTTCCAAATAGGAAAAGGAGTACGTCAAGGCTGTATATTGTCTCCCTGCTTATTTAACTTATATGCAGAGTACATCATGAGAAACGCTGGACTGGAAGAAACACAAGCTGGAATCAAGATTGCCGGGAGAAATATCAATAACCTCAGATATGCTGATGACACCACCCTTATGGCAGAAAGTGAGGAGGAGCTAAAAAGCCTCTTGATGAAAGTGAAGGAGGAGAGTGAAAAAGTTGGCTTAAAGCTCAACATTCAGAAAACGAAGATCATGGCATCCGGTCCCATCACTTCATGGGAAATAGATGGGGAAACAGTGGAAACAGTGTCAGACTTTATTTTTTGGGGCTCCAAAATCACTGCAGATGGTGACTGCAGCCATGAAATTAAAAGACGCTTACTCCTTGGAAGAAAAGTTATGACCAACCTGGATAGTATATTCAAAAGCAGAGACATTACTTTGCCGACTAAGGTCCGCCTAGTCAAGGCTATGGTTTTTCCTGTGGTCATGTATGGATGTGAGAGTTGGACTGTGAAGAAGGCTGAGCACCAAAGAATTGATGCTTTTGAACTGTGGTGTTGGAGAAGACTCTTGAGAGTCCCTTGGACTGCAAGGAGATCCAACCAGTCCATTCTGAAGGAGATCAGCCCTGGGATTTCTTTGGAAGGAATGATACTAAAGCTGAAACTCCAGTACTTTGGCCACCTCATGCGAAGAGTTGACTCATTGGAAAAGACTCTGATGTTGGGAGGGATTGGGAGCAGTTGGAGAAGGGGAGGACCAAGGATGAGATGGCTGGATGGCATCACTGACTCAATGGACGCGAGTGTGAGTGAACTCCAGGAGTTGGTGATGGACAGGGAGACCTGGCGTGCTGCAATTCATGGGGTCGCAAAGAGTCGAACACAACTGAGTGACTGAACTGAACTGAATAAATAGTTTAAGTGATTTTCTTATGTAACACTGGCGGCAGCCTGGGTGTGTAATAAGATAATGGAAAAGAATGAGTTGTGAGAAGTAGCACAAGGAGGTAAGATTCAAGTGATTAATTTGAGGAATAATTTTCTCTGTGAATATATATATTTTCCAGGCTGGCAATGGATGGATGGGAAGAGCCATATTTAGTTGCCCACCATGTCTCCTCCTTCCTTCCCCTTTAGGGGCCACCTGAAACAAGCACCAAGCACTCCTCATTTGGCAGTGCCTCTTAGTGGAAAACTCCACTCTCCACCATCATTTTTCTACCCTCAATATCACACTAATCTAGGTTTTTAGCATTTTTTGCCTTTATCATTTCCCCCTATCATATATGGACTTCCCTAGTGGCTCAGAAGTAAAAATTCCTCCTGCCAACCCAAGAGACATAGGTTAGATCATTGGGTTGGGAATATCCCAGAGAAGGGAATGTCAACCCACTCCAGCACTCTTGCCTGGAAAATCCCATGGACAGAGAAGCCTGGTGGGCTGAAGTTCATGGGATTGCAAAAGAGTCAGTTACAACTTAGCAACTAAACAACAATTGCCATATATCTCTGCCAGATTTATCTCAGAGAAAAGAGTATCTTTTGCCAATTTCTTTCCACTTATCTCATAATATTCCTTGTGAGCATAAAGAACTTGAACAACGGATAATTAGAGCACTATTATTAATACCTACATAGCAAAGTATATCTATTAAAGTAAAATCGACATTCAACAACATGATAAATGGGATCATTCTATTATAAGCTTTGTCCAAAACTTCAAAGTTATGACAAATAATGAGATAAGAAGAGCCCAGTGCAGAACTGCTAAGACTACAGAACCACTTCTGTCAGCATCTCCAACCAATAAAAATATTTGAGTTGGGAGAACTGAAGAAAAATCCTTTGCTGAGTTATATACATGGTTGCTCTAGGGAAGAAAGACAACTTTTTTGCTTTAAATTGAGTGAGAGTAAATTCAAGGGGATTCTTGGAGAGTTTGACAAGTATCTCTCAGAGTTAAAGGGAGTTTAAGTGTTGGCATAAGGTGTGGCTAGACTGGCCTGAAGAAGCAATGAAGAGAGAAAGAGAAGACTCAAGTTTTCCGTAGACTAGCTGTGGGCCACACAAGAAGGGGCAAACCAATAGCCATCTTGAAAACACTGCCTAGAACATCCAGGTGAATCAAGAGATGGGCAGTCACCAGAAGTCTAGGAACAGAGGTCACAGTGTCAACATCACATGTCTGAGGCATCACTTAACTCACAGGAATTAGCTGCAGTTGAGAGTTCCAGAGGGGGATCACCCTAAAATATGCCATGAAAGAGTCAGCTCTGAATATCTGGGAAGTCAAATCTGAATCCATCAGTAGGATCTCTCCTGCTTCATCCTAATCCAGTTCTGGAGGGGCCAGAAATGGCACACACACACATACACACACATTCTCTCTCTCTCCCCCTCTCCTCTCTCTCTTCCCCCAACCATCTCCCTCCTTTTTTCCACACTTCCAGTTCTTGGTTGGATCCTTGCTTGGGGTGAGAGAAAACTTAAATAGGACAAGAAATTCATATTATTAGATTATAATAAACTGTATTCTTTGAAGTTTCAGAGTTACTGCAAGACTATTACTTATCAGACAGTGCCTTAAAAAGTTAGGGTTCTCAAAATTTCATCTAAGATCTGAAGGAAAAGCTATTTAACAGAATGTGTAAAAGAAACAGTGAGAAAAAAAAAATAATGTTGCTTTAGGTGGTTTCTTTCTAGCAAGTCCACTATTTTAATATAAAAGTGGCAGACTTAAAGGAAAAAAAGAGCCTCCAACTCTTAAGCTCTTGAATGTTTCCAAAGCCACTCTACAACACCTGGAGGCACTGGCTTGCCTGCTTCTAACTGAGCTATAAGCACCTACTTTCCAAGAAAAGCAAAAGCTTCTCAAGTGTTTTGTTCCTCTAGCCTGTCGAATTACTAATGTTAAAACTGTGTTTTTCCTACTGTTTTTAATTGCAAGTATAAAATGTATTTCTAATCCCCTATAAGTGGGCTAGTCCTAGGATTTCAAACACTACTTATAACATTCCTTAAAGTTCAAAATCAATGGTTGGCACCCAACCCATTTGGAGACTGTTTTCCTGCAGTATGTGCATACTCCAGCAGGGACTGTCCACGTAAGAGTAAAAGTAAAATCTGTATTGACAACAATAACCTCTATATAGAACTTCTATATGGCTCTCAAGTCTCTCAAAGGATGAGGAAGTTTTCTCTGAAGGTCTGGCATGGAAATAAGAGAAACTCAATATTCTTTCTGTATTAATTTGTCACGGTGTGTATAGTCACATACTCCACATAGAAATGGCACAAGTAGAGACTTCCAGGCTGACTGTCTCTTGGGCTCCCTTCACACCACAAGTTGACAGAGTTAATAAAGATATACTCTAAGAATTATGAACCTGCCCATTATTTTTCTGGGAATAGCAGCCAAAGCCAATAGCAAAAAAATGACCCAATGCTGCCAGGATGGCAAGCATTCTTGACTACATTTCATGCCAATTATTTCTTCTCACATGACAAGTAGGAATTAATTCCCAACCCCTTACCCATATTTCACATATGTGGGTTTCAGACCAAAAGAAACACTTTCTATCATAAAAACGCTACAACAGTCTGCCACATGATGAGGAGCCCCCGCAGGCTCCCAGCCAACAAGTTTGGATTGAGTCTGCAAAAATTTTTTTAGAGTAGAAAGGTGAGGCAGGGGAAAAAAAGGATAACTGTCCTTCCTTTTTGAGAGGTCTTATTTATCTCAGTATCCTCCACATTCAGAGTGGGAGAATGAAATGATGGAAATAGTAACCAAATATCTACTTATCTCCATGATATCTCAAGCAGCAGCAGACCTTAGCTGCTTCCCCTCCTTCAAGTACATACTAACCATTTAAGTAAAACCTCCAAAAAAAAGATCTCATGCCTGCCTAGAATATTCCAAAGAAACAGAACTGGAACAGAGAAAACTCCAGACAAAAACCTTATAGAGTGTGGCTTCTGTGAATGAGATTTCTTGGCCAAAGGCACTTACCATAGCTGAGCAAGGATTTGAGTTTGATGGTAAATGCCCACTAACTGGTTTCCCAGGAGCCTTAAAAAGTAATATCCTAAAGCATCCAGCATCTTCCCAGGGGCAGCTTTTTCAAGGGAAGAGTCTAATTCTGAGAAGATTCCCAGCACGTTAAACTGAAGGAAATGCAATGAAGATACAGTCCTAACCCTCCAAATGCAGATTATGGCCAAGTTCTAGATGGATATCAAGACCCAAAAAGATTAGTTTAATTCTCCAAGGTAAAAAGACATAGGGTTTTAAATGAAATCATTTTTGCCTCACAACCATATGAAGTACTTAAATAGTAAGTCNCCCTCCAAATGCAGATTATGGCCAAGTTCTAGATGGATATCAAGACCCAAAAAGATTAGTTTAATTCTCCAAGGTAAAAAGACATAGGGTTTTAAATGAAATCATTTTTGCCTCACAACCATATGAAGTACTTAAATAGTAAGTCAGTGTCAAACTCCATTGTTTCAAACTTCAAAATCTTTTCTAGGCCTAATGAGAGAAGCATGAGGGATGGGACAGGAGGCATGTTGTATTTTTATTCAAAGATTCAGCATCTTTCTGTACTCCCTCGATTTGATTATTCATCCATTTGGAGATACGTACTGAATAATTACTTTATTCCAAGTACTATGCAAATTATTAGGGTTGGAATTGTGAACAAGATAAACTCCTATCTTCATGAAAAAGCGGAAGAGAGAGGATAGTTGTACTTTCCACAATTTTGAACTGAAGTCCAGGGTCTGCCCTCTGACATATTTGATTGACCAACCTTTGTAAAAAACAAGGCTTCTCATCTTGGCTCTGCTACTAACCTAATGTGGAATCTAANATCTATGGGGTCGCACAGAGTCGGACACGACTGAAGCGACTTAGCAGCAGCTGCAGTAAGATGGAGGAAAGATCTGCTGTCTCAGACATAGAGGGGATTCATAGTGGTGCCCCTTGTCAGTGGAACTGCACTGGTAGTTTTCAGATTGGACAACAGTTTAAGAAACTTCAGTGTGTTGTCTAGATTATTATAGATTTATAACTCTTTGACTTATTCTTATCCCCTCACTCTCCAAAAGCTGGTTGAATAGGCTCTGCTGTGAAGACAGGAGTGCATCATTACCTGGACAGCTGTTGCTCAGGGATGCCCTATGAACCCCTGCACAGTTTGTCCTTAATACTAATAAATGTCACAATCTACACAACCTCACATTATGTTGTTTTTTTCTTTACATGCTTAAAGCACTGCTGATTTCAACAATGAAGAATTATATGGAATGTAGTTAAGTGTAAAAGAGACTTTTATTCTTTTCTAGTTTGGGGTGATAGAATAACTTCCAACTCATTAAAATTTGATTGTTAAGTTTTGGGGCATGTATCTAAAAAATATCAGGCCACCAATGAGTAGATTGGAGAAGGCAATGGCACCCCACTCCAGTACTCTTGCCTGGAAAATCCCATGGACGGAGGAGCCTGGTGGGCTACAGTCCATGGGGTCGCTAAGAGTCGGACATGACTGAGCAACTTCACTTTCACTTTTCGCTTTGATGCATTGGAGAAGGAAATGGCAACCCACTCCAGTGTTCTTGCCTGGAGAATCCCAGGGACGAGGGAGCCTGGTGGGCTGCCGTCTGTGGGGTCGCACGGAGTCAGACACGACTGAAGCGACTTAGCAGCAGCAGATGAGTAGATTACAGACTATCCACAGTTTCTGCTCTCATTTCTTTCCTTCCAAAGAGGCACAGGATTTGGTTTATTAGTTATTGCCTCTTTGGATAGAGGCAGATTAAAAAATAACACAGAAAAGACTATATGGCAGTTGGAATTTTTAAATAATAATGATATAAATAAATAATATGATAAAATCAGAGTGTATATTTCTTCTTGGATAAACACAGTAAAATAGAAAGCAGTGCCAAATTGAAATTAAAATATCAAGTATAGCATGTTAACCTAGATGATCAGGATTTTTTCACCAACTCACATTCACAAGTTAAATGTATAGAAATTGTTAGTACTGTCCCATTCATAACAGTTCCCAGTATGATTGTCAACTATTGTTTATTTTTATAGCTGAAATTGGACTTATAAACATTTGCCAAATACAAACAAAGTTTGCCAAATACAAACAAAATTTTCAAACAAAAATTCCTTGTTTGAATTTTTTAAAAAGAAAAAAGTATCATCTGTAACTGTAGTTCCAAAATTATCCTAGAAAATTTATATATGTATATATATACACACCACCTACACATATCAAACAGATGTTTAGGATAATGCAAAATATTGAGTTGGCCCAAAAGTTCATTCAGGTTTTTCCTTAAGAGCTTACAGAAAAACTCAAACTTTGGGGCCAACCCAATAAATCATAATATTTTAAAACAAATATAAAATACTTTATACTTGACCTTGGGCAATAGGCATTAAGAATCCAAGGAGAGTTCTTTTTCTGGTGTTTCTAAATCCTCTGTCTTAATGAGTCTACCAACAGAGCCCTTTATTTATAGGGAATTAAATGGAAACCACTAAAGCAGTCCTGATAATATCCATCCGCTTTCCTGTTATTAAAGAGACTTGCAGTGCAATGGAGTAGACAAACTCTAATCTCACCTATTTTATTTCTAGTATAATGTCATGGGCTGGTGACAAGTGTGTAGTTACTTAAGAGGCTTATTTAGATACTAAATACCCAAGTAGGGGAACCCTGAATCATTATAAGACATGCATGCTAAGTTGCTTCAGTCATGTCTGACTCTTTGCGACTCAATGGACTGTAGTCCGCCAGGCTCCTCTGTCCATGGGATTCTCCAGTCAAGAATACTGGAGTGGGTTGTCATGCCCTCCTGCAGGGGATCTTCCCAAATGTCAGAAGCTTTCTCTATCTCCTTTATACTTTAATAAAACTTTATGACACACACACACACAAAAAAAGAGTTAGCCTTCTACTTGTTAACCAAATTCAAGTCTAACAATAAATACCTGCTGTCTGAAATGAGAGCCAAAACAGAGAAGTGATGATTGTAAAACATTTTCACTCTGCATCTCGAGGAACATATGATACTGAATTCTGCACAAGGTTAGAAGCTAGAACATACTGTTTTGCAGTTTTATTTGAATTAATCACAAACTATGTAAGAAAAAAAACACGTATTTTTAATCTAATATCTTTTGGCATTATAGAAAAATAAGAGAAGTATGATAAACAGGATTTTTATACACGAATAGGATTTTCTTTAATGAACAAATACATTTATTTCAATGACTCCAGAGAAAGAAGTTAGAGGAACAGCCCAAGATGTATATCTTTGGTGTCTTTTTTTCTTTCCTGCTCTCTACCTCTCCTCTTCACCAAAGGAAAGGAGCCAAGAATTGTGAGCGGGAGTTTTTTACATTCTCCCATAATTCAAATATATACGTATATATATATATATATATTTTTTTTTTTAAAGGGGGCAGGTACATCTCAAGCTTTGATCCAGAATGCTCACTTTCAGCTCCAGAGAGGATGATAAAAGGCAAATAAATATACAGTGAACAAACAATGGTAGTCACATAGAGAAAATTTTTTCTACATCTAACACATAAATGAGCCTGAATATTCTGAGTGGCTTTACTCTCTTCGTGGGCTTTCGAGGTGGTTCAGTGGTAAAGAATCCGCTTGCCAATGCAAGAGACATGGGTTTGATCCTTGGTCTGGGAAAATCCCCTGGAGAGGTAAATGGCAAACCACTTCAGTATTCTTGCCTGGAAAAACCCCATGGACAGAGGAGCCTGGCAAGATACAGTCCATAGGGTTGCAAACAGTCGGACATGACTTAGCAACTGAACAACTGTTAGGTAGAAAATATATTTTTAACAGAGGGAATATGAAAAAAAAAAAAACCACACAGATGGGTCTACCGGATTCCTTACAGCAGCAAGTGCCTAAGGGTTCTTATTTTCAGAGAAACAGGACAATGGATTTAAACTCGTTGTCAAGGCAAACACACAAACCTACCTCTGTGGGAGGAGTCAGTCACTGAATGTGTAAGCACAAGAAGCACGGGGAACTCACGGCAGCTCATCAAGATCGCCTGCTCTGTATTTTCCACAATTTGTCTGTGGGTCCAGGCAAACACATGGGAATGCTGCGAGCCTTTAGCAAACACACAACTTTCCTCACCACCTTTGGTGTGGTGGGACCGACTTCACCGAAGAGCATACTCCCCATCAAGCAGAAGGTTATCTTGACATGGTGTGACTGATCACTTAGTTATTGTAGGCATGGCAAGGTAGCTTCAATGAGTAAACATTCTAACACACTCTCCTTTCAGGAAAACATAAACAAGGCAGTGAGGGAAAGTCCCTTATAAGCTTAAATACTTAATAATTTCATGGAGTAAAAGTGTAATACCAGTTCTTTGCTGGCAGAAGTAAGGGAAGGGCAGAAAGAGCCCCTGAGAAGCAATGGGAAAACCACACACACACACACACAAAAAAAAAATCAGAAATTTGCCTATTTGTTGTTATTATTCAGTTGCTAAGCTGTGGCCAACTTTTGCAACCCCATGGACTACATCACACCAGGCTTCCCTGTCCTTGACTATCTCCCAGAATTTGCTCATGTCCACTGAGTCGGTGATGCTACCTAACCATTACACCCTCTGACGCCCTCTTCTCCTCTGGCCTTCAATCTTCCCCAGAATTTGCCCATTATAGAATGCAGTTCTACACACTGGCAGAAGAGCTACAGAGGACTAAGTTTTCAGTACAGATTTTCAAAAGTTAACAGTATCACTATGAAGACACCATAGAAACACAAGAAGGAGGAAAACATATGACAGTTGGACCATCACCAACTCATAGAAAATGTCTTATAGAAACAGCAGCATAAAGAGAAAATACATCTTAACCCAAAACCATCTGATGGCTGAACTCTAGCTGCCTTGTAAAAAGGATCTTTGTCTTTTTCTCCCAGCAGCTGACTGCAATTTTGGTAGTTTAAATGAGCTGCAGTTTTTCTACAGATGAAACCTATGTATTTGTTTGCATTTCTGAAATCTTTCTTTAGCCATATAAGACTCTGGTGGACACAAATACAAAGACACACACATGCACGCACATGCACACACTAAACAATGATATATACGTCCCATATCCAGATCTTGGGAGTGGGAACATAGTCTTTGATAATATAAAGTATAATCCTTCTTAAGGACAATTTGGGAGGGGGCAGTTATAAATATGGCAAAAGTTTGCGAAAATATATTTTTCAGTTGGTATTTCAGCTAGACAACAAGGGAAGTTTGATTTCCCTGCACTAGATTTTAAATCTTTTGAATTCACCAGTTTACCCTGAGCCCAGAAGAGTGCATGACACATAGTAGGCACTGGGAACATTTTTGTTAAACAGTTATCAGCAAACCCACTGGCTAATTGAAGTTTTTCCTTACTCATTTATAAATATTTGTTGTTGTTCAGTCTTTAAAATCGTGTTCGACTCCTTGTGACAGCATGGACTGTAGCCTGCCAGGCTCCTCTTTCCATGGGATTTTTTTAGGCAAGAATACTGGAATGGGTTGCCATTTCCTTCTCCAGGGGATCTTCCCAATCCAGGGATTAAACTGGAGTTTCCTGCCTTGGCAGGTGATTCTTTACTGCTCAGCCACCAGGGAAGCCCAATCATTTGTATAAATTACTTCCTGTTGTAATATTGTTAGTTGTGAGCTAATATAGAAAGAGCACTTAGATTTCATAAGTGTTAGGATTTCACACCCTTCTCTTTCCCAGCAGCAGCCAGGCTTCAGTCAATAATTGCATAGCGGTATTTCAAGCCCTCATGTCTTAAGCTAACAAATAAAAGCAGCAGGATAAGAAGAAAATTTATTAAGTATTATTTGAAGAATACTTAAAGGATTGCCTGAAAGTAATTTTCTTTCACCATTGTACCACTGGTGTGATCTGAAATTGCCATTATCAATGTACTTATCGGGCTCAAAGCACTCAAACGCTCTGGTAAAACACAAGTGTGTCACAGACATAACTTGAATTTTCTCACACTTTAAATGAAGTTCTATTTAAAAGAATAATTTAAATGTTCCTGGCTTGTATACCTACTCGTGATAGACAGGCCCTCAGGTCTTCAGCAACTCTCTCATCGCTCCAACCCACCCCCTGAAAACTCCTGTTCAGTGTTTCTGGGTCCTCAGAGGTCCTCTCAGACCTGTTCCTAAAGAGTCCTATTCCCCTCAGCTCCTGCAGTGACCTTGGCTGGGTTCACCCCCATTCCTGCAAGTACCTCAGTCCCTAACAGAGCCATCCAGAAACCAGATCTGTGCCAGGGATGGTATCACAGCAAAGAACCTCGCACTTCCATTTTGATCCCAGGAGACTGCTACAAACTTCTCTCTTTCTCCCTCTCTAATTTCTCTTCAAATCTTAGTTACACTGCGTGTCCTCTCCACACAGCTCACATATGCTTCCAGCAAGCCTGGAGGACAGCTCCAGCTGACCAAATCCATGGTGTACTCTGACCAGCCCATCCTGACAGCCAAGGCTCTTTGCCAAGAACCCATCCAGCCCATCTCCTTCTTCTAAGACATTCTTCAGTGTTCATGCAAACACGCTCCTGGCAAGCACAAGAGAAGCACTGCCAGACAAGCCTGAATTTCAATCTCACTTGAGACCACATCCACAAGTGAAAAAAAAGAAGTAATAAATATTAAAACAATAACATCAGTAAACATCTTCATGAAAAGTTAGATTGCTTTTTCCAATCTTTATTGAGATGTAATTGACAAATAGAAATTATATATATATATTTAATGTGATAATTTGATACACATAAACACTGTGAGATGATTACCACAATCAAGCTAATTAACACATTCACATCCTCACATAACTTATGTCTGTGTGTGTGTGTGTATGTGGATATGGTGAGAACACTTAACATCTACTCTCAGACAATTTCAATTGTGCAATACAGTATCATTAATTATAGTCACCATGCTATATATTAGATCCCCAGAACTTACTCATCTTACAACCAAAAGGTTGTTATAAGATGACCATTTGACCAACATCTTCCCATTCCCCCTGCTCTCTGGCAACCACCATTCTAGTCTCTGCTTCTGTGAGTTGGATTTTTTTTTTATTCCATATATAAGTGAGATGATACAGTATTTATCATTCTGTGTCTGACTTATTTTCACTAAGCATAATGTCCTCCAGATTCTGAGACCAGCTTACCCTGCAACAGACAGCAAATCTCTGAAATACAGGACAAATAAGATTTGATGAAAGGGGCAAAAGGTAAAGAGACACAAAAGCTCAAAATTTGAGAGGTTGGGGGTCCTGCTGAGAGAGGAAAAATCCCAGGAGTGGGGTGTCTTTGGAGCCAATGACCATGGGTAGCCTGAGGATACCGGGGACACCTAGGTACAAGGAGCTAAAATGGGAATGGAGGGACGCTAGAGATAAACAGTATCAGGTCTCAGAGTTCCTGAGAGTCAGTCTTAGAAACAAATCTTTTCCAGTGAAATTCCATGCAAACATTTATTTCACATATTTTTTTTATCACTTTTCCTCGTAACTGGCATGGTTCCATTTCTATATCCAGTCATAGCATGAGTCTACATGACACCAACATCCAGCCAATTCAGCCATAATCAAAACTCCAGTTAACCAGCCAGCTGCTTTCTGTACATGACGCCAAGCAATCAACTGGACTAACTTCTTCCCTGGAATAATGGACAAGACCAGATGTTTTGACATTACATAAATGTTAAGTGCCGACTGGAAACAAGAGTGTTAGTTGTCATTTTACATAAAATCTTAAAATGATCCACATTGTCCTTTTCTCATGACTAGGACACAAACCTAACAAAGATCTAAGATACTCATATACAAACACATGTACACACACAGGCTGAAAATGCAAAGGAGTAAATGCAAAGGAGCATGTGTGTTACAGAACAAGTCAGAGGAATGGGGGGAGTGAACTATTTCACACAATCTCAAATTTTCAAACCCTTATTAAATGGGCCCATTTCCTGCCACTTTGTGCTCTTCCCTGTCCTGCTCTGCTCTCCATCTCAGGGTTCCACTTTTCCAGGCACAGGTTTTTTGTTTTGTTTCATTTTGCCATTGAGTTGTAGGAGTTCCTTATGTATTTTGGAAATTAACCCCTAATTTGATATATGGTTTGCAAATATTTTTTCCATCCCACAAGTTCCCTTTTCACTCTGTTGATTGTATCCTTTGCTGTGCAAAAACTTCTTAGACTTTTGTAGTTCCATTTGTCTATTTTCTGCTTTTGTTCCCTGTTTTTGATGTCATGTCCAAACAAATCATTGCCAAAGCCAATGTCATGAAGCCTTCCCCTTGCATTGTCTCCTAGTTTTACAGGTTCAGATCTTCCTTTCAAATATTTAATTCGAGTTTATTTTTATATATGGTGTAAGATAAGTCCAATTTCATCCTTTTTCATGTGAATATACAATTTAGCCAATATCATGTGTAGAAGAGACTATCCTTTCCTCACTGTATATACTTGGCACCCTTGTTGAAAATTAGTTGAACATATATGCATGGATTTATTTCTGGGCTCTCTACTCTGTTCCACTGATCTATATGTCTATCTTTATGGGACTACCATGCTGTGTTTAATTACTGAAACTTGGTATTATATTTTGAAATTCAGGAAGTGTGATGCCTCCAGCTTTGTTCTTCTTCTTCAAGATTGATTTGGCTATTCTGGATCCTAAGTGATTCCATATGGATCTTAAAATTGTTTTTTATATATATATGCAAAAAATGTCATTCAGATTTGATAGAATTGGCATTAAATCTGTACATTGCTTTGCAAAGCATGAACATTTTAACAATACTAAGTCTTCCAAATCATGCTCACAGAATATCTTCCTATTTGTGTCTTTTTAAATTTCTTTCATCAGTATTTTATAGCAATGAGTGTATGTCTTTCACCTCCCTAATTAAGTTTATCCTTAAGTATTTTATTCTTCTTAGTTGCTATTGCAAAGGGATGATTTTCCTAATTTCCTTTTCAAGCAGTTTGCTGTTAGTGTATAGTAATGCAACTTCTTTTTATATGTTTATTTTGTTTCTTGACACTTTATTGAATGTGTCTATCATTTCTACCAGTGTCTCTAATGCAGTCTTTAGAATTTTATATATATACATATATGCTCATGTCACTTGCAAACAGGGACAATTTAATTTGTTCCTTTCTGATTTTGATGTTGTTGTCTTTCAGTCATTAAGTCATGTCCAGCTCTTTGTGACTCCATGGACTGGTAGCCTGCCAGATTCCTCTGTCCGTGGGATTTCCCAGGCAAGAATACTGAAGTGGGTTGCCATTTCCTTCTCCAGGGGAGCTTCCTGACCAAAGATCAAACCGGTATCCCCTGCGCTGGCTTCTCTACCACTGAGCCATCGCCTTCTGATTTAGACGCTGTTTATTTTTAACTGATTGCCCTTGCTATGACTTCCAGTACTTTGTTGAATAGAAGTGGTGAGAGTGGGCACCCTTGCTTTGTTCATAGTTTCAGGGGAAAAACTTTCGGCTATTTACTATTGAATGCCATGTCAGCTGTGGGCTTTTCATATATGGCCTTTTTTATGATGAGGTGATTTCCTTTTATTCCTTGTTTGTTGAGAGTTGTTGTTTTTTTAATCATGAAGAGATGCTGAACTTGAGCAAACATTTTCTGCATCTATTGAGATAATCATGAGACTTTTACCTTTTATTCTGTTTGCATAGTATTTCACATTAACTGACTTTAGTAAGTTGAAATACTCTTCCATCCCAGAAATAAATTCCACTTGATCATGAGGTTTGAGCTTTTAATTTGCTTTTGAATTCATTTAGGTAGTATTCAGTTGAGGACTTTTCTATATTCAGTAGAAGTATAACTCTGTAGTTTTTCTTTTTTAATTTAAATTTATTTTAATTGGAAGCTACTTCACAATATTGTATTGGTTTTGCCATACATCAACGTGAATCCTCCATGGTTGTACACGTGTTCCCAATCCTGAACCCCCCTCCCACCTCCCTCCCCATACCATCCCTCTGGGTCATCGCAGTGCACCAGCCCCAAGCATCCTGTATCCTGCATCGAACCTGGACTGGCAATTCATTTCATATATGATATTATACATGTTTCAATGCCATTTTCACAAATCATCCCACCCTCTCCCTCTCCCACAGAGTCCAAAAGACTGTTCTATACATCTGCATCTCTTTTGCTGTCTCACATACAGGGTTACTGTTACCATCTTTCTAAATTCCATATATATGCGTTAGTATACTGTATTGGTGTTTTTCTTTCTGGCTTACTTCACTCTGCATAATTGACTCCAGTTTCATCCACCACATTAGAACTGATTCAAATGTATTCTTTTTAATGGCTGAGTAACACTCCATTGTGTATATGTACCACAGCTTTCTTATGCATTCATCTTCTGATGGACATCTAGGTTGCTTCCATGTCCTGGCTAATATAAACAGTGCTGTGATGAACATTAGGGTACACGTGTCTTTTTCAACTCTGGTTTCCTCAGTGTGTATGCCCAGCAGTGGGATTGCTGGGTCATAAGGCAGTTCTATTTCCAGTTTTTTAAGGAATCTCCACACTGTTCTCCATAGTGGCTGTACTAGTTTGCATTCCCACCAACAGTGTAAGAGGGTTCCCTTTTCTCCACACCCTCTCCAGCATTTATTGCTTGTAGACTTTTGGATCGCAGCCATTCTGACTGGCGTGAAATGGTACCTCATTGTGGTTTTGATTTGCATTTCTCTGATAATGAGTGATGTTGAGCATCTTTTCATGTGTTTGTTAGCCATCTGTACGTCTTCTTTGGAGAAATGTCTATTTAGTTCTTTAGCCCATTTTTTGACTGGGTCATTTATTTTTCTGGAATTAAGCTACAGGAGTTGCTTGTATATTTTGAAATTAGTTGTTTGTCAGTTGACTCATTTGCTATTATTTTCTCCCATTCCGAAGGGTGTCTTTTCACCTTGCTTATAGTTTCCTTTGTTGTGCAGAAGCTTTTAATTTTAATTAGGTCTCATTTGTTTATTTTTGCTTTTATTTCCAGTATTCTGGGAGGTGGGTCATAGAGGATCCTGCTGTGATATATGTCAGAGAGTGTTTTGCCTATGTTCTCCTCTAGGAGTTTTATAGTTTCTGATCGTATGTTTAGACGTTTAATCCATCTTGAGTTTATTTTTGTGTATGGTGTTAGAAAGTGTTCTCATTTCATTCTTTTACAAGTGTTTGACCAGTTTTCCCAGCACCACTTGTTAAAGAGATTGTCTTTAATCTATTGTATATTCTTGCCTCCTTTGTCAAAGATAAGGTGTCCATAGGTGTGTGATTTATCTCTAGGCTTTCTATTTTGTTCCATTGATCTATATTTCTGTCTTTGTGCCAGTACCATACTGTCCTGATGACTGTGGCTTTGTAGTAGAGCCTGAAGCCAGGCAGATTGAGTCCTCCAGTTCCATTCCTCTTTCTTAAGATTGCTGTAGCTGTTCGAGACTTTTTGTATTTACATACAAATTGTGAAATTATTTGTTCTAGCTCTGTGAAAAATACTGCTGGTAGCTTGATAGGAATTGCATTGAATCTATAGATTGCTTTGGGTAGTATACTCATTTTCACTATATTGATTCTTCCGATCCATGAACATGGTATATTTCTCCATCTATTAGTGTCCCCTTTGCAGATGACATGATCCCCTACATAGAAAACCCTAAGAACTCCACCAGAAAATTACTAGAGCTAATCAATGAATACAGTAAATTTGCAGGATATAAAATCAACACACAGAAATCCCTTGCATTTCTATACACTAATAATGAGAAAATAGAAAAAGAAATTAAGGAGACAATTCCATTCACCATTGCAACAAAAAGAATAAAATACTTAGGACTATATCTACCTAAAGAAACTAAAGACCTATATATAGAAAACTATAAAACACTGGTGAAAGAAGGCTGTAGTTTTTTAATGACGTCTTTATCTGACTTTGGTAGCAGAGTAATGCTGCTCTCATAAAGTAATTATTCCCTTCCCTCCAATTTCTGGAAGAATTTTTAAAGGCATAAATTCTTCTTCAAATGTGTGGTAGAATTCACCAGTGAAGCCACCAGGTCCTAAGCCTTTCTTGGTTGGAAGGTTTTTGACTATTGATTCAATCTCCATACTCATTATTGATCTGTTCAGACTTCTATTTCTTCATGATTCAGTCTTGGTAAGATGTATGTTTCCAGGAATTTATCTATCTCTTCTAAGTTGTTCAGTTTGTTGGTATTCACAATAGTCTCTTCAGATTCTTATTTCTGTGACATCAGTTGTAATGTATCCTCTTTCATTTCCAATTTTACTTGAGTCTTCTCTCTTTTTCCCTTAGTCTCTAAATTATCAATTTTGTTTTTCTTTAAAACACAAAATTTTCTTATTTTCAATAATTTTATATTGCTTTTCTATTATGTATTCTATTTATTTCTGCTTGAGTCTTTATCATTTCCTTCTTTCTGCTAATTTTGGGATTAGTTTTTGCTAGTTCCTTGAGATGTAAAGTAGTTTATTTGAGATATTTCTTTTTTAAGGTAAGCATTTATTACTAATAACTTCCCTTAGTACTGATTTTTCTGCATCTCACAGGCTTTAGTGTGCTGTATTTTCATCAGTCTCAAGGTAGTTCCTAATTTCCCTTTTTTCTCCTTTGACCCACTGGTGGTGGTTCAGGAATATGTTGTTTAATTTCATTTGTGGATTTTCCAGTTTTTATCTGTTACTGATTTCTAGTTTTATTCCACTGTGGTCAGAAAGGTATTTGATATGATTTTAATCTTCTTAAATTCGTTAAGACCTGTTTTGTAACCTATGTGAAATATCCTGGAGAATGTTCCATGTATGCTTAAGGGGAATGTATATTCTGCTGCTGCTGGGTAAAAATGTTCTCCAGGTGTTGATCAGTTCCATTTGGTTTATCCTGTTATTCAAATCTGCTGTTTCACTGCCTCCCTGATTTTATTTGTCTATCTGTGTTCTCTTGCATATTATTAAGCTTCTTTAAGATGATTATTTTTAATTCTTTGTCAGATAATTTATAGATTTCCATTTCTTTGGAGTTGGTTATTGGAGTTTTAGTATTTCCTTTGGTGCTGCCATGTTTGCCTGATTCTTATGATCCATGTAGCTTAGTGTTGGCTTCTATGCATTTGAAGGAGCAAGCTCTCTTCCAGTCTTTATAGGCTGGTTTTAGTAGATAAAGACCTTCTTCTGTTGGGTTCCTGGGCTGATTGTATTGCCCCTAGAATTTCAGTTCAGTGGGGTTGGAGCCAGGTTACATCACTGCTGCTAGTACCACAGTGGGGTCCATGTTGTCAGACCTATTAGCCAGGGACTCAGGTGGAATGCGTCCTGTTTGGTCTCTGAGTGTACAATACTGTTCACAGGACCATGTCATTAGGGCTAGCACTAGGACAAGGGTCCACTTCAGGGTCTGCAGCTGGATCCACAGGCTTGTTACAAGGTGCACGGACAACTATACTTCAATTAAAAAAAACTTTTGTACATCAAAAGACACTATCAAGAATAGGAAAAGACAACTCCCGAAGTGAAAGAAAACTGCACACTATACACCTCACACGAGATTAATATCCATAACATAAGAAGAACTCTCGCAACTTAACAATAGAAAGATAAAATAATGTGATGGACAAAGCAATTGAATAAACATTTTTCCAAAGAAGATATAAAATGGCCAATAAGCACAAAAAAAGATGCTTGACATGATTATTCATTAGAGAAATGTGTGTCAAACCATAATTAGATACCTCTTCATAGATACTAGGATGGCTTTAATAAAAAAGACAGACAGTAACAAGTATTGATAAAGATATGGATAAATTTGAACCCTCATGCACATTGATAACAGACACATAAAATATTGCAGCTAGTTTAGAAAATAGTTTGGCAGTTCCTCAAAAAGTCAAACATAGACTTACCCCCTGATTCAGCAATTCCACTCATACTCCTAAGAAACAAAAATATTCAAAACTTTCACATGAATGCTTATAGCAGTATTCATAATAGCCAAAATGTACAAACAACACAGAAGTCTATCAACTGATGAAGGGATGCGGCGGTTGTTATTGTCGTTCAGTCGTCCAGCTGTGTACAACTCTTTGCGACCCCATGGACTGCAGCATGCCAAGACTCCCTGTCCCTCACCATTTCCCCGAGTTTGCCCAAGTTTCTGTTCACTGCATCAGTGATATCATCTAGTCATCTCATCCTCAGATGCCCTCTTCTCTTTCTGCCCTCTATCTTTTCCAGCATGAGAGATTTTTCCAATGAGTCATCTGTTTGCATCAGATGAGCAAAATACTGGAGCTTCAGTTTCAGTATCAGTCCTTCCAATGAATATTCAGGGTTGTGGTATATCCGTACAATGGAATACTAGTCAGTTATAAAAAGAAATAAATACTAATACATACTACAACATCAATGAACCCTGAACATATTAAGCTAGGTGAAAGAAGGCAGACATATAATCACTATCTTATACGGTTAATTTACTTGAAGTGTCCAGAATAGGCAAACTCGTAAATATAAGAAGTAGATTGATAGTTTCCAGGGATTGTATGGAAGAAGTAATGGAGAATGACTGCTAACATTAGGTGGCTTGTTTTCAGGATGATGATAATGTTCTAAAATTAGTGATGGTTGCACAATTTTATGTACATCTAATAAACACTGAATTTTGCAGTTTAGGAGGATGAACTTCATGGTATGTGGATTATAGCTCAATAAAAATGGTTTTTCCTTTGGTCATGTATGGATGTGAAAGTTGGACTGTGAAGAAGGCAGAGCACCGAAGAATTGATGCTTTTGAACTGTGGTGTTAGAGAAGACTCTTGAGAGTCCCTTGGCCTGCAAGGAGATCCAACCAGTCCATTCTGAAGGAGATCAACCCTGGGATTTCTTTGGAAGGAATGATGCTAAAGCTGAAACTCCAGTACTTTGGCCACCTCATGCGAAGAGTTGACTCATTGGAAAAGACTCTGATGCTGGGAAGGATTGGGGGTGGGAGGAGAAGGGGATGACCGAGGATGAGATGGTTGGATGGCATCACGGACTCGATGGACGTGAGTTTGAGTGAACTCCGGGAGTTGGTGATGGACAGGGAGGCCTGGCGTGCTGCGATTCATGGGGTCGCAAAGAGTCGGACACGACTGAGCGACTGAACTGAACTGAACTGAAAAATGCTATCAAATTTTTTTAAGCCTGCACAAAAGCCTTTAAGTTTAATTAGGTCCCATTTGTTTACAAAAATATCAAAAATTTTATTTCACACGTAAGCTTCTTGAGAAGCTACTGTAAGATGCACTCTTCTAATAAAAGAGAGTAATTTAAAAAGAAAGAAACATAGGAAAAAAGGGATATAATATAAGAAAGAGGAGGCCTGTGAAGGAAAATTCCAGGATGACACTGTGCTATAGAGCTAGAGAGCAACTGGGATAAGACTGGAGCAGGTAAAAGGTATCAGGAGAGATTTATTCAAAGAGATGAATGTGATAGAACCTTAAAAGGCCTGAAAATTCTGAGATGACAGTTTCAAAATCAGGGAAGAGTTTGGTCTAAGTTAAGAGTTAAAATCATAGAAAAATAAAAATAAAAACAATAAAACCTGACTTCAGGGAGATCAAAATGTTGTTTAGAAAAAGAAAAGTGATCGTGGTAAACTACTTGGCTCATCCATGAGTAATACATAACATACTCATAAAAATATAAAGGTATAAATATACCTTGATTATTGATCTAACCAGTCATGTTGGGGGGCAGGCAGGACCAGAAAAGGACTAAAGTATGGTCAAAGCAAGTAGCTGAAAAGCATTAATCCTCATCCTCCAGAGTGGTAAGTCAAAACATAATGCTAAAAATATTTTCCACTTACAGTCTCTTTCCCCTGACTTTGTAAGTATTCATACTTTCTTTGTGTTCCTATAGTTGGAGCACAATGTTGACCATATTAAAGATATTAAGGAAAATATTTTATGGTAAATCATTACCTGATTGTTTATTTGAAGAGGGACTATATACCGATGCTAAAATGTTTGATATTAACTTTATGTAAAAGCTTCCTCAGAAGTAGTTCTGGAGTGAATAAAATATATTTTGAAAGTAGATGTTAAAATCTAGAACTACCTTTTTCAATTCTGCTTATGGTATTCTCTTCACAGAAGAATTGTAATATAATATATAAGAAAACATAAGCTTTAAATATAATTAAAAGATTATATCATCTGACCATGTTTTCTGGTGGATAGTCAAAAAAAGAAAAAGAATTCAGTAGGAAAGCTACTGAAAATCTCACTATTCTTTCTATTTACAAGCATTTGTTTGTATCAGACACATTTGCACCTTCACCGTTTTTTATATGGAAGCCCAGAATCCAACACTTTAAGACCACGGAAAAACTGCAGAAGCATAGCCCATACACTAGAATTCTGAGTGCAATGGCTATCTGAATCATTCCTGTTTCTCTATCATCAAATCCTCTGAAAAGCCTTAGTTGTTATCTCTCACTGCCCCCCAGAGCTTTCTAACTTTCTTTCCTTAAAAATAAAAAATCTCCAGAGATGTGAAAGATAAGGTATAAGCCTAAAGAAAGGAAGACTGATTACTTTTTTGACATTCTGTAAAAAGAGCAATCTCATCTTCAGTTCAGTTCAGTTCAGTCGCTTAGTCGTGTCCGACTCTTTCCGACCCCATGAATTGCAGCACGCCAGGCCTCCCTATCCATCACCATCTCCCGGAGTTCACTCAGACTCACGTCCATCGAGTCCGTGATGCCATCCAGCCATCTCATCCTCGGTCATCCCCTTCTCCTCCTGCCCCCAATCCCTCCCAGCATCAGAGTCTTTTCCAATGAGTCAACTCTTCCCATGAGGTGGCCAAAGTACTGGAGTTTCAGCTTTAGCATCATTCCTTCCAAAGAAATCCCAGGG
>SJYX01018974.1:191809-203142 GCA_006410675.1 Oreotragus oreotragus | reverse complement strand
ACACCAATCAGAATGGCCATCATCAAAAAAAAAACTACAAACACTAAATGCTGGAGAGGATGTGGAAAAACCCTACTGCACTGTTGGTAGGAAAATAAATTGATACAGCCACTACAGAGAATAGTTTGGAGATTCCTTAACAAACTAGAAATAAAACTACCATATGATCCAGCAGTCCCACTATTGGGCATATACCCTGAGAAAACCACAATTCAAAAAGACACATGTACCCCAGTGTTCACTGAAGCACTATTTACAAAAGCCAGGACATGGGAGCAATTTAGATGATCACTGACAGATGAATGGACAAAGAAGATGCAATACATATACATATATACAAAGGAATACTATTCAGCCACACAAAGAAATTAATCTGAGTTAGTTATAGCAAGGTAGATGAATCTAGAGCCTGTTACACAGTGAAGTTAAGTCAGAAAGAGAAAAATAAGTAAATAGCATATATTAAAGCATATATATGGGATCTAGAAACATATTCCTGATGAACTTACTAACAGGGAAGAAATGGAGACAGAGACATAGAGAATGGACTTGTGGACACAGTCGGGGAAGGAGAGGGTGGGACAAATTGAGAAAGTAGCATTGACAGATAAACACTACCGTGTGTAAAAATAGGCAACTAGTCGCAATATAACACAAGGACTTCTGCCTGGTGCGCTGTGATGACCTAGAAGGGTGGGATGGGAGGGGGAAAGGAGGTTCAGCAGGGAGGCAGTGTGTGTGTGTATATATATGTAAAACTATGATTGACTCGCATTGTCATATGGCAGAAACCAACACAAAGTGCAAAACAATTATCCTCCAATTAAATTTTTTTCTAAATAAAACTGTTACAAACATGAAATAATTGTATAAAAAATATATATAATTGCCTGCTGAAAGCACAACTGATAACATTATACTTTGGGATTTACAGCAATCCTGGCAGTACACTATATGACAACAACAGCACAAAGGATAAAGAGACAGAAGTATACTGCTGTAAGGTTCTTATACAACACGTGAAAAGGCACAGTATCATCTGAAAGCGGACCGTGAGAAGCTGAAGGCACATATGGCTAACCCAAAAGAGACTAATACAAAACAAAACAAAGAGGTATAATCCAACAATGTAAATAAGATATAATCATAAAAAAGTCAATTAATCTCAATAAAAGGAAGGGCAAAAGGAAAAATGAACAAAGAACAGGTCGGGCAAATAGAAAATAAACCGCACGATGGCAAATTCAAATGCAACCATATGAATAATGACTACAGTTTAAGCACGCCAGTTAAAAAGCAGAGATTGCCATACTGACCCCCCACAAATGACTGCAAAACTCTTTAAATAAAAGGCATCAGTTCAGTTCAGATGCTCAGTCGTGTCCGACTCTTTGCGACCCCATGAACCTCAGCACGCCAGGCCTCCCTGTCCATCACCAACTCCCGGAGTCCACCCAAACCCATGTACATTGAGTCGGTGATGCCATCCAACCATCTCATCCTCGGTCGTCCCCTTCTCCTCCTGCCCTCAATCTTTCTCAACATCAGGGTCTTTTCAAATGAGTCAGCTCTTTGCATCAGGTGGCCAAAGGAATAGAGTTTCAGCTTCAACATCAGTCCTTCCAATGAACACCCAGGACTGATCTCCGTTAGGATGGACTGGTCGGATCTCCTTGTAGTCCAAGGGACTCTCAAGAGTCTTCTCCAACACCACAGTTCAAAGCCATCAATTCTTCTGCACTAAGCTTTCTTTATAGTCCAACTTTCACATCCATACATGACCACACGAAAAACCATAGCCTTGACTAAACAGACCTTTGTTGGCAAAGTAATGTCACTGCTTTTCAATATGCTACCTAGGTTGGTCATAACTTTCCTTCCAAGGAGTAAGCCTCTTTTAATTTCATGGCTGCAATCACCATCTGCAGTGAATTTGGAGCCCAGAAAAATAAAGTCAGCCACTGTTTCCACTGTTTCCCCATCTATTTGCCATGAAATGATGGGACCAGATGCACAATCTTAGTTTTCTGAATGTTGAGTTTTAAACCAACTTTTTTACTCTCTTCTTTCACTTTCATCAAGAGGCTCTTTAGTTCTTCTTCACTTTCTGCCATAAGGGTGGTGTCATCAAAGGCATAGATAGCTTAAAAGCAAAAAGGATGGACAAACATATAACATACTAATACTAATCCAAAGAAAACTTGAGTGATAATATTAATATGAGACAAAGTATACTTCAAAACAAAAAATATTCTCATGAATAAACAAGGACATTTCACAATGATAGAGGGGTTAATTTATCAAGAGGCTATAAGAATCCTAAATATGTACATAACTATTAACAGAATTTCAAAATGCAAAATGTAAATCTGAAAAGTGACAAACAAATCTTAGTTATAGTTGGAGACTGACATCTCTCAGAAATTAACAGAATAAAGATTCAGAAAGTCTGGAGAACACAGAAAATTTGAACAAGGTTATCAACTAACCTGACCTAAAAAATAAATAAATAAATAAAACACTATATTCAACAACAGGCTTCCCATTAGTAAGGAATCCACCTGCCAGTGAGGGAGACACAAGACACACAGGTTTAATCCCTGGGTCAGGAAGATCCTCTGGAGTAGGAAATGGCAACCTACTCCAGTATTCTTGCCTGGGAAATCCCATGGGCAGACGAGCCTAGCAGGCAACAGTCCAGGGAGTCACAAAGAGTCAGACACAACTGAGCATACACACACATATACACACACACTCTCAACAACAGCAGAAAGTACAAACTTTCCAAGCACATGCTGCACATTCACCAAATTAGATCCTATTCAGGGGTCATAAAGTGTCTCAATAAACCTAGGAGAATTGAAAAGATATAGAGTATGTTCTATGTCTATCATGAGTTAAACTAGAGATTGATAGGGGCTATATTATGGGAAATCCCCAACTATTTGAAAATCAAACAACACACTTCATATATAAAGTAGTAAGGAAAAACAGAAAAAAATTTAAACAAATAATTAAAGCAATCAAAATTTATGGAATGCAGCTGAAGCAGAGTTTAGAGGAGAAAATATAGCAAATGCTAAGGTCTCAAATCAATTATTTAAGTTTCTACTATAAAAATACTAGAAAAAGAATGGAAAATTAAACCCAAAGTAAGTGGGGGAAAGTAATAAAGAGCAGAAATCAATGGTATTGAAAACAGAAAAACATTCCAAAAACAATGAAACCAAAAACTATTACTAGGAGAAGAGTCAATGAAATCGATACACCTCTAGTCAGACTAATCAGGAAAAGAAAAAAGACACAAACTACCAATAATTAGAATGAAAAGGGGGCACAATTACATTTTCTAAGAGATTAAAATGCAGATGCCTGTCCTGGAAAGTTTATAATCTAGGTGATAAGACAAGCTCTATGTACATAAATCATGGAGCAATCTTACATCAACAGCAATAATAAACAATAACCACCAATCACTTATTAAATGCCAGGAAAATTTTAAGTACTTTAAATATATCAAGTCATTCAATCATCACAACCCTAACAGGTAGACACCAGTATTAATACTACACTACAGATTTTAACCTTACGCATTTGATCAATAGAGATATGATGAAAGTAGATAAGATAATTGAGTACCTTAAAAATAGGAGAAGAAAATAGGATTGTGGTGGCCTTGGGAATTTCTCATGGAGGAGAGAAGGTCTGAACTAGCCCTTGTAAGGTCTACGCTGATGATTACCAAGTTTTTCACAAAAGGTATCACAATCTAACATTATCAGAGAGTTAGTATTTCAGCAGAGCAGTATAAATCAATTCTTCAGCTGTTTCAATGGACATTGATTGAACATCTACTATGTTTCATGCTTTGGGATCACAGAAATGGATAAAAGAAGGACATCTATTGAGTATGTATATTCAATATACACCATACCGCTAGATGTCATTGGGTTGTAGTCCTCACGTTCAAAAAGCTTGTCATCTAGCTAGCTCTGTGTGTGTGTCTGTGTGTGTGTCCGCACGCGCTCATGTGTGCATATGTGCATGTGTAAACCAATCAGAAAGTAGCTGAGCTTAGGTTACAATCATGAGCTCCCTTGAGTATTATTCTATGGTGGAGTTTCCTAGTTGCCTGCTTTCACAGCAGATTAGTGTGAATTACCCAGAGAAACGTCTCAAAGGAAATGCCTTGGAGCTGAATCCTGAAAAGCAGGGAGACAGGGCATACCAGCATGTATTAATAGGGTGAGAAAGGCTCAGATGAGAACACGCATAATCTGCTTAGCTAACAGTAGGTAATGTCAGAAGACAGCTGAAGATAAAACTGACCATGTAAATGGGGCAAAAGGGATACAAACTGGGGCATGAAAATTAACTTAAATCCCACATTTTTGTTGAGAATATAGGCTTAGTAGATTTCATCCTCAAATTCTAATTAAATCATTCTGTTTTACTTAGGCAGGAAAAGGGGCATAAATACAAGAGGAAATCCCAAAACGATGGAGAAAAGGTTTCAATGATCATTTGATATGCAAGTGATTTTCTTGGAATTCAAGAAATATCAATACAAATTAAAACAGAGGAAAAAATTCACCTGATTCAAGATTCTATATACTTTTCTAAAGACAAAAGCTTCTTCAAGCAATGAGCAAGCATGCATCACTGATGCCACCCAACATCATCAAACTGTAAAGAAAACAGGAACCTTATGCCGGAATAGGATAATCACTGATTTTTCCCATGAGCTGGTGAAGGGCCTGCTCTACTCAAATGATAGGGTACTGGGCTTTCAGCATGTCCAGGGGATACTCCCACTGCAATCAGTCAGCAGATTAACAAATGTTCTTCTTAGTGACAGGAACACGCAGTCCAGGAGTACAGCCTCACCCCTCATTGGTGGTTTGGATCACCTAGTGCTATGTCGCTCTCCTCTCTGGCTCCCTCTAATGGCCCCAAATACCAAGTAAACAACTTCACCATATCTGTATCTAAATTTGGATACAGGTATCAAGTTTGGGTGCTAGATGAGACTAATTAAGTGCTTTGTAGAAGTGTGAAGTTACCTCTTAAATGGAAGAAACTAAAAAGAAGGAAATCACTAGTGGTGGTTCTGACCCAATCCCTGCCCCTATTGAAGTTTCATAAGATCACAGTGGAAGGCAAGTCTACCATTAATTGAAGAGCTCTGTGTTAACAGCAGGAAACCAAAACGTATCTCACAACCCCTCCCCCACTAATTCAGCATCTCTGCCACAGATTCAAAAATCCTCATGTTGCTATATATCGCCACCTAGTGTCCAGAGACTGATATTACCTTTGTTATTTAGTCGCTGTGCTGTGCTGTGGAGAAGGCAATGGCATCCCACTTCAGTACTCTTGCTTGGAAATTCCCATGGACAGAGGAGCCTGGTGGGCTGCAGTCCACGGGGTCACGAAGAGTCGGACACGACTGAGCGACTTCACTTTCACTTTTCACTTTCATGCACTGGAGAAGGAAATGGCAACCCACTCCAGTGTTCGTGCCTGGAGAATCCCAGGGACAGGTAGCCTGGTGGGCTGCCGTCTATGGGGTCGCACAGAGTCAGACATGACTGAAGCGACTTAGCAGCAGCAGCAGCAGTGCTGTGCTGTGCTTAGTTGCTCAGTCATGACCAATTCATTGGAAAAGACCCCCATGCCAGGAAAAACTGAAAGCAAAAGAAGAACAGGGTGACAGAGGATAAGATAGTTGGATGACATCATCAACTCAATATGAGTTTGAGCAAACTCCAGCAGATAATGAAGGACAAGGAACCCTGGCATGCTGCAGTTCACAGGCTCACAAAGAGTTAGCCATGACTTAGCGACTGAACAAAGTCGTGCCCAACTCTTTTGTGACCCCATGGACTGTAGCCCACCAAGCTCCTCTGTCCACAGCTAAGCCCAAAGGTGCCATTTTTCTTCAGTTACCTTCCCAGGGTTTCCAGTTAGATTTGGCTGTTTAGTACATCAGGAAACCTAGGGTGATTCCTCATTCTACTCCAGGGTATACCCGTGAAAGTGTAATTTTGGATTTATTTTATTGAGTTAAACCCCATTTTATATATTATCCTCAAGTACTTTGAAACTGCAAATAATTCCTCAAGATAACTCTTTCTCAACACTTAACATATACCTCACTCCCCCCTTTCCTTCTTATGCTTCTCCTTCATTGGGCCATGGACTCTCTCTAACTAATCTATACATTTTAATAGCATCATTTGCTACATGATTATAATTGGCAAGAGCGTGTTGTATCTCAGAAATGCATCAGGATTGTTTGTAACATCAACATCTGAGTGGCTTTCATTTTGGCGATTCAGGCTTTCCCTCCTTCTAGTCCCACAAACACACAGTAGGAGAAAAAGATATTAATGAACAATCAAAAATTAAAAGAGTAACAGACTATCACAGAAATGAAAAATAATTTCAAGGATTAACTCAGAGGCCCTATTTCCCTCCAAGCATTCTTTAGAGTATAAGCCCAAGCAAGCCATTTCTAGACAGGAAATATAAACATTTTGAAGATGTGAGCTTTCAGTTAGCAATAACTCTCTGAAACCATTTTTAGACCTACATTTTTTTCGAACCAGACTTTTTCCATACCAGGCAAAATAGAAAGTTCAGGTGTAGAAATATAAACATGGAACGATATCCTTAGTTTGCTTTGAGTTAAATTTGCCAGACTGCCATGCAATATCTAAGTCCTACTTATACTAACAAATTATGCACTATTTATTTGAAACTCAAATGTAAGCGAGAGTCCTATATTTTATCAGTCAATCCTATATGAAGTAAACTAAAAGATCTAGTTGGGGAAAATAACTAGGCTTTTAGCAGAACCAGAGTCATTTTTATGGAAAAGGTGCTTTGGTCTGGGGTTCAAAGACCGATACCAAAGCAGAGGCCTAATGTTGTAAGCATTCAAATAATATTTTACATTTACTTAATACTTTAAAATTTATAAAACATTTCATAAATTTTGTATTACCTGGGTCCTCCTCATGACAGCCCTTATGTGGGCATTTTTATGCCTATTTCAAGGCTCACATTGTGGTCTTCTAGGCATGAAAACGGAGAAGGTGATGGCACCTCACTCCAGTACACTTGCCTGGAAAATCCCATGGACAGAGGAGCCTGGTAGGCTGCGGTCCATGGGGTTGCGAAGAGTCAGACAACTGAGCGACTTCCCTTTCACTTTTCACTTTCATGCATTGGAGAAGGAAATGGCAACCCACTCCAGTGTTCTTGCCTGGAGAATCCCAGGGACGGGGGAGCCTGGTGGGCTGCCGTCTATGGGGTCACACAGAGTCGGACACGACTGAAGTGACTTAGCAGCAGTAGCAGCAAGGCTCACAGATGTTAAGGCATCATTATGCGGATCCATACGGACTTGACGAAGAAGACAGAACTTGAATCCAAGTCCCTGAATATGGTGCAGTGTTCACAAATAACGGGGAAGGCAATGGCACCCCAGCCCAGTACTCTTGCCTGGAAAATCACAAATAAAGATAATGTTCACATGAACAGCACACACAAGCCTTTCAATCCCTAAGCTGCAGATGAAAATTAAATATCTGGCAAACCCAGCATAAAATTAACATTGTAACATAAGGTCAGGAAAAGGAAAAGATATTCTAAATGAGTCACTGAGCTGCCTTATATACTTTGCCTGTGGACTCCAGTTTGGCTTTTTAAACCACATACACTCACTTTGCTTCCCCAAGTACAAAGAGACATTCTTTAGATGCACTTCTATTCGCATGTACCCCAAATTTCTAAATCTCCAGCCACTTCTCTTTGTAAGTCATTCATATGTCCTAGAGGTCTTTAATAAAATAGTAGGAAAATCCAACTCTGTTTAACTTACAGTTCATTCTCCCTAGACCTATACACTGAAAATTTAGACGTTCTTATAGTTCTTTTAGCTGTTAATGATCGGGGCCATTTTTAAATTGTAGAGTAGCGGCAGCTAGTGTTCACAATGTGTATTTCACGTCTCCCCAGCACGGTTTAATCTTTTACTTGTGGTCCTCAAATTCCAGTGTTCATAAAAAACAAAAGTTCCCTGAGGGTTAAAACATAGTTTCCTTAGCCTCTTATGGATTCTGATTCTATATATACATGGGGTATGTACATTACGCAAGGCCCAATGCTACCGTCTCTTTTCTACCTCCTGGTGAATCTCATTCAAGAGAACTTTATTGTACATATGAATCACTATGGATCTTGTTAAAACATAGATCCTGTGGCAAGAATTTTGGGTTGGAGCCAGAGACTCTGCCTTTTTAACAAGCTTCCAGGTAGCATTATACCCTCATTTCAAATCGAAGCATTTCCACTTTCTCTGTGTAGCTAGATCACCACAGCCTGAATCCTAAGTTTATAAAACGTGACTTATGGATGCTTCTCACTCAGTGTTTAATCAGATTTTGCTTAAATCCCCTCACTCCTATTGTCTGCTCTGATTTTATGCTTTAAGTCCTAAAATACAGCCACCATCACCTCAAAAAGTAGCTCAGAACAAAACAGGCCAACATCCTGAGTCCCACATAAATCCATGCCTGTTCCTTTCTAGACCAAACCATTTCCCGGTACCACATAGAGAGGAGGGCCTAGGCAGCATCATCACCCCTGATAAGCCTGTGCACATATATGGGAACCACAGCTCCTTAGCACATTATCACCTCCCTGTGAGGATGGAGTGCAAAGATGATGACAAACGATGATGCCAGGCAATGATGATGAGGAAGATGATATCAGCTAACACTTATTGCACACTTGCTAAGTGCCAGGCACTGTGCTAAACACTTTACAGGGACTATATGTATGTATGTATGTATGTATGTATCATACAATCTCATATCTTCACATGGACTATCTTTACATGGATTATCTCATATATATCATGTACATCTATGAAGTAGATAATATTGTCTCCATTGTAATACTGAGAGAGACAAAGAGCACATCAGCAATTTTTATATTTAATATCACAATTAAAGTCCAGTGACAGCACGTATAAATCACATTCAAGCTAAAAAACAAAATATTAAATTGAGGGCTCTTCCTCCCTTATGTCCTAGAGACAAATAACATTCACTCTGTAACATTTCTCTATAACAGCCACATATCACCACCTAGCAATGGATAGCTGGAACATACAAGGGGTTTCCAGGAAAATCTTGAGTTTTTAGAAATGGCCAAAACTCTGCCTGTTTTAATGTATCAAACACTAAAGAGCTATTGCAGCAGATACAGGCAACTTAAAAATATGCGTTCTCAATAATTGCGTTCCATAACCAAATCAAAGAATAAAAACCAAGTGTTCACATATTTTTTCTTTTATTCATACCATTTTAAAATTTATATAATTATCCTTTTTTCTCATTATTTTCTTGCAACCAGCTAATAGTTCCAAGCACCTTTGTAAAAAAGAAAATACAGAATATTGTCTCTAAACTTCTAATGTGCTTTAGATATGCACGGCTGAGCAGAAAATTTTCCCTCTTGTCTCTTCGCTTTTATAACCCTATTGTTTTTACAGAAAGAGTTAGCTGTAATACAACAGTGTTTCCCAGTTGAGCATGCAGTGATGACTATATATTTCTCAGTCTGCTTAAGTATGTATCCTTTGATATTGAGAATTAGTAGAAGCCAAGCAGATTTTTAAAAAGCTGTGTTTTTCAGAAAGTATTAATGCGGGCAGCTCTGAGAAAGAGAGATGAGGAAGAAAACCCCAAGGACTATATATAGGCCTCTGAACAACCTCATAATCTGGTACTTTGATCAGTCATTATAGTTGTATGAAGGCCCTGCTTTGTCTCCGAAGAATAAGAACAATCCAGGAAAGAGAGAAAGGAAGAAAGCAAATAGATAAGGGAAAACTGGGATAACAGCTGAGAGACATACTCACCTCTCGTTCTTCTCCTTTGTTTTACTGTCATGGAAGACACAAAGATTTTGGAGCCAGACAAATCCAAGTTCGAAACTCATATTCATCACTGCATGTAGCTGTGTGGCATCAGGCAGTTTACTTAGCCTCTCTGAATCACAGTTTCCTCATTTATGCTATGGAGACACTACTACTCCCCCAGCCCAGTTGCTGGGTAGATAAACGCTCTTGTAGGATGGAGCCTGGAAAGAGAACAGAACTTTCGGTTATCGTTGTTTAGTCACTAAGTCGTGTCCAACTCTTCTGTGACCGCGTGGACTATAGCCCACCAGGTTCCTCTGTCCATAGGATTTCCCAGGCAGGAGTACTTGGGTGCGGTGCCATTTCCTTCTCCAGGGGATATTCCCAACCCAGGGATTGATCCCAAGTCTCCTGCATGGCAGCAGATTTTTTACCACTGGGGTGTGCTGGCTATGGGGCTTCCCTGGTGGCTCAGAAATAATCTGCCTGCCATACAGGAGACAATGCAAGAGCTGCTAGTTTGATCCCTGGGTCTGGGAGATTTCCTGGAGGAAGGCATGGCAACCCACTCCAATATTCTTGCCTGGAGAATTCCATGGACAGAGAAGCCTGGCAGGCTACAATCCACAGGGTCAGAAAGAGTCAGACACAACTAAAGCGACTTAGCACGCACACATGCTGGCTAATGGCCACCACATCTTCATCTGTTCAACTTTTAACAAATTACTGATCATCTCGCTGTGTCAGGAATACAGTGAAATCCCAGGACTACAGTGAACAAACAGGAAAAGTCTCTTCCCTCAAGAGATTGTGTTTCATCCTTTGAATACCCAGTTATCAAAATTCCATTCCTCCCACCCACTACTCCACTCAAACTCCTCTGGCAAAGTCACCATTGCCTTAGTTATCAAACACAATGGATTGGTTTTGGCCCTCAACAACACTTTTTTATAGCATCTAGGCCACAGGACTGGAAAAGGTCAGTTTTCATTCCAATTCCAAAGAAAGGCAATGCCAAAGAATGCTCACACTACCGTACAATTGCACTCAACTCCCACGCAAGTAAAGTACTGCTCAAAATTCTCCAAGCCAGGCTTCAGCAATACATGAACCATGGTCTTCCAGATGTTCAAGCTGGTTTTAGAAAAGGCAGAGGAACCAGAGGTCAAATTGCCAACATCTGCTGGATCATGGAAAAAACAAGAGAGTTCCAGAAAAACACCTATTTCTGCTTTATTGACTATGCCAAAGCCTTTGACTGTGTGGATCACAATAAACTGTGGAAAATTCTGAGAGAGATGGGAATACCAGACCACCCGACCTGCCTCTTGAGAAATCTGTATACAGGTCAGGAAGCAACAGTTAGAACTGGACATGGAACAACAGACTGGTTCCAAAT
>SJYX01018974.1:163523-178081 GCA_006410675.1 Oreotragus oreotragus | reverse complement strand
TTTTTTTTTTTTTTTTTTTCTGTATTGAAAGCATTATTATAAGCATGTAAAATAAATGTCACATATACTGTTCTTGGACTTAGCTTTTTCTTTTAATGTCATTTATCCTGTGAATTTCTTTCCCCATATATAAAGATTTACTAATGACTGTTAAGAATTACATAGTACAGAAGTTCCCTGATGGTCTAATGGTTAGGATTCCAGGCTTTCACTACCATGGTCTGGATTCAGTTCCTTTTTGAGGAACAGAGATCCCACAAGCCACACAGTGAAGCCAGACAAAAAAGAATTACATAGTATGGATTACAATGCTTTATTGAATCTGTTCCCTAACAAGGGGATTAACTATGAGCTGGCAGCTGGTTGCTTCTACTAGTGTTTTGGAAATAACATGAAACCAACTAACATATTCAATCAGTAAAGCAAACTTCAGAGATCTCTTGTTTAGGTTAAAAAAAAAAACAACCCTCATTGGGAGAACAGCACTCCTTCACGTTTTTCCAGTCTGCCGGCGCGCTGAAGTTGCAAGGAGGAAATGGCTCATTTTCTTGTTCCTCTTCAGGCTCTCGAACAGTGTGGCCTGATGAAACCATGGGGCCGTTTGGACCTCAGGATCAGAGATTCCAGCTTCCTGGGAACATAGGTTTTGACTGTCACCTCAATGGTGCGGCATCACAGAAGAAAAGCCAAGTTCATAAAACTTTACCTGATGTCCTAGCAGAACCTTTATCGAGTGAAAGACATGAGTTTGTTATGGCACAGTATGTGAATGAATTTCAGGTATGTTGTTAGTATTATTCATTCTGTTTTCTAATTATTACAGCTATATTTCTGATAACTATAAGCATATTACTTTCATTGAAAAAGTAAAAAAAAAAAAAAATAACTATTTAAGTCCAGTATATACAGAAAAAGCATGTGTAGTTTTTAAAACCTTGGTATTGTCCTATATATAGTTTTGCTATATAATTTTTCACATTGCAGTCTCGGGTAATTAATTCTTCAGAATATCTTTTTTAATAAATACTTATTGTAAACATAAATAACTTAATTTCTGTAACTGGAAATTTAGATTTTCTTTTTTTCATTTTTACAAACTAATTATAATCTATATATGGACCAAATTCCAACTAGTTTTATATTCCTGTAACCATTTAGAAACTTAAAAAAATTTTGAGATCTCTCAAACTCTTCAGATATAGTAAACTAAAAAGTAGGATTTTAAAATAGGTTTTGTAAAAACAATTCCTGAGAGGGTTTTTTTGAGTTTTTTAGAACTGGTATTGCATATGAATTCTTTAAATGAGTTTTAAAACTAGTATTGCATCCTTGCTCACTCAAATGGGAAGTTACATGCATTTCAGAGTTTATCAAACCCCCTGATCCTTACCATTTTTCATATTTCTATATAGTTTCAGGTGACGATTTTGATCAAAACGATATTATAAAAAGTAATAATCCCTCACAGTTTCAGTAACCTAACAGTGGGACACAGTTGACCTCCCCGTTTTATCTCAGATAATTCCTCCTCAGTCTTCTTGGCTCCTCCTCTGTCTACCAGTTACATGATATTTCCCAAATGTCTGTTCTTCATTTTCCCCTTTGACTTGCTCCCTGGTCACTTAAGTCCTCAGCTTTCTCCATAGGCTATGTCTTCATATTTCCTAACTTACTGTTTCTGTTTCTGACGTTGCTGGTTCTGTGTTGCTGCTAAGTCGCTTCAGTCGTGTCCAACTCTGTGCGACCCCATAGACGGCAGCCCACCAGGCTTCTCTGTCCCTGGGATTCTCCAGGCAAGAACACCAGAGTGGGGTGCCATTTGCTGGTTCTGTATTACTTGCCAAATATCTTTATCTGGATGTCTCAGAAGTACCAAAATTAGGACTGGTACACATCTAGTACTGAATGAGCCCTTTTTTCTCTCAAAACTTGTCTTTATTCCCATGTTGTCAGTAGTATAAGTGACTTAGTCATCCTCACATTGTCCCAAAAGCAAAGATTACAGTGACATCCTGCCTGCCCTTTTCATCATTCCCCCATGTATAGTGACAGTTACATTGCTTTCATCTCTGAAAGTAGCCCTTAAATTTGTGTCACTTTAGTTCTCACTAATACTATTAGAGTTCCTTATCTTACTTCTGTTTTTAGAGGCGTTATAGTAGGATGGACTGTGGAGATAGGATAAATCTGTATACAGAGATTAACTCTTATTGATACTTAATTTCGTGACCTTAAGAAAGTTACTTCACCTTTCTGAGACTGTTTCTTTATATGTAAAATAAGGATAATTTATTAATATTATTTAATTTAAAATAAAAGTCAAAATTTTGTAATGTGGCATAAATGGATTTCCATAGTTTTGATCCTTTTCTCACCTTATCTCCCACGATTTCCTACTCCTTCTCCATTCTAATCATAGCATACTTTTCATTTTTTGAAAATTACACCTTTCTCTTCGACCATTGCATGCGTTTGCACTATTATTTCTTGCTAGACTGTTTTTTTTCCTCTGGGATTCTTAATCTGGATTCTGTCCATTCTTTTATATGTCAGACACACATTAGTTAACATCTAACTCAAATGTGATTTCAACCTTTTCCTGATTTCTGCCAACAAAGCAAGTTTCTTCCCCATTTATACCTCCAGAAGACTTCCTTCACAACCCTAGCACTTTTCATATTGGATTGCATTTATTTGTTAATGCTGTTTTTCTTCTACTAACCCTTATATACCTAAGAGTGAAGACTGGATTTTTACCATTGTAGTGTCTGCTCCTGTGATAATGGCTGATGTATAATAGGCACCCATTAAATTTCAATTGAATAAAAGCCTCTAGACTTTTCCTGTTGGAGAGATTATATATTTAATCACGTTTGTTTGTAAGTTGTTGTTCTTATGCCCATTTTACAGAACAAAAGAAAGGATAATTAGATATAACAAAGTATCAGAAGAGGTAACATTAGAAGATATAATCATGGCATTTTTAAGTTTTTTAACCAAATTCCATTAAGTCTAGAATATCAATAGGTATATATTCCTTTTTTTTTACTTCAACATTTTTTAAAAATTCTCAAATTACATTCATTACAGAGAAAAGTTTGAGTATGTAAGAATACACTGATTATTACCTGATCACCAACTAGATTAGGATTATTGAAAAAGCTTTCTAGGACAAATAAGTTTATAATGGTCAGGATATTTTATTTGAACTCCAGGTTTTGTTTATATATATTTCTTATTCCCCTAAAGGGTAATGATGCACCTGTTGAACAAGAAATTAACAGTGCAGAAACTTACTTTGAAAGTGCCAAAGTAGAATGCGCAATCCAAACATGTCCAGAGTTACTGCGAAGAGGTATGTTATGCTTTATTCATTTTTACACTAGTGTGTGTCAGATTATGTCACTAATTTAAATATATTGAAAAATGTACTTCTTAGGAATTATAATGTTTTGTAACTGAATATTTTAACATGTCTCGCTGGAAACAATGATTACCTGGTCAAGAAAAAGACTAGCAAATATCCCCTGACATCTGACCTCATGCTGCCATTAGACAGGATTAGTAGAATTTTTAGTAACTTTTTCCCTAAAGTCATCCTCCTCCCAGGTGATTACTGAGAAAAATCTTAATAATAAACTTTTTTTTTTTAATTCCAAGACTAACAACATGTAACCCAACTTACTCTTTGGAATTGTTGGCAGTATATTTTTGGTTCATCCAAAAGGAACAGAAGTAAACCAAAACTAAATTTATTTCATCCTTTTAAAAAATAATATGCATTTATAAACCTAACTTGGTACCAAAATGACTTGACTTAATCATCATTTATTTTTTTTTTAATTCCAAGACTAACAACATGTAACCCAACTTACTCTTTGGAATTGTTGGCAGTATATTTTTGGTTCATCCAAAAGGAACAGAAGTAAACCAAAACTAAATTTATTTCATCCTTTTAAAAAATAATATGCATTTATAAACCTAACTTGGTACCAAAATGACTTGACTTAATCATCATTTTTCTAAAGTGTTTTATGCACTGTTTCTTTTTTCAAAAAAAATAATTTTTTCCTGGAATTTTATTATTATTTCTAGATTTTGAATCACTGTTTCCAGAAGTAACCACCAACAAACTAATGATTCTGACCGTAACACAGAAAACTAAGAATGATATGACTGTTTGGAGTGAGGAGGTGGAAAATGAAAGAGAAGTGCTCTTGGAAAAGGTAATTCTTTCAACTGCTGACTGTTTAATTTTATAATCTTATTTAAACACCAGTGAATACTGTTTTAAAATGATGGCTGTCTTTTCTTAGCATTATTAGTTCTCTCCTAATGTATGTCAGTATTTTTAAAATGTACATGTTTTCTGAAAATAAAAATGCCAGGGTTTTGTTTTTTTTTTTTAGTATCTTTAATTCTGTCCAGTACTTCCTCAGTTGTTTGTTTTTGTTTTTTTTTTTTTCATTTATGTCTGTCTTAGGAAGTTTGGAAATGCAGTAAACAACAAAAATGTAAAATTAACTCTTCATACCCATCCCTGTCTCGTCTCTTATCCTTTTCTCTCCCTCCATGCCTCTGTCTCTTAAGCATGTCAAGTAAAAAGTGAAAATTACCTAATCCTTCTTCAAAGTGTAAACAATAACAGTGTACAGTATAATAATAATAGTTGTACATACCCACATTTTTCCCATCCTTTGCTTTTAACTAGAAAATATGTTTTGACACCTTTCCTTCACATTGCTCATAGATTATATTTCATTCTTTGTAAAATCTGTATAATATTAGATTACATGGGCAAACCATACATTTTTTTAAATTATTAAAAAAATTTTTAGTCTTTCATAAGTTGAAAATCAAACTTTTGCTTTTATAAGCAGTGAATATATTTGTACATTTATTTTTATGTGCATACTTAACATATTCCTAAATAGGGAATTGCTAAATCAAGGGGTATATTTATTTTAAGTTATAATATATACTGTCAATTTGTCCACCAAAAAGATCATCCTAGTATATAGACTGTTACTCTTACCCTGGATATTAGCATTATTTTTCATTTTTATCAACCTGAGAAATAAGTGGTAACTTAAAATCTCATATTCAGAAATTATATGAGTTTGATTCCTTTGTATGTATGACGTTAAGATTAGCTTACTTAACTACAGTTGAAAAAATTCTCTTTACTAATTTACATGCAGAATAATATTAGGAGTTTTTAAATGTTTTCTTTAGTGTTAGATGTATGGTTCTCACAACTTACAAAAACATTGTTTACATACTTAACAAAGTATTTTATGATAATGACTTCACACTTAAATGTCCCAAATACAGCTTTGCTAATAAATTCCAGGTAGTAATTAAGTCAGAAGCGAGTTATATGCTAGTTAACAAAGAAGTTATAGAGAGGCATAAGACATTGTCTCTGATTTTTAGAAGTTCTGAATTTGATGAGTTGAAATTTAAATATACAATAACTCAGTAAACATTTTCTGTTTATATATTAAGACCAGGAGTAGTTTATCATCACTATCATTTAGATGCTGGAGAGTTTGCACTCACGTGTACATTGCATTGTAAGTCCTACTTTTTGATTCGTCTAAGATTCTGAGCCTCATTTGATACTGACCCCAGTATAGATTTAACTCAGTTTTCTATAACAAATTTTCAGGTTTTTGAAATGGCACTATACTTTTTCATGTGATTTTTAATTTTATAGTGACTAAAACTTTTATTTTTTATGGGAAAGAAAACATCTCTTTCTATTTTAGATATGTTAGTGATTATTTTAGGATCACACATGTAGATATTTTATCTTTTGTGATTTAAATCTATCCTAGTTTTTTCCAGCAGATGTCAGTGTTTCCTATTGATGAACAGGACAAGATAAACATTTAAACTGGTTCTTTCTGTGATCATTTGGCATTCTTAATCTTTGCAAACTTTTAAATACATTGTTTTGTTCACTTTGTAGTTTTTGTGTATGTCTTATTAAATTGATACATAATCTTAATGACTTTTCTAGACCATATTCAGTTTTCCTGCTTTTTAAGAATTGCAAGGATTAATGAAATACAGCAGTAAGTGCAAATATTACATAGATAACCTAAAGAATACAGTATTTGTAGATTTTTTCATTAGTTTACAAAAAAGTTTAGGCATGCCTTGGAGATATTGCTGGCTTGGCTCCATCACAATAAAGCTAATATGGCGATAAAGTAAGTCACATGGGTATTTTGGTTTCCCAGTGCTTATAAAAGTTATGTTTATGTTATACTATATTCTACTAAATGTGTAATAGCATTGTCTTAAAAATGCATACCATAATTTTAAAATACTTTGTTGCTAAAAAATGCTAACCATCATCTTAGCCTTCAGTGAGTCATAGTAGTAAAATATCAGTAAAGGTCAGTGACTACAGATCATCATAAATATAATAATAGATGAAAAAGCTTAGAATACTGAGAGAATTACAAAAATGTGACCCAGAGACATGAAGTGAGCAAATGTTACTGGAAAAAAGTCACCAATAGACTTGCTGGACACAGGGTTGCCACAGGCCTTCAACTTGTAAAACAATATGTTATCTGTGAAATACAATGAAGTTCAAAAAATGAGATATGCCTGTATTTAGAGAACATAGGTTAGTTTAGGTTGTATATCTGTAGGAGGGATCAGTAAACTTTTTCTAAGGAGCCAGATGGTAGATTTTTAGGTTTTGAGGGCATAAGCTCTCAACTACTCAGTTTTACCCTTGTATTGTTAAAGAAACCATATAAAGTGCAATGAAGTCGCTCAGTTGTGTCCGACTCTTTGGAACCCATGGACTATAGCCCACCAGGCTCCTCCACCCATGGAATTTTCTAGGCAAGAGTACTGGAGTGGGTTGCCATTTCTTCAAGGGGTCTTCCTGACCCAGGGATCAAACCTGGGTCTCCCGCATTGCGGGCAGACACTTTACCATCTGAGACACCAAGGACTCCCTAAGAAACCATAGACAATATATAAATGAATAGGCATGGCTACATTTCAGCAAAACTGTATTTTTACAAACAGGCAGCCACTCAGTTTGCTGGCCCTCTGACTATCATTTCCTCATCCCTTATTTAGAGTATGGCCCATGTGCCTAACTTTAGCTTAGACTTTGAACCAGCTGAATACCAGAGATGCTCAGTGAGGTCGCATCACTCGGGGTGGGCCTGAAATTCATGTTACCCAGCGCTGCATGACCCCTGATAACACTATTCAGCTGCAGCCTTGCAGCTGGCACTCTGCTAGACCTCAAGGAATCTCACCCTGTGTCTGCACAGCTCAGCATGAGGCTACTGAACCAGGAAAGACTGTTCTACAGACTGCTTTGAAACCCTATTGTGCATCGCCCTCTTTTCCAGCACCCTACCCCACAAAGTCCAGATGCTTCAGCAGTCCAGACCTGTTGCTTTCCACTGCCTCAGCTCAGTGACACTGTCACTTTGCCTGGGCTCCACTTCTTTGTCCTGCACCAGGAAAGTGTCCTAGACAGAAGGCTGAAGCATATGTGGGATCACTTACTTGTTTCCCTTCTCTTGAAGACTACAGTTTTGTGTCTGCCTGTTGTTGGGTGTCTCAGAACAGCTGTGTCATGTATTTCAGTCGTCGTTGTAGTATTCAGCAGGTGGCAAGTTTGATAACTGTTACTCTGTTATGACTGGAAGTGGAATTGTGCCCTGGATTTTAAACACTTACAGTCTGTCCTTTTTTTTAACATTCTCATCTGATTCTAATATTTGTTGTCTTTTTCACTGCTTAGAGGTCTGGTAAAGCTAGTCTTTGCATCATAGGAGTTAACATCACAGGATTTTGAATAGGTAATGCATGTACATGGTCTGTATTATTTATACACTACATAGAAAAATAGAGAAACATATAGTGAAAAGTAAGTATGCTGTCCAGCCCTATACTCAGTCTATCCTTTTATCTTATTTTCATGTGCCTTGTCAGAAATATTTCATGACTATGTGACTGGATAGGTGTATTTTTGAAGGACATACAGATAAGTACCTGTTTTTAAACAACTTCCATTCAAATGAATGGTTCAGATCTTTTCATTATGAATATTTTGTTTTCCCTTTCTTATTTTGAAATTTCTATAGTGATATAAAATAGCAACTATAGTTTATAATCCTTGACAGATTTGGGAGTTAATAGCACAAAAGTGATTAGAAATAGTTCCTAAAACAAATAATTTAGAAGAAAAAAATGTACAATTTAGACTTTAAAGAAATGAAAGTGTTATATTAATCATTAATCATTTGGACTGGTGAAAATAATCTTAAGACTATAAGTCCTAATTTATCATTAGTTTTAATTTATTAATCTTGTGTTCTCTATCTGAGGCAAAAGATACTTATTTTAAAAATTTTATTGAAAAATAAAACAGTCTATAGTGATGCTATCTTGAGCATAGTATATTTGTGTCTTTTTCTATGCAGTTCATCAGCGGTGCTAAGGAAATCTGCTATGCCCTCCGAGCTGAAGGCTATTGGGCTGACTTTATTGACCCATCATCTGGTTTGGCAGTGAGTAATTAAATACATTTTGAAAGCCAGATTATAAGTTGAAGTAGGAATTATTTTTTTATAATTATAGCCTAGGTAAATATAAATCATTTAGGACTTCTTGAAAATCTTACAATTTTATGCACAGAAGTACCAAGAATCAATTGAATTCACAACTTTGAGGGACCTCTGGACCTCACTCTTGGTTAAAGTTCTCCATCACTTTAAATCTTTTTTTATTAAAAATAATTTCAAATTTTATTTTTTCTATCCTTACTAATAGATGTTATTCAAATTAAATTTAATTAGTGTGCTTACTGTTAGTTAAAAATTAGCATTCAGTAGTTTCATTAAGAAAGAAAATTATTTTTAGAATTAAGAAAACTTGACTGGTAAAGAAATACTTAGAAAAGTAACTTTTTGGAAATTAACATTTATAAAGTTATACTTAAAATAATGAGCCACTATTATCACATTTTAAATTATGTGTATGTCTTTAAGTTACAAATAGTAATAAATTTTATTTTAATCTTAAGATAGAAATATATATTGTTTCTTCTCAAAGTTAAGATTTAGTGAGTACTAGAAATGAAAAACATCCTGGGCTGTAGTTTTCTTATCTTAAAAGTTACAAAGGTGAACCATAGATGATTGCCTAAGACTTATTTCATCTCTAAAGGTCATGTGAAATTATACATTTGGTTCTAGATAACATGCGGTCTGCTAGATCATTCACATTTCCAGAATACACAGGTATTGAGGGGAGAGGTTTTAGGACAGTTAGGTGTTACATTTGACCCTTTTATTTCTTATTTGACCCTTTAAATATTTGCATTATTTATACAGATCTGTGTTCATGTTTACATAAAAATTATTGCTCCATTATCTTTCTTGTTAATAAAAATATGACATCATTTTTTATTTCTTCCAGTTTTTTGGACCATATACAAACAACACTCTTTTTGAGACAGATGAACGCTATCGACATTTAGGATTCTCTGTTGATGATCTTGGCTGCTGTAAAGTGATTCGCCACAGTCTCTGGGGTACCCATGTGGTTGTAGGAAGTATCTTCACTAATGCTACACCAGACAGCCATATTATGAAGAAATTAAGTGGGAACTAGCAGTAGGGTCAATTAATTTGATCTTCTGCTTGTCTGTAACATTTGGGATGATCCACAAGCATTGTCAAAGGCTTCCGTTTTTAAAATTTACTCCCTTGTTAGGTATTTATTTCAACATTATGGATTTACAATATTGGCAAGTGGTTTATAATTTTTAAATTTCAGATACTCATATTATCATTAAATACATGTTGAGCACATCCACATTGTACAGAATGTGATAATTAACATGTAACCAGGGTATGATCTCATATTGTTACTTCTCCCCTTAATTGGAAAAACCTCACTTTTAATTATACCTCTCCAAAAATAAATCATACATTTGGTTATGATCATATGTGTGTTTTTTTTATTGCAGTCTTTTTAAAATACAGTTCTTAAAGTTTTTTTTCTTTTTTTAAATAAATGCAATTGAGAATTGTGGATTCAGTGTAGATTTAACTTTCTTAGTATTTTTTTTCTTTATTGTCAAGTGTCCTGGTACAAGTCTGAGGATTACTTTGAAATGTATATGCAGAAAAAGAAGAATAAAATAATGCTACATGTTTACATATAAAAGAATTTGAATCTCAACTTTATATAATAGTAAAAAGTAACTCTTAACTCCTTGGTGAGACAAGTGTTTTATTCTCAGACAAAACTATGACGCAGCTGCTAGGTCTATTTCTAATTTTAACAACAGATAGAAACTGCAGTAGTTTACAGAAATGCCTCATGGGGGACATAACTTGTTTTTACAACATTTTAAACTCGGAATTATCTTTGATTTGTCTTTTGTCAATAGGAATAGAGATAAATCTCAGGAGGACAAGTAACTTCTGTGAAATGAATTATTTGAAATGGATTTTTCTGTATTTTTTTTAATTAAATGCTTGTGTTTTAAATGAACACATGAAGATGACCAACTTTAGTTTATAACTTCATTTAAATTCTTTGCTTAATTAACATGTAGCCTGATAATGAGTATTGCTTACGATTCACAGAGTAAGACCTACATTCGTTATGAAGAAGATAAAATAGTGACTCCCATAGTGTTTTGAGAAAAAAAAAAAAAAAAACAAGTAACTTCTGTGAAATGAATTATTTGAAATGGATTTTTCTGTATTTTTTTTAATTAAATGCTTGTGTTTTAAATGAACACATGAAGATGACCAACTTTAGTTTATAACTTCATTTAAATTCTTTGCTTAATTAACATGTAGCCTGATAATGAGTATTGCTTACGATTCACAGAGTAAGACCTACATTCGTTATGAAGAAGATAAAATAGTGACTCCCATAGTGTTTTGAGAAAAAAAAAAAAAAACTTTGAAGTATAAATGCTCAATAAATTTTCATCTATGTAAGGAGGACCTAGATCAAAACAGAACATTTGGCACCTCAGAGGCTCATCCTGTTCCCTCTCAGGCACTTCTTCCCCTTACTTACCCCTCATACAAGCAACCACTGTCCTGACTCCCTATAGTATAAGTTGGTTTTCTGTTTTGATGCTTAAAATATATATGAAATCATATATACCATGTTCACTCTGGCTTCCTTCACTCAGCAATGTGAGATTCCTCCTTACTGTGCATAAGTATAGATTGCCTGTTTGTGTAGCATTTGTCTTCTCAGTGAATTGGGACAGTTTTGCCCCCAGGGGAAATTGGCAATGGTGAGATAGTTCTTGATTGTTATAGCTTGCAGTGGGTGAGTGCTATAGGCATCCAGTAGGTATAGGCCATAGATGTTACTAAATACCCTACAATGCAAAGGACATCTCCCACAAAAAGAATTATTTGGTCCACTGCCTTTCACCACTCATTTCAGTGTACATATTGCTTATTCAGGCATTTCTGACCTTGCACCCTCTGCTTTAACAGTTTTGAAATGCCGTCTACTGGTTGAAAAGCATACTTCCCAGCGATGGCTATGGCTGTGTACTGGATTATATCGGGTAGGGTAAAGAGTGGTGGGGCTCCTTTTCTCATCTTGATTTGTAACAGGGTTTGTAAAAAGAAAAGCAGTAACTGCAAGTTAAAAATTATATTTTCCTTGAAATGTTTTAGGCAGATTTAAAGTGAAAGTGAAGTCACTCAGTCGTGTCCTACTCTTTGTGACCCCGTGGACTGTAGCCTGCCAAGCTCCTCTGTCCATATGATTCTCCAGGCAAGAATACTGGAGTGGGTTGCCATTTCCTTCTCCAGGGGATCCTCCCAACCCAGGGATCAAACCCGGGTTTCCCGCATTGGAGGCAGACGCTTTAACCTCTGAGCCACCAGATTTAGGTTTGGGATATATAATCCAAGGGATTCTTACTAATCCTAGTAGAAAGTAGTTTAACTTTTATGTACTGCAATAAGAAAATATTGCAGGTATCAGTTTCATCACATTTGTTTGATTAGGACCCCATAAAGGAAGAATTGGTAAAATTTATTATCTTAAACAGAAGTTTGCTACCTTTTAAAGTAAGACTGAGCCATCAAAATTGATTTTAGACCTATCACTGAAAGTATGTTTTTGTTGTGAAATTTGCATTTTGACAAGAATTTATAGAAGATAAATGCTGAAAGGGGTCTTTCAGATCACCTGACCCACCTCTATCCTTTTATAATAGAATGAAAAATAGGAACATGGATCTGATTACACAAGCTAGTGTTAAGACTCGGTGCTGGAATTTGGCTGTGACTTACATACATACATATAGACTCCTCATACTCACTATCAAGAAGTTTATTAAGCAACTAAAAATATCAAAGAGTTACAGAATTTGACTTCATGTTAACTAAAGTGCTACCACATTTCATAGATAAACTTCTAAGTTCACTCCCTTGAACTCTACATGCTATGAATTTCTTTGAAAATTTACTGAAATTTATCTAAAAATTCAATTAAGATCTTACACTTCACACAGTAGTTCTCTAACTTCAGGTTTAAAACTCATTTCTTGGGCCTCTGTCACTTGTACCATCAATATAATCCTTACATTTGAACAAAGTTCTGCTTTTAGTTCCAGGCTCTGTTTCCTCCTCTTAGGACTGGTTCTCTTGTTCCAAAGCATAATTTATCTACTTCAGCACTGTTGACATTTTGAACCAGATAATTGTTTGTTCTGGGAGATGTTCATGTGCATTATAGGATATTCAGCAGCATCCTTGGCCTCCATCCTCTAGATGCCAGTAGCAACCCCTGGTCATGACAAAAATATCTCTAAATGTGGCCAAGTTTCCCCTAAGGGGCCAAATATTTATCAGAAAAAAATTTAATCAACATGTCCTTTATTTTATATGACAGTATCCTATCCGCAGTTGAGAACCACTGATTGAATATACCTTCTAACTCAGCTGTACATTTGAATCAGGTGGGAGTGCGTTTAAACACACTGATGATTTGACCCCCACACTCACAGATTGTTCTGTTAGTGTGGAGAGGCTTGAGCATCATTTTTTTTAAGTTTCCCATATGATTCAGATGTACAGTCAAGATTCAAACCGTAAGTCTGTTTTGAAAACAATAGAGATTAAAGAAGCATTTAAAGAAATAATGCATTAAGGAGATACAGGAAACAAAAAATGAAGTCTCTAATGTTCTGCGTTAAGAGTGACCTGATTGGGTTCAAATTCAAGGATTCTTCCTCTACTAAGGCTTTGCTAACTGCTCCATCCTGTCTCCTTTCCCTTCCTATGTTGAGCACTTGATTTATACCATGCCATTTTGGATTTACTACTTGTACACAGTTCTTTTCTATTTTTTGTTGCCTTCTTCCCATACTTGAAAAGTAGGCATCCAGTTCCCTAATAAACACCACACTAAAAATGCAGTAATGATCTTCATTCTCATCTCATAACTACACAGAATATTTTAAACTTTTTTATAAGTATTCTTTTCCCTCCTTATTTTGTGTCAGTAGGATATATGAGAGTCGTAATTTAGTTATTCAGAAGATTCAAATTCAGTCTTTGAGCATTTGCCTTCTGATCATATTATTGGAAGCCATAGTCACTTAAAATAATGTTGCTACTATAAAGCTACAGTAATTAAGACAAAGTGATATTGACACAAGGATGGACAAACCAATGAAGAGGAAAGAGTCCAAGAAATCGACCTGCATGTTAGTGGTTACTTGATTTATGACAAAGGTGACACTGCAGTACAGCAAGAAAAGAATGATCTTTTCAATACATATTGCTGGTCAATTGGATAGTCTACAGGGAAAGAATGTATTTTTTGCTTTCACCGTACACTACAAAAATCACTTCCAAATGAGTTGCAAATCTAAATGTGAAAAATTAGACAAAGTTTTAGGGGAAAAGAGATCTTTGTCACTTTGCAGTAGGTAAGGATTTTTTTTTTTTTAATGACACAGCACTGACCATACAAGGGAAAAAAACATTATATTAGGATTAAGAACTTTTCAGTTCATCAAAAGACATCATCTTAAAGAAGAAGGCAACCAACAGAATTAAAGATATGTTCAGTTCAGTTCAGTTGCTCAGTCGTGTCCGACTCTTTGCGACCCCATGAATCACAGCACGCCAGGCCTCCCTGTTCATCACCATCTCCCAGAGTTCACTCAGACTCACGTCCATCGAGTCCGTGATGCCATCCAGCCATCTCATCCTCGGTCGTCCCCTTCTCCTCCTGCCCCCAATCCCTCCCAGCATCAGAGTCTTTTCCAATGAGTCAACTCTTCGCATGAGGTGGCCAAAGTACTGGAGTTTCAGCTTTAGCATCATTCCTTCCAAAGAAATCTCAGGGTTGATCTCCTTCAGAATGAACTGGTTGGATCTCCTTGCAGTCCAAGGGACTCTCAAGAGTCTTCTCCAACACCACAGTTCAAAAGCATCAATTCTGCAGTGCTCAGCCTTCTTCACAGTCCAACTCTCACATCCATACATGACCACTGGAAAAACCAT
>SJYX01018974.1:146515-161365 GCA_006410675.1 Oreotragus oreotragus | reverse complement strand
CAGTTCTAACTGTTGCTTCCTGACCTGCATACAGATTTCTCAAGAGGCAGGTTAGGTGGTCTGGTATTCCCATCTCTTTCAGAATTCTCCACAGTTTATTGTGATCCACACAGTCAAAGGCTTTGGCATAGTCAATAAAGCAGAAATAGATGTTTTTCTGGAACTCTCTTGCTTTTTCCATGATCCAGCAGATGTTGGCAATTTGATCTCTGGTTCCTCTGCCTTATCGAAAACCAGCTTGAACATCAGGGATTTCACAGTTCACGTATTGCTGAAGCCTGGCTTGGAGAATTTTGAGCATTACTTTACTAGCATGTGAGATGAGTGCAATTGTGCGGTAGTTTGAGCATTCTTTGGCATTGCCTTTCTTTGGAATTGGAATGAAAACAGATCTTTTCCAGTCCTGTGGCCACTGCTGAGTTTTCCAAATTTGCTGGCATATTGAGTGCAGAATTAAAGATATGTATGTAAACATCAACCCAGATATATATCCTATATATATATCTCATATATATCTTCATCAATCCAGATATATACCCAACAAGAGACTTGTTTTCGAAATATATGTAAAGAACATGTAAAATCAAAAAACCCAACAGAAAAAAGAAACATCTACAAAGAAAGCAATCCAAGTGACTAATAAACATGAAAAGTTGCTCTGCTTCTTTAATCCTCAGAAATGCAAACAGTGTTAAATCCACAATATCACACCACTGCAGGTCATCAGAATGGCTAAAATTAAGATGCCAAGTCACAAAGATGTAGTGTAACTGCAACTTATTGATGGAAAATGTAATATAAACACTTAAGAAGACTTTTGGGTTCTAAAGCTTAACTTAGTTTATCTAGGACCTAGCAATTCCTCTCTGAGGTATAGATGCAACAGAAATGTATGCATCTGTTCACCAAAAATCATACTCATGAAAGTCTATACCAGCGCCATATATAATGATCAGAAGTAGGACACTGCTCAAATGCCCAGTAGCACTGAAAGGAATATATCTATTGTGGTGTACTTACAAAGTGAGATGCTATATAATAATGAAAATGAATGGTTTATGACTGCTTGCAACAAAGTGATGACACTAATAAGGATGAAAGAAGCCAGACACCAAACAGTGTGTACTGTATAATTCCACTAATATGAAGTATAAAAGCAACACTACTGCTAGAAGTCAGAGGGATGCCCTCCCTTGTAAGGCGAAGCGTAGTCACTGAAAGGAAGGAAAAGGAGACTTCTGGGGTGTTGGCGATGTTCTTTTTTTCTTTTTCTTTTTAATTTGAGTACAGATTGCATGGGTGGTTTAATTGTACAAATTCATAACAGATAAGTGCACTTTTTTGCATGCATATTTTACTTCAGAAGTTTTTTTAAAAATACTACCAAATCCACTCATAAGATACTAGTAAAACCTGTTTCAAAGATAATCGATACCATAAAAAGACCCTGAAAATTGAATCTACTTTTAAAGAAGGAATTACAATTTATAGTTAACTCAGAGAAACTCTGAAACAAATTTATGGCTTTTCTTTTTAAATATTTAGGTATAATTTCAACTGTAATCTCTAGATTAAATGAAGAACCAAGTTTTCAAGAATTTCACTTTTCTTACACCTTTATATTAGACATTTTATACTTTTTATAATATGGTCAATTTTCCCAAGAGCCTAAAGAATTTTCCAAGAATGTCTTAATCCTTGGATAGTTAATCATTCTCTTTTAGAGTTCCTAACATTCCGTCAACCTTGTAGATTATCTCTCTGTAATTATTAATTGACCTAACAGTTGTTTCATCATATTTGATTACTTTATGAAATGTTTCATTTCTGTCATGCTTACAATTTTACTGTAGTGTATTTACATGAAACGCCATAGTCATTAAATTTGTTTTTTTAAAACGAAAACATACAAATAAGGTCGCGATTCTATATTCTGCTTTGATCTTATTGTCCTATATAAAAAGAGGCTCTAATTGCTTTAACTTTGTTTTGTGTAAGATTATATTTAAGTTACAACTTCTTGCCCATTCTAGTCTAAAGGAACAATATTCCTGTATTTTAAGTAAACAGCAATTTAATGATACAAAAATAGGCACTGAGCGTTTTAAACACTGTTTTGTACTTACAATCTAGGCCATTCTGCTGTAAATTGAATTTTCAATAGTTTTTGAATAGTAAAAAGCCATGCTTATTACAAACTTCGTGGAAAAGTTCCTACCAAAGGTTGAGTTTTTTTACTGGAAGAATGCTTCAGCACAGCACATTACTGAACACAGATGTTCAGTAATAGATATTGTAAAATAAACACTAACCAATTTAATAATGGTTCAGAACAGTAATTCAGATTTCATGGGATCAAATTGGAACTTTGTGTCCATTTTCACTGAAAAACCTTGGACAGAGAGATCTTCCAATTAGTTTCATATTAATTCAATCTATTTTGCAATTTCTGTGCAACAGGGGCAGTGTACTTAATGAATATATACTGCCTACCTCCCAAATATTGCTTTTTTTTTTTTGGAAAATCGAATTTACCTGAGACCTCTATTTTATTCTACGTGAATGACAACACTGCTATCAAACACTACGTATTTTTAATGTTGAGACTGTAGAGGAATTTTAATAGAATTACAAACTAAACTTTTTAAACATACGTACTCTTATAGAAAAAGATTACAAGCTTTGAGCACCCAGGAGAATCAGCACTTACAGAATTAAACCTCCATGACGTCATCATTTTTCAGTTTCAGGTTTTTACCTTTGAATGTTCATGTTGCTCTTCACTGACTGCTTATTTCTCCTATTCATTTTAAAACTGTGACTAAGTTAGATCCTTAAAACTGGAATCAGCAATATTTTGTGGAAGAATTTTATTCTCCACAGTCCTATTAATAATAGAAGGCTTGAGATCCACTTGTAATTTGAGCATGTGACTCCGTTTACCCTTAGTTAAAATTATTTTAAATAGTACAAATTCCTTCTCTAATGTCACACAATCTTAATTGTAAATTACTGGGTTTGGAGCAGTTCAAACTGAGTTAAATCACCAGTAGGGTCAAAAGAAAGACTTAGTTCTGGCACTGAGTAAACAAGCTGGGAAAGAGAAGGGGAAACCATATTTATTGCAGTGTAACTCTGTTATGGTAATAACGATTTATCCTGTATTAAGCCTGGGTGCATTAAAATACCTTTGCAGAGTCAAGGGGTCACTCACGGGAGGTAAATTAACTCAACTGGGACTCTGGAGTACGAATTAGTGACCTGGAAGAAGCAATTAATCTCAAATGGATGAGCACTTGGCTCTTAGATCTATTCTCCATTTATAATTCCCTTGTCCCTCAGCTGATAAAGAATCTGCCTGCAATCTGGGAGACCTGGGTTGGAGATCTGGGTTTGATCCTTGGGTTGGGACGATCCCCTGGAGAAGGGAAAGGCTACCCACTCCGGTATTCTGGCCTTGAGATAGTCCATGGGGTCTCAAAGAGTCAGATATGACTGAGCAACTTTCAGTCACATAATTCCCTTAGAATCGAATGTAGATCAACACACAGTGTATTAATACTTTCATGCAAATAAGCCCAAAACTCTACACTGACTCAAGACAATTATGTCTCCAAGTGGCAAAAAATTGTTTTAGCATATTGGAAAAAAACTGAAAGTTGGTCAAGGAATCTACAATGGTGATACAACTAGTATTAAAATTGAGACAATAGGAAGTTTTATGGATTTTGTTTTGGAAGTTTTGTTTATAGCAGCTGACAGGTTCTGGCAAGCAAACTAGAATGTGGCAATAAAGTAAAAAGACAAGATACACTCAGAACTCCTGGCCTGCTTCTCAGACTAATCCTGTTTTCCATTTTAAAATTAAAATTTGTTTTCACTGACAAAGACCCTGTAAAATATAGCCACTTTTCTGATATTAGGATTATTATGAAGGATAACTGAAAAAGCACTGAAGTTAACACATTTCATGTTAGATGTAAAAATCAATTTCATTACAGTCAATTCTGATAGTAGATCTCTATTGCTGGTCCTTGATGGTGTGCTTCTAACCAGCAGAAGAAGCTATTGGATGTCCAGGGTTGCCTTAAGCCGTTGGCCTTTCCACTGTGCTCTTGCGTTTCATAGCGCAGGGTGAGCTAAAGTAATGACAAGTGTCCTTTTACATAGATACTTACATGCACATACAAGCACCTTGTGGACAAAACGTCTAAAAGCAAAATAGCTATATATGTGAGGTATGCTTATCTAATTTAAAATGTTACATTAAAATGGATCCACAGTGTGAATATCTCACATGGGTGAGAACCCTGATTTTGTCCCTGAGACTTCACCAACATTATTCAACCCTTTGCTGATAAACATTTAAAATGATAGGCTTGCAGTGATACAATTTGGACAAAAGGTGTCACCATCTGATTACCTAGAATTCCTCAAATTTGCGACTTCTAGTTTTGCAAAGCACTTGGGATTTCTGATATTGTAAAGAATATCTTACCTTATCAATTCTGCCAGTTAGAAATTTAAACTATTTTGTTTAGAATGAAAGATTCCTGTGCGTTGTTAATGACTTCTTTTCTTGGCCTTTTTTATTTTCCTAACACTATTACCCACATGCCATTATTTGGTCTGTGAAGCCAATCATATTATCTTTAAAACAGAAATTGAATCTCCAGTGCAGTTAGTCAAATTGTCAAACAGTTATAAACATCATTTTTTTCCTTTTTAAGTTATGAGTTCCTATAAAAGTATCAGTGTGTCACAATGCACGTAGTGGCTAGAATCAGAAAAGAAAGCTAGGAAGAGCTCCTAGCTACTATTACATAAAGGAAGGGGCAGCAGTGAGACTTGGTGTGAGGCAGTCGATTTACACTCACCAGCATGGCAAACCAAGAAATCCTGCGGTAGTCAGGGAACGCTGAGTTTAGCCAAAAGTTCTGATATGGTCTCAGATTTCATATTAATTTCCATTTGTTAGGCAATTATTTGATGTCTCCTGTCTCTTAATAAAAGAGACTTTGTCTCTGAAATATTGTGAAAGCAAAAAATTAATAAGGGTAAACTATTAGGCTTTGGAAATATAGTAATGTATTACAGTTTTAGAATCATTAAAAATATATAATACTGTAAAATACAGGAAAAAAAGTATGACCAAATGAGCCTATTGAATTTTTTATGTTATTATGCAGTATTTGGAACACAGTATCAAAATCCAAAATGTCTTTGGAATCATAAAAGAAAATTCAAAATTTATATTCTAGTTCTTTGAAAAGTAAGGTATGTGGGAATAGACACCTTCATTGAACACTAAGGTCATGGAAAGTGAGTAAAAGAACCTTACATAAATAGTTTATAGCTGTACAGGGAAGAAAAGAAAAAGGCATAGAAATATTGATGTGTTTGGAATATATTGAAACCATCTATCCTACCCTTTATTTTTTAGATGAGAAGACTCAGATCTTTAGAGTCTTACGTGATTTGCCAAAGGTCACATTAAAATCCAGATTTCTTGAGTCTTTAGTCTTTGGAACTACTTCTGTAACTGGCAATTTCTGATAATTCGGCTAGGTAGCTTTGAAATTACTATTTTCTATGAACAAAAGAATATTCAAGTATAACAGAATTTTATGACATCAATTTGCATTACATGATTATCTATTTGTAATCTTAATTAGGAACCAGCCCCATTCTCCAGGAGTAAACGATAAGTTGCTCACAGTATTTTTGCTTTAGTTGGGCTGCTGCTGCTGCTGCTAAGTCACTTCAGTCGTGTCCGACTCTGTGCGACCCCATAGACGGCAGCCCACCAGGCTCCCCTGTCCCTGGGATTCTCCAGGCAAGAACACTGAAGTGGGTTGCCATTTCCTTCTCCAATGCATGAAAGTGAAAAGTGAAAGTGAAGTCGTGTCCGACTCTTGGCGACCCCATGGACTGCAGCCCACTGGGCTCCTCCACCCATGGGATTTTCCAGGCAAGAGTACTGGAGTGGGTTGCCATTGCCTTCTCCGTTTGGGCAGTTCTGCTTAATTTATCATATCAGAGATGCTAGGAATGGTAAGAAGTTCTGTCTATCATTGATGCTAGAGGAAAAGACTAATATCTTTGATATAGTAAAATACTATATTTGCTCAGTAATGTCTATATTTTATAACCATACATCTTGGCTATAAGCAAGTAAACTTTATTGTTGAAATTCCTTATTCAGCAATGTTATAAACCTGAAACTCCTGTTTTCTCCACTGACTTTTCTTTTTTTTTTTTGAGCATGTAAGATTTCTTAGGAGAGTAACTCATGTTATAGCGGTATGGGCAAGGGAAATAGAGAGGGCTGTTAATTTAATCTTGAACAGTGATTTGAAGCAGTCAATTATACATGAGATGTATTTATTAAAATACGCAGGTTACAGCAAGCAAGCCCTTTGCTAGTTATTTCAGTCATTATCTGTGTCACTATATAAATATGAAAATAATTGAGTAGTTTTTAAATTTTATAATTCACTGAATATTTCCAAAAAACCCATACCTTTTCTTTGCTTTCTACTTAATCATCCCCCCTTATACATGTGCACTCTGGATTAGTAAACTTTGACTTTTTATTCTGATGCCCTTTATGTCTGCTCCAATTCATAGCACTTATAGCACGTCTAGAGTCTTCGGAGGAGACAAAATTTGAGCTGACCCAAGAGTGCAGGTAGGATTTGAAGAGTGAGAAGAGGACATTCAGGCCCCGCAAATGTTGTGTGAAGAAGAGCACAAAGCACTGAGTGGACTGCTTTGCCTGTAGTTTCTTTGACGTGCAAGGCAGAGAGATGAGGTTAAAAAAATAGGTTGGGGCTGGATTGAAAGGATTTTCTGTCCCAGAGTAAGGAATTTGCATTATATACTGTAGCATTAAACACAAAGCTTTTTGAGTAGGAGAATAATTCTGTTAAATCAACATAAACAGATAGATCTGGTGGCAAAGGGAATGAATTCTAGGAGAGACGTAATGGCAACAGGAAGACTACTATCATGATCAGGAAAACCTAAATAAAGATGACGGCTTTTGCAAATAAGATAAATATTTCAAAAGAAGTACCAGGCTAACTGCTCCCTTGACCTTTCTCTCACCTTGTTCCCACATGTAGCAACCCAAATAAAGACTGTAGTTTTCAGCCAGGAAGATGGAGAATAAGAGGTGTAATAACCACCAAAAGCCCACTGGGCTCCTCCACCCATGGGATTTTCCAGGCAAGAGTACTGGAGTGGGTTGCCATTGCCTTCTCCGTTTGGGCAGTTCTGCTTAATTTATCATATCAGAGATGCTAGGAATGGTAAGAAGTTCTGTCTATCATTGATGCTAGAGGAAAAGACTAATATCTTTGATATAGTAAAATACTATATTTGCTCAGTAATGTCTATATTTTATAACCATACATCTTGGCTATAAGCAAGTAAACTTTATTGTTGAAATTCCTTATTCAGCAATGTTATAAACCTGAAACTCCTGTTTTCTCCACTGACTTTTCTTTTTTTTTTTTGAGCATGTAAGATTTCTTAGGAGAGTAACTCGTGTTATAGCGGTATGGGCAAGGGAAATAGAGAGGGCTGTTAATTTAATCTTGAACAGTGATTTGAAGCAGTCAATTATACATGAGATGTATTTATTAAAATACGCAGGTTACAGCAAGCAAGCCCTTTGCTAGTTATTTCAGTCATTATCTGTGTCACTATATAAATATGAAAATAATTGAGTAGTTTTTAAATTTTATAATTCACTGAATATTTCCAAAAAACCCATACCTTTTCTTTGCTTTCTACTTAATCATCCCCCCTTATACATGTGCACTCTGGATTAGTAAACTTTGACTTTTTATTCTGATGCCCTTTATGTCTGCTCCAATTCATAGCACTTATAGCACGTCTAGAGTCTTCGGAGGAGACAAAATTTGAGCTGACCCAAGAGTGCAGGTAGGATTTGAAGAGTGAGAAGAGGACATTCAGGCCCCGCAAATGTTGTGTGAAGAAGAGCACAAAGCACTGAGTGGACTGCTTTGCCTGTAGTTTCTTTGACGTGCAAGGCAGAGAGATGAGGTTAAAAAAATAGGTTGGGGCTGGATTGAAAGGATTTTCTGTCCCAGAGTAAGGAATTTGCATTATATACTGTAGCATTAAACACAAAGCTTTTTGAGTAGGAGAATAATTCTGTTAAATCAACATAAACAGATAGATCTGGTGGCAAAGGGAATGAATTCTAGGAGAGACGTAATGGCAACAGGAAGACTACTATCATGATCAGGAAAACCTAAATAAAGATGACGGCTTTTGCAAATAAGATAAATATTTCAAAAGAAGTACCAGGCTAACTGCTCCCTTGACCTTTCTCTCACCTTGTTCCCACATGTAGCAACCCAAATAAAGACTGTAGTTTTCAGCCAGGAAGATGGAGAATAAGAGGTGTAATAACCACCAACGATTCCATGGTGCTTACTACGTGCCCAGCACTTGTCTAAGTGCTTTACATGTAATAATTCATTTAATCTTCTTAACAACCCCACGAAATAAATATTTCCACTGCACAGATGGGAAACTTGAAGCAGTGGAAAGAGAGCTTAGATGATATATTTAGACACACAGATAAGGAGTCACAGCCAGGTATGGAGCATAAGCAATCAGGCCCCACAGTCTAATGCCTGTCCTGAAGGTGTCATTAATAAGTACTGTGGGTTATAACTGGTCCTCAAATTTAGGTACAGTAAGCTGAAATGGTGGTGAACATCCAAATGGGAATATCTAGCAAGCACTTGGAGGTGGGAATCTAGCATTCAGAGAACAGTCAGTATTGAAGATACAGAATTAAATGCTGTGTGTCCAACTAACTTGAATATTGAAAACGCTCTATTACTGAATTTGAGATTAGAATTTAACCCACTGACTTTCCATAGTCCAGAGGAGGGCATGTGGCTGGATGTGGGATCAAGACAAAGGTTTTCAGCCTCATTGGGAATAATGCTGACAGATTTCCTCAACAGAGCTTTCATAAACAATATTCTACTTGTCTTTTATTTTCTCATGTTTGATATTTGATGGCAATCTGATATCTGATCATGTGTCATTTTCATTTCTATTTGTTTCTGGGAAATCACCCAGAGTTTGGTGGTTCAGATGGTAAAGAATCTGCCTGCAATGCAGGAGAACCGGGTTCAATCCCTGGGTTGGGAAGATCCCCCAGAGAAGGGAAAGGCAACCCACTCCAGTATTCTTGCCTGGAGAATTCCATGGACACAGCAGCCTGGAGGTACAGTACATGGGGTTGCAAAGAGTTGGACATGACTGAGCAACCAAAACTTTCACTAGGAAATCAAGTGGCTTATAATATTTTCATGCTCATTTTAAAAGTTCCAACCAGGTTTGGGCTTCTGAAATTCTCAGCATTACAACATGCCATGAAATATCAGAGTTCAGATATCCAGACACTTATCAGGAAATCAAAGAGCTTTATAGAATCACTTCTATTAAGTAACTGGCTTTGGAAGACACCTGAGTTAGGATTTGGATCTTAGTTCTGCCACTTAGAAGTTTTCCAACCTTGGACAAGTTACTTTCTGTCTCTAATAACACCTATCTAATGGGAAGATTGTGTGGTTTAGGAGAAATGATGTATTTAAGTCATTTGTTACCATTCCCTAAGGAAAAGGTCAGCAAATTTTAGCTGCTATTATTATCTTATCACTGTGTGCAAATTTTGTGAACATCTAAACAATAAAAATTCCCCCCCAAATGAATTTCCCTAGAAGTATAAAGCCACTTCAAAAGGAGGTGTGCTTGGCAGAACACTTTAGTACTTAATCTAACCACAACTTTGAAGAAGGAAAAATAAACAATCACAAACAATTCATAACATCCAAAGCGAATAAAAGGACTACTCCCACTAGCTGTTAATACACAGATAGTGTGTTAACTTAGGTAATCATAGAATTCACTGCTTTAGATTTAATCAGTCATTACATGCCCAGGGAAATCTGTCAGAAACTTTTTATTGGCATTTTAAATTATTTCCCTTTAGTTAGATGAGCAGTACCTCAAAAGCCAACACACAAACACCAGATCCAACAGAATTCTGTCTCAAAAATTTAGATACATACATATATATACTGTGAGAAAAAAAAAATAGAGATGTTTAAACTGTCAGTATTTATAATGATGGATGCTGTATGTTTGCAGAGCCAAGTTTTAAAAAGTTCTACCCTGGCACAAAAAGTTTCCTATGCAGATATTTTTCTAAGTCATTATAAAGTTAAACTGTGTGATAATTCTATTTATAAGTCAGTAAGGCATTAGAATTAACATTTTTTTTACACAGACATTAATCTGTTGAAATTTAGGTAAGTGTCTTATTTAATATTCACAAAAACAGTATGGGGTAAGTGATGGTATCTCCAATTCATGAGGAAGAAATTGAAACTCAGAAAAAAAGAGAGCTATTTAGAGTCACAAAACTTTTAAGTAATGGACTAGGATCCCAACCTCAAGACTTGTTTATATGAAAGCCCCAATTTTTCACACTGGATTATCTTGTGAAAATAACTGGTCAAGCTTCTCACTTTTGGAAATAGCTATTGAATACTTTACTGGAAGGAAGGGCTCTTGATTATGCAAAAGTGATTCAAATATCATTTAAAGTGATTTTGAAAAGTGATTATTTTTAGGTACTTAGAAGTCATAAATGGAAAGACGATGGTACAAGATTATATGGCAGGTGGTTCAGAGTATGTTCTACTGCCTTTGGAAACTAAAAGTTCAAGAAGCTTTTGAGTTCTGGTTTTAGAAAAAGAGCACTATTTTTAGACTGACTAATAAAACTTAGATGAAATTAAAACTCTTAATATTGCAATCCCCGTAATGACTCACAAGTAAAGTAGAATATCTTTACTCATATATAACTCATATATTATTCAATATAAGCACCTGCTTGTAAGGTTTAGTGAAGAATACTGTAAATACCTTAACAAGAATTTTTCTATTTATAAAATGATCACAGGGATTAATTAGAAAACAAAATTCTAAAAGTAGTCTTAATAGGAATAAATGACCATGGTTGTCCTCAATAAAAAAGATTATAGACCTCTACTTGCATGTGTGTGCTCAGCCGCTTCAGTCGTGTCCAACTCTTTGTGATCCTATGGACTGTCACTTGCCAAGCTCCTTTGTCCATGGGATTCTCCAGGCAAAAATACTGGAGTGGCTTGCCATGCCCTCCTCCAGGGGACCTTCCCGACCCACATATGCATATGCCCACACATATGCAAACATGCACAGGTTTGTTTTATTCCTGACATTATTTTATTAAAATATTTAATTAAGATTCTGATGCCTAAATTACTACCATATTTTTTATTAACTGTTACAATTCTATCTATATTTTTATGATAGCTAGTATTCAAACTAGAAATATAAAGTTTGGAAGCAGAAACTCTGTTGTTCTAAATTAGATATTCATTGCTAAATTAAAGACATATGTTTCAGGGATTCTTAACCTTTTTTCATGCTGTGGGTCACTTTTTAAAATAAGGTTTTTAAGTGCTTCAAATACAAATACTATAAGGTTTTTAAATGCTTCAAATACAAATGTTATTAAAAATCTGTTATTTTGAAATACATTTATAAAAATGTTTTTTAACTTGTGATAGAATACATGTGCTTTTATTAATGCTTTAAATTACAAGATTTAGCAGCAGGTCTAATAGATACTGTAATTTTGAATTAGTAATGACTATAAATAGTATTATGAGATATTTGCAGCAACTATAATGTGATAGGAAAAGATCTGTGTTTTGTATCTGTAACAAGAGAGCTTCTAATAATACTTAATTTGTTACTTATATTCATAATGAAAAGAAATGCTAAATTTGTTGAATGTTACTGAAAATAAAAATATTATTTTTCTAAATTTATTCTACACATGGACCCCACATTAAGAAATCCTGTAACTAATCTGTTTTTTCTTTTTTTTAAAGGTTTGTATCAGCAATTATTACTTACTGATATTTCATGCTTTGGGATCCTATGATAATACTTAATACTTAGAGTATTTAAAGTAGACTAAACTGCTATAGGGTTTTCCCTGGTGGATCAGTGGTAAAGAATTCACTTGCCAAGCAGGAAACCTGGGTTTGATCCCTGGGTCAGAAAGACCCCCTGGAGAAGAAAATGGCAATCCACTCCAGTATTCTTGCTGGGGAAATCCCATGGACAGGGGGCTACCGTCCAGGAGGTTGCAAACGAGTCAAATGCAGCTTAGCAACTGAAAAAACAACCTTACAAACAGCTATGACAAATTGAGCTAATATGTATTTTGGAATCTCACACAATGGAAGTCTTATTTCTCAGTCATATAACACTAAGTCAGAGGGTCTTGAAGTTGTCTAAATTCTGCTGATCGAAGGGGAAGAGTAGGGAGGGAGCCTGCCAGCTGCCTAAACATCTTTGGCCCAGAGGTGGCACACATCCCCATTACCCACTTTCCCTTGGCAAGAATTAGTCACGTGGCCCCATCGGGGCACCATTTCCTAGTAACAGCACTGTACAGTGGAATGGGAAACTCAAAATTTGGGGTGGACAATTAGCTGAATCGACCACAATCGTGTTTTTACGTAGAGCTTCCTGTACAATTGCTTTGGGACAGTTCTCCTATCATTATACCTTTCTTCACGTTCCTGAGGGGAATCCTACTCAGTTTCAGTAGGATTGTGTTTCTCAGTTGTTGAGCAGAGTGGGAGGAAAAGCAAATAAACCAAGAAAGCAGCAGCTCTTGCTCTGTGAAGGGAAGCGCCTAAGCTGCCAACCCTGTTGTTGCTGTCGTTGTTTAGTTGCTCAGAGTTGTGTCCTCAGTCGTGTCTCAGTCAAAGTGTTGTGTCCGACTCTTTGTGACCCCATGGAATGTAGCCCACCAGACTCCACTGTCCTTGGGATTTTCCAGGCAAGAATACTGGATGGGTTGCCACTTCCGTCTCCAGGGGATCCTCCCAACCCAGGAATCAAACCCTGGTCTTCTGCTCTGCAGGCAGATTCTTTACTACTGAGCCACAGCGAAGCCGTAAGCTGCAAAGCTAGGAGTCATCTTTGAAGCATCTTTCTCTTTCCTCCTCAAAGGTAGTCTGCTAGTGACCGCTTCCTATTTCTTTTACGTCCTAAATACCACTTACATCCAGGACTGCCTGCCGCCCCCTCACCTAAGAGCCTCATAAATTCTGCAGCAGCCTCCTGACTGAACCTTCTGCCTGAGGTTTGTTTCTCTCCCAAGGCCATTGGGGCCTCCCTCGTGGCTCAGCTGGTAAAGAATCACCTGCAATGCGGGAGACCTGTGTTAGATCCCTGGATTAGGAAGATGCCCTGGAGAAGGGAAAGGCTACCCACTCCAGCATTCTGGCCTCGAGAATTCCGTGGACTGTGTAGCCCCTGGGGTCACAGAGTCGGCTACGACTGAGCTACTTTCAGTTCACGTCAAGGCCGTTTTACCAATATTCTCCAACTTGAGATTTCACACCACTGTGAATGAAAAAGTTGAACACACACCTCAATACATGCACAGTGATTTATTTATAAGACGTCTACTCATTCTTTCACCGTTGTGGGTGTCATACAATGGCATGATGTGGAAAGATTACAACAAATATAAACAGAATTTCTAAAATTATCTTCCCCATGCCATGGACTATTTGATATGCAAGAATAATCATGCATCAGTCTGGGTCTGTCACGCTAAAGGACACTACAACAACTACAGGCCTAAGGGACTTGACATGAGAATTTTCAACTTACTTGAAGGAGGGAGAAGCGAGAAAGTGAAGGTTGGTCTGCAAGGGCAGGTAGGTGAAGGACTGGAGAAAAAGTCACCACTTCAGCTTGAAGCAGAAAAGCTGGAGTTCGCCGAAGTCTGGGAAGCAATAGGTCTGATCACAGAAGAGGACCGGGAAATGGGAACTCCTGGGGAGGCCCCTGGAAACTCCATGGGCCCACCCCTGTGACCTCTGCAGCTTTCGAGTGCCTTGACTTGCGCTTCACCTTGGCCTGTTAAATCACCACAGCTTCCTCTCATCAGAAACTCATGCGTAACTACTGAGAAGGGGATGAAAGGGAAATCCACTTCACAGCCTTAGGAGAGACTAGACACGTGGTGCCGGTTGACAACAACTAAGCCAACTCAGAGACTAAAACTGTAGTCTGGATTCAGAATGATTTTTCTAAAATGCACCCGATTTTGTCTTGCTCAAAATCTTCCTATTGCTTTCTTTTGCCTACAGGTGGTAGTAGGTTTAGCCGGGCAAACTTCTATTTACATACTTACACAGGAGCATAAAGAGGTCAAACATAATTCTTATATTTAGCCTTGGATGAGCAGTGGGAGAGTGTTGAAATCTCTTCTGTTCCCTCATTACCCTGTACGGAGCCCCTTAGCAGAGGAGCTTTAGTATTCCACAGAACCTCCTTAGAAACCAGCACCCTAGATGGTGACATCCATGCTATCCTCCAGAACTATAATAAACTTGTATTGTTCTGAGCCACCAGGTTTGTAGTAGTTTGTTAAAACAGCAATAGGAAAAGAATACACCTCCCTCCCAACCAAAAAAAAAAAAATTTAATAAAAGAAAAAACTTTAAATTTATTCTGGTAAAGAAATATATCAATAAAATAAATCAACACGGCATGTATGAACTAGCAGCAGTCACTTCAGGGACCATCTGAAATCTTCATTTATTAAAAAGAAGGCAAGATAATTCAGACACTTAGATACTTTCTGAAGCACTCGCTTTCATCCTCCTGGTCTCAGAAGACGTATTTGTTTGAACATAATAAATTGCTGCTGCTGCT
>SJYX01018974.1:7640-144980 GCA_006410675.1 Oreotragus oreotragus | reverse complement strand
AACTTGGATAGTGATCATATAGGTGGAGACCTGAGAGAGATTTCAGAGATGAAATGATAAGTGGGTGATGACTGAAAATGGATGGTTGGTGAGGATTGAGTGTGGCTGGTGAGGGAGAGGCAGATGCCAAGGAATATGCCTTGTTTTCTGGCTTTCTTTTATTGGATGGTGGTGCCTTTGAAGGGAACAGAAAAGAAACCCATTGTGAGGGAATTAATGGTGTTTGTCAAAATCCACCCGGAGCTATTGAGAAGAAAATTGTATGAACAAGACTGCTGCCTGATAGGCAGCTCTGAGCTGACGATAATAACCTGGGAGTCATTATCATGTAGACAGTCACTGAAGTCAGGGAGTGGATGAGATTGACTAGAAAGAGCACGAGAAGGCAACAGAATCAGTCTGAACCTATAGCCTAACAACCACAGTGAACTTGAAGAACACCAGCCTTCAGTGCTCATATTGAGTCAACTGAGCCACCGTAAGAGAGGAGCGGGAGGAGGACTGGTTGGAAAAAGAAGGAACACAGGATAATCCTCTTGCGTGAACACCAAGGAAAGAGTGCTTCAAAGGGAAGGGGTAATCAGCAAGGATACATGGCTTAAATGTCAGGAGGATAAAGACTGAAAAATGTTGGCTACGAAAATTTGATACAAATCCATCGTGAAAATATATCACAAATAGATGACATTACAAAACCCAAATCTGGACACAACCTTTGAATGAGGAGGTGCGACTGATGCTGACTGTTGAATGTGGCTTATGACTCTTCAAAGGAGTTTCTGGTGATTAGGGAACTGAGACTTGGTGGCCTTCCAAGTGGCTTCCGTAATCAGACATGATGCAACTGTGTGGAGGTGTTTGCAAGGTGCAGTTTTCAAACCCATATTCCCCTGGGTCCTCCCTCTCCAGAACCTCCACCCAGAGAAGCCCAGGAGTGTGGAAACAAATGGGGGAATTCCCCATCATTTTTCATAGTCCCTGAAATCAAATCAGGAAAACACTCACATTTGAGTTACCAAATCTTTGGTAATACAAAAATGTATGTATTTCTTAAATAATAAGTGTATCCTTCCCTCTTTCACACATCCCAGTCCCACCTCCAGCACCCTACAAGCTCATGTTCTAGCTTCTGTTTGCTGAAGATGTAACTGGTCAGTTTTGGAGCAGGAGCGGGTAGGTTGTTATCCAATGAGCTGTACAGCAGAACTGATGATGTAAATTACAGCATTGTCCAGTCATTTTTGTAAAATTTTCATAATCCAATAATTACTTCAGTTCTGATGATTATCAGTGAGGTAGGATGGCAATTTTCTGTTATTTAAGGTAATTCAATCCAAGCAGAACATAAACATTATAAAAATTTATACTTTCAACTAGATCTATTTTACATGCATTTGAAACCTAGCTGTATTTAATCACTTTTTACTACATAAGCTAATGATGTGGATAATGTTGTTGACTTTTTATTCATCTCTTAATGGGTAGTTTCAGAGCTAAACCACCTTAAGTGCCCTTCCTACAGGGCTGCTAAATGATAAGATCAAAATCGTATAGGAAGATGACAAATCGTTCATCAAGAACCACAACCCTAAATTACAGGGAAGATAAAATGGAGCTGAAAGGTCTTTATAGAATCTCTTGCAATTGCTCAAGAATTAGTAAAGTATATTTCTGTTTGACTGCATTCAGCTTAAAAGTATACAGTGGATAAAATCTAAGCTATCTCACTAAACTAGTTTTTCCAATTAGTATAATTAACAAAATTGACTTCTAGGTTGTGTGTGCTTTTTAAGTTAATCTGCGGTCAGACCTTACTTTTTCAGGGGCTATAATTTGGTTATCATATTTTTGGATGATATAGGCCCTCTGCTTCTTTCCCCCTTTTACTTCTCTCCCTTTGTTCTTGGTGACTATTTTCAAGATCTGTCTTCCCTTGTTAGTAATTCTGCTTGGCAAGGGAGCAGAGAAAGGAGCTGCAACATAATTCCATTCGTTTCACCTCTTTGCTAGCAGCAATGGTAGAAGATTTATTACAGGAAGAGGTTGAAAGTATTGGCTGAAATGAAGTTCAAGGAATATGGTATATTTCAATTACTTGCACTCTCTCTCTGTTCTTTAGACAAACAAGCCAGTCTTGGACATGAAGTCAGCTGTTCAAGTCTAACTATCTCAAGTGCAGGGTGTCCACATACCCTGCTTCCCCCGCTACCTGTTCTGTCTCCCCAACTTTGTTAGCAGCCCTATGTGTTACTAACTCCACCTGAAGAGAGACAACACAAGAAAAGCCTAGCTGCGCATTGCGCTCACGTCATCTAAGAAGAGTAATAAGTTGCAGCCTTGGAAACACAGTCCTTAGGGGTGGCTTAGAACCACCTAGGGATCTTGTTAAAAGGCAGATACTCAGTAGGTCTGGACTGTAGCCTGAGGTTCTGCATTTTGTTCTTTCTTTTTTTTTTTCTTTTACAGAGGACAGCTGTATTGATTATTCATTAATGATGTAGCTATAATTGATTCTATTTTTAGTGCTACACAATTAAAAAAGGAAACTTGTAACGTGAAAATTTAGAAATCATTGAGATAGTCAAGGCATGTATCACAAAAGTTCGCTAAGTCTCCCACAGTAGAGTCCATTTTTAAATTAGTCCATACACTAAAAAGAAAAATTACCAGTATTATCATGATTATTATTATATTATTATTTGTGTTAGTGCCATATAATATTGTTGAGATGCAGAAGTGATGAGCAAAGAACTTGTAGCTAAGATAACAAGGCCTTAAATTTGTTAACTTTCTCTTTGGCTTTCTCCCTGTCTAAGTAGAAAGATGTATTCTACCAAAGCTTCTGAAAAGCCAAAACTTGATAAATCCTCTTTGAAAACACTGAGGTTCTGAATTTCTCATAAGCTCCCATGAAAACGCCATTGCTGCTTGTCTTGGAACCCACACATTTTTGAGTAGAAAAAGCTTAGAAACCCTGTGGTAGACCTCAATAAGCAGTAATTAAGAACTTATTCTACTTGCATAGAGTTTGGGGTATAGATAATAAAATAAAGATCTTCCAGGTTATATTTTTGTTTAAATACAGAAAGAGATATTTGTTCAATTGCTCAGTCATGTCCAACTCTTTGCGACCCCATGGATGGCACCAGGCTTCCTTGTCCTTCACCATCTTCCAGAGCTTGCTCAAGCTCATCTCTATTGAGTTGGTGATGCCATCCAACTATCTCATCCTCTATCATCCCCTTCCCTTCCTGCCTTCAATCCTTCCCAGCATCAGGGTCTTTTCTAATGAGTTGGCTCTTCGCATTAGTGGGCCAAATTATGGGAGCTTCAGCATCAGTCCTTCCAGTGAGTATTCTGGGTTGAGAAAGATATATTTTGCTATAAATCAGTGTTTCAAACATGGTTCCTTTTTTAAAAAAGAATTTATTGTGATCAGAACACTTAACATGAGATCTACTCTCTGAACACGTTTGTGTATAACCCAGTATTGCTAACCATAGGTACAATGTTGTAAAGCTAATCTCCATAATTCTCTTATCTAGCGTAACTAAACGTACGCCTGTTGGCCAGTACCTCCCCGCTTCTCCCTCACCAAGTCACCCAGAAGCCACCATGCCACTCTCTTTCTGAGTCTGACTCTTTTAGCAACATTATATAAGTGGAATCATGCAGTATTTGTCTTTTCTGACTGGCTTATTTCATTTAGCATAGTGTTCTCAGGGTTTGTCCATGTTGTCACATATTGCAGAATTTCCTTTAAAAAAAAAAAAAGGCTGAATAGTATTTCATTGTGTGCTTATATTACTCCTAGCTTCACCTATGGGAAGGAAGGTGTTGGCATGTGCATCTAACACCCCTGCTTTTCCAAGGGGGCTCCCCAGAGCACGAACTTCTGTCTTGCCAGTACTGGAGGTCTGATGGGTGCTGCTGCTGCTGCTGCTAAGTCACTTCAGTCGTGTCCGACTCTGTGCGACCCCATAGACGGCAGCTCAGCAGGCTCCCCTGTCCCTGGGATTCTCCAGGCAAGAACACTGGAGTGGGTTGCCATTTCCTTCTCCAATGCATGAAAGTGAAAAGTGAAAGTGAAGTCGCTCAGTCGTGTCCGACCCTCAGTGACCCCATGAACTGCAGCCTTCCAGGCTCCTCCATCCATGGGATTTTCCAGGCAAGAGTGCTGAGTGGGGTGCCATTGCCTTATCCCTGATGGGTGCAGCACAGTCTAGTTGCCTGGGGAAAAGTAGATGGCAGCTTGAGGTAGTAGGTGACTTAGCCCAGAGCAAGCGGATGTGAAGTCTTAGCTCTCTGCTTCCCCTTGGGAGGTAAAGAGTGAAATCAAACATGGTTTCTTAAAAGCAGTAAAACTCCTTTCTCAAAAGAAATATTTAATAAAACTTCACTATGTAAAATAGTAAAATGGTTGCAAGAAGGACAGATCCCCTAACCCTACCCACTTAGCCTTCCTTTCAGTTTCCCTCAGCCAGAAACATCTCAGTGGAACTGTAGCTTCCAAAGGGCATACATACAAAACCATTGCTCTAGGCTCCAGTTTATATCTCTCAGCCAGTGCCACACAGTAGTGTTCATTCATTCATTCAACACATATTTATTGCACACCTACTGTGTGCCAGGCACATGGTGGGGCTTTACATTCTAATGGGAAAGACCAACAATAAACAGCAAACAAAATGAATAAATAAGTTACATAATAGATTAGAAGGAGATACGAGCTACAGAAGAAAGTGGAGAGCAGGGTGAGGTGTATCAGGATCCTGGTGCAGGTTGGGGCAGGTACAGCTGTAAACAGGGCGATCAGAGAGGGCCTCATGCATACATGTGTGTTCAGTCAGGTCTGACTCTTTGCCACCCCATGGACTGTAACCTCGCAGGCTCCTCTGTCCAAGGGATTTCTCAGGCAAGAATACTGGAGTGGGTTGCCATTTCCTACTCCAGGGGGTCTTCCCGACCCAGAGATTGAACCTGAATCTCCTGCATTGGCAGGTGGGTTCTTTACCACTGGCACCCCATGAGAAGCAGAGAGGGCCTCAAGGAGAGGCAAAGACTTGAAGGTGACCCAATGCTACAAGGATGGTATCATGAACTCACAGTAAAAGGTTGGTTCTGAGACCCATACTGTGTGAGGCTGACTTGTCTAAAGGCAATCCGTGATGGGTAGTTTATCCTGCAGGTCCCTTAGCCCAGCCAGCATCAATCAGATCACAGGGAGGCACAAAGCCACACACTGTTTTACACCCTGCCATCTTGCAAAGATCCGTCAAGATTTTGGAGTCAGTATCAATTATTCATTTATTCATTTCTCAAATGTGTTTTAATCATTCACCATCTTAGGGACCTTGTACCAGGTACCAGGCTATAGATGCCAGAGGGGCATGTGCATGAAATAGCAATCCCCAAACTGTGTGCTAAGTGCAAGATAAAGCTATGCACCTGGATAATGAGAACTCAAGAGCATCAACCCAGGTCTGGGGTTAACCCGGACATGAAGGATAAGCAGGATTTCAGTGATGATGGCCCGCCTCCATCTCAACAAACTCACTTGCTAAATAATGGCCCTCCACAAGTCTGAAACCTTCATAAATATCAGGTTTTGATTCGTGGATTTTTTTTTTAATCATTGCTAATTGAAGTAAATTGTTACCTTCAAATATTCTTGGACTCTGCATTAGTGAGATGCTTTTCTTCATTTATAGAGTAATTTATTTTGCTATACATTCATTGTTCATGACACTTCATCATGCTGAAATGCATTTTCTTGATTGTCTGTGGAGTTACCCAGGGGTAATAAATGTGTTGCTACGTTTCGTAGACTGAATAATATCCTGCGTGACTGAGCAATAGAGAGGGCAGACAGAGGGGTGGGAGAGGAAAAGACACACAGGTGCACAAAGAGAAAGGCAGAGAAAAGCAGAAATAAGCCCCAGAGTGGGGAGAGGAAAAGCACATTCATCCACATGACATAGCATCCAAGTGATGCTTCTGTTCAAGTGATACAGCTCTGCTCATGCCAGGAAGACCCAGGGGTCGGCCTGCTGGCGGTCACTGTTGACACCTTTGTCCTGAGACAAGGTGCCCTAAAGAGGAACTTGAATGCATCGCACAATCTCCCAACACCAGGGATTCGTGCATTGTGGGAACCAGACTTTTCAACTGAGAGATCAAAGAGGAGATATCCAAACGGAAACTGGATTTGAAAGGATGTCGCCAGAGCTGTACAGAGGCAGGCTGATTCCTTTATCCTCCCAGTCCTGCCCTGGCCCTTCCAGGATGCCATGCAGACCTCCCCTGGCTGTGATCCTTTGGCACTGGGTGTGTGGGCTCCTGGGAGGCTCATGTGCACTTTTCTGCTTGAAGAAACAGTCACACGTTGTCCCCAGGGACCAGCTCTCTGGCACAAAAGCTTGGTGTGATTGGGGGCTGAGGGAGGGTTCCTGGTGCCTTCTGTTTCCCTTTTATCCACTTCCTTCCTTCCTTCCCCACTCAGCTCTCTCCTCCAGAAAGACACAGCAACCAAAAATAGCTAGTGCACTTACTCTCAATCCTCTGAACATTAATCAATCGCCACCCCACCTCCACCCCCCAGGCGGGGGAATTTCTATCACCATTATTCCTGGACTCTCTTGTGACACAGATGGGCACACAGACCTTTCCTGACTGGCCCCACCCCTTCGTTATCATAGATGTCTTTTTAGCTCAGAGGTCATCAATCACAGGACTCTCCCTTGCTTCTCCAAGCAGGCAGCCCAAGCCAGGAAATCTGAGAGAAGCAGTCGCTGGTTTTCAAGTCCAGATTTACTTTAAGTACTTGCTTTTATAAAGGAACCAGCAGAGTGGGCACAGGGGCCACTTGTAGTATCATCTCTTTCTGATGGTGACCTCAAAGGACAATTTGCAGAAAGGCACACTTTGGAGAAGTTTCCCCAGCTTAATTACATTTTAGCAGCGGTCTCAAAAGATAACCCTCCAACACCCCATTGCTTCCCTTAACCATTTTTTTGTTTGTTTAGTTGCTAAATCCTGTCTGACTTTTTTGGGACCCCATGGACTGTAGCCCACCAGGCTCTTCTGTCCATGGGATTTTCCAGGCCAGAACACTGGAGTGTGTTTCCATTTCCTCCTCCACAGGATCTTCCCAACCCAGAGATCGAACCCACGTCTCCTGCATTGCAGGCAGATTCTTCACCACTGAGCCACTGGGGAATTAGTGCTATATTTCCACAGATTTATTTATTACATTTCCACTAATTTTTTCATGTTCTGCTGCTTAAGGAAAGAGGTTTACTATTATGTTAAGTACTTCTTTTTTTGTGTGAGTGTGCTAAATTTATCTCTTTAATCCCTGCTTCCAGTATTTGGTTAATAGATCTGTGTTCCATACATTATAAGAATTGACTCATGTATGCATTTATTTAATAAGTATTTATTGAGCACTTTCTCATAATGACTAAAAAGTTCTACTTTCTTTCGTTGTAGTTTACCTTCACATACATATTCTAGATGATTTTTCTCCTTGCTTATCTACTGGTTCTTACCTGTACATCCCCAGTAGCATAGTCTTTCTCACTGATTGGCAGCCAGCACCTTCCACTGGTATAGACTTCTATATTTTGATGCAAAGATAAGGTAATTCTGTATGTTTCATTTCCACTGCTCATGCTAACAAGGGCCTATGTTTTCTTGGTCTTTCACTGCAACTACACCTGTTTACTTAATAGTCTCACTATTTGTTGTTGGAACTGTTCCAAATTAATGCCTCTGTGTTTAGGTCTATCTGTAACACTCCTTCGGATACTTTTCCCCCAGTGCCATGACCTTTCCCTTACTCAAACTGAAAGTGTTAGTCTCTCAGTCTTGTCCAACTCTTTGCAACCCCATGGACTATAGACCGCCAGGTTCCTCTGTCCATGGAATTTTCCAGGCAAGAATAGTGGAGTGGTTTGCATTCCCTTCTCCCAGGGATCTTCCCAACCCAGGGATTGAACTGAGTTCTCCTGCATTGCAGGCAGATTCTTCACCGTCTGAACCACCAAGGACATCCACTCAAATTGAAATGCATTTCACATTTTACAAATCTTGTGCAAAGCCTAGAAAGATCTCACTGATTAGCATCTTACTGTCTGGAAGATTTCATCCTATTCTGCCATCTAAGTTCAGATCAACTAAAAAAGCTGGTAAACCTTATAGTTCTTTACTCACCTAGTAAGTATCATATCAAATAATAATTTAGCCTGGACCAATAATTTTTCAGCCCCATCAACGAGTTATGATTGTAGAGAACAAAGAGAGCTATGTCATCATTAAGCCCACAAGTAATTCACCAGCCTCAATGAAGCCCTTACATAAAAGATTTCTCACTACTGAACATTCTGTTTACATTTCACACCTTTTTTGCCTGTATCCTTTATATTTCTATCAAAACCATTGATTCAAAAATAGTAGAGATGTAAATAGCTACCCAGATGTAAGCCAAATCCTTGATAAGCAAAGCAGCTGAAGGTAACAATTTTCTTTCTTTTTTTTTTTTTTTGGATGGTTTCTGTGTGAAACGAGACTGCTAACTGGCCACCAAAATCCATTTTCCCCCTTTACTGGGGGAACACACCTCAACTTCTTTTACAGCACCCCTTCTTGTCCAGAAGAGCCATCTGTCTGTGCGCTAGCTAACTTCCACTGTAGTGAGCCATTGCATATTTGGTCTGCTTCTTCCTTCAACTTAGTCTAAGCTGACATGTAAGAGGAATTCTCTCCCTTAGAGTCAAGTCTCTCTCAGCCAACAGGGATGATTTTTCTAATCTAATAAACAGATGTCCCGACTGCCAAGTCATGAGGAGAATTCTTGGAAAGAAAGGATACAGCTATTTACTGTTGCCAGCCTTCAGAGTCAGAGAGTGAAAGATACAGCAAAGAGTTTGATGTGAATGCTAGTGGCTAAATCTCCTGTGGATATTTCCCTGTATCTAATGCATTAATTTTTTTTTCCCTCACAAGGCTGTTTCTGTCATAGTTTCTATGATGTACACAGCTTCTGCTAAAGGGTAAACACCCAGAAAGTCAAGGCTGCAATTCTGTGAGTTTTGACAAATGAACAGTCATGTAACCACCATCACAATGTTCAAGATATAGAACATTTTTGTCTCTCCCAAAATTTTCCCCTTAGTCTTTGTAACCAGCTCACCCTGAATCCTCAGCCCCCTATAGCCACTAATCTGTTTTCTCTAGCATCTCATATAAATGGAAACATAGAGCACATACATCTGCTTTTGGATGTGGTTTCTTTCATTAAGATACAGCATGTAAACTTCACACACCTTGTTGCAAGTATCGGCAATGCACTCCTTTTTTTATTGCTGAATCACATCCCATGGTATACCCATTCCCCAGTGAGGGACATTTGGGTTGTTTGCAGTTTGGGGGCTACTATGAACAAAACCACCGTAAACGTTCATGTGGCTTCCCAGGTGGCTCAGTAGTAAAGAGTCTACCTGCCTAAACCAGGACACATGCGTTCGATCCCTGAGTCAGGAAAATTCTCTGGAGAAAGAAATAGCAATCCACTCCAGTATTCTTGCCTGGGAAATCCCATGCACAGAGGAGCCTGCTGCTGTTGCTGCTGCTGCTAAGTCACTTCAGTCGTGTCCGACTCTGTGCGACCCTATAGATGGCAGCCCTCCAGGCTCCACCATTCCTGGGATTCTCCAGGCAAGAACACTGGAGTGGGTTCCCATTTCCTCCTCCAATGCATGAAAGAGAAAAGTGAAAGTGAAGTCGCTCGGTCGTGTCCGACTCTTAGCGACCCCATGGACTGCAGCCTACCAGGCTCCTCCATCCATGGGATTTTCCAGGCAAGAGTACTGGAGCGGGGTGCCATTGCCTTCTCCAACAGAGAAGCCTGGAGACCTGCAATCCATGGGGTCACAAAAGAGTCAGACATGACTTAGTGACTAAACAACAACAGCAAACATCCATGTGAGACTCTTGTGTGAGCAGAGCTTTCATATCCCTTGGGCAAATAAGGGGTGGGACTGCTGGGCTGTGTGGGAAGTGTGTATTCAACTTTACTAGAAACTGTCAAAATATTTTACAGTGTGACGATTCCATTTTATACTTCCACCAGAGTTCTAGCATTCTAAATAATATAGCCATTCTAATACAGAGTGCCACGAATTATTTTTCAACCTCTTCTAGCACATCATATGAATTATTTTTTACCTCTTCTAGAACATCATATACCCGAAGACTTTGAAGATATTGAGGGTTCAGTTCCAGACAACTGTGATAAAGCAAACATTGTAATAAAATGTTACATGAATTTTTTGCTTTCCCACTACACACAAAAGTACATTGAACCTATGCTACAGTCTATTTAGTGTGCAATAGCATTATGCCTGAAAAAAAAAATAGTGTACATTCCTTAGCTTAAAATATTTTATTGCTAGAAAATATTACCTATCATCTGAGCCTTTTGCAAGTAGTAGGAGCAACATCTGGAGAAGGCAATGGCAACCCACTCCAGTACTTTTCCCTGGGAAATCCCATGGATGGAGGAGCCTGGTAGGCTGTAGTTCATGAGGAGCTTGGTGGGCTGCAGTCCATGGGGTCACGAAAAGTCAGACAGGACTGGGCGACTTCACTTTCACTTTTCACTTTCGTGCACTGGAGAAGGAAATGGCCACCCACTCCAGCGTTTTTGCCTGGAGAATCCCAGGGACGGGGGAGCCTGGTGGGCCGCCATCGATGGGGTCTCACAGAGTCGGACACGACTGACGTTACTTAGCAGCAGCAGCAGGAGTAACATCAAAGATTACTATCATCATAACAGATAAAACAATTAAAAAGTTTGAAATATTGCAAGAATTTTTAAAGTGTCACAGAGACACAAAATGAGCAAAGGCTGTTAGAAAAATGGCACCAAAAGACTTGTTTGACCCAGGGGGTTACCACAAACCTTTAATGTGTGAACGCCATCGATGGGGTCTCACAGAGTCGGACACGACTGACGTTACTTAGCAGCAGCAGCAGGAGTAACATCAAAGATTACTATCATCATAACAGATAAAACAATTAAAAAGTTTGAAATATTGCAAGAATTTTTAAAGTGTCACAGAGACACAAAATGAGCAAAGGCTGTTAGAAAAATGGCACCAAAAGACTTGTTTGACCCAGGGGGTTACCACAAACCTTTAATGTGTGAAAAATGCACTATTTGCAAAGCACAATAAAGCAAAGTGAATAAAACGAGGTATGCTTGCAAATGGGACCACTTGTCTGGCTTCTTTTGCTTAGCAGAATGTATGCAAATTCATTCATGTCAGTACACGTACCAGTAGTTATTTCTGATTCTTTTACTGCTGGGTAGCATTCCATTGTATGGCTAGATCTCTTCTGTTTATGCATTCAGCTGTTAATGGGCGTTTGGATTGTTTCCAGTTTGGGTCTATCATGAGTAAAGCTGTTACGAATATTCTTTTTACTGTCTTTTTATGGACATATGCTAACCTTCTCTTGGGTATATCCTTATGAATGAAACTGCAGAGTAGGAGTATTTAACTTTATTAGAAACTCCTGTATCCAATTTTATATTCTTTTTCTTAAAGAAAATCCTTGAAATGGTGTGAGCTTCAGATCCGATAAAGCTGAATGTGTCCTGCAAACAAGATTTCAATCAAGAGGCCAAAGTCACAACAAATCCTCTCCCAGAGAGTGAAGTCAGTACGCACACGGTAGCTGTAAGAGTCCTCATTCCCTCTATCACAGCATTCCCCCGGCAGCCACAGTCAGCTCTCTAAGTAGCACAGAAGGTCAGACCTGGGTGAGCAGCTTGGAACACGGGCCCTTGAGCCAGCACTTTTGTACGTCCTGAGGGAAGAAACAATTGCTCGGATAATTAGGCCCTTGATCGCTCTTAGCTAACTCTCAGTCAATCGGATATTTGGGGCTATGATTTATCTAGATCATGGTGCCGGTTCTCCTACTTGATGGGCATTTATAGAGATGCCTGACAAGGCATTAAGATGTTATTTGTGACCCAAGTTCACTCAACTGCCAAGAAATCCAGTGCCCTTCTGTCTATGGCGGTGCAGGAGGCACTCAGCAAGGAGCTGGGTTGAAGGGCCACCTGTGCTGGCGAACCTATCCCCTCTCACCTCCACTAGAGGCTCCCTGCACCTGCTAGACAGCAGCCGCTTCCTCATTGCGAACCGAGTGCTCAGTCGCTGAGTCGTGTCTGACTCTTTGCGGCCCCGTGGACTGTAGCCTGCTAGACTCCTCTCCTCATGGAATTTCCAGGCAAGGATGCTGGAGTGGGGTGCTATTTCCTCCTCCACGGATCCTCCCAGCCCAGGGATGGAACCTGCGTCTCTCGCGTCTCCTGGATTGGCAGGCGGATTCCTTACCACTAGCGCCACCTGGGAAGCCCCCCATCCCTAGCCATGGTCTAACGCATAGCTCAGCTTGTTTCCCAGCTTTTCTGGATCATGTTGCACGTGGTTTATTTCAGAAAATGACCCAGTGATGAAAGACATGGCGTTCACCCCTGGTTATACTACCCACTTCGCACAAAGAGAATGCTCCCCCACGTTGCACTCCGAAGAGCACGGCTCTCAGGCCTGATTATATGGTCTGATTAACCCGCCGGGGGCTCGCACGGGTTTTAGCCAGTGCAGATTTACCTGGGCACTAGTCTCGCAGCTAATCCTCTCAAAGGCTGTAGGCTGGGGAGTGGGATGAGAAGACAAATCCAAACATATTTACACAGATGTCTTGTTTAGCCCTGCACGCAGCCAGGACTGCATTTGCATCTTGTAACAGAGTCACAGTGATCACAGGCCAACTCTCTTAGAAACTTAAAACCAGGATATTGAGCGAGAGAGAAAATGGGAGAGAAAGAGAATGGATGGAGATTAAGATTAAAAAAAAAAAAAGGCTCCAGGGGAAGCGGCTTCCGACAGCAAACAGCTGAGAGCAGCAGGTTTGTGCTCTGCCTCAGTGGTTATTTTCTGATTAGACGGGGTTGTCTGTCTAATCAGATTTTCTGCTTCCCTGTTATTCATCTTATTAGTTTCTACATGTGCAGCTTCGGATTCCCAGGATGATTCAAAGTAATGACCAGCAAAGGCACTTCATGTGGGATGGGATTTATTAGGTTATTCCAAGTCAGGCCTCTCTGACTCCACCTGTGTAAGAGGATAAATATTCCTTTTCTTGCTTTTAAGTCTCATGAGGAGTCTAGTGTTCATACAAATCTAATAATGAAAATGGGCTTCCCTGGTGGCTCAGTGGTAAAGAATCCGCCTGCCAATGCAGAAGACGTGGGTTCAATCCCTGGGTGGGGAAGATCCCTTGGAAGAGGAAATGGGACCCTACTTCATATTCTTGCCTGAGAAATTCCATCGACCGAAAGAGCTGTTGGCCTGCAATCCACGGGGTCACAAAAGTGTCAGACACAACTCAACGATTAAACAACAACAAATAATGAAAACAGCTTCTCAATTAATCAGAGAAGATCCTCTGGGTAGAACCTGATCTCTTAGGATTCCCTCAACATAAATCAATGTTACTCAAGACCTACTAAGTGCCAAGCACCAGGCAGGCAGTGGGGGTGTAGAGTAATGGGCAAAATGCACACAGCATGCAACTATTAGTGTTCATAGTATGGGACACACAGGAGTAAAGGATTTTCTTTCACTGCAAAGAGCGTGAATGGAAGAGAGACAGGTAATTTTTTGTACTGTCCTTGCTCTATCAGTGGCAGGGTAACATGAGGAAAAATGTTATTTTTTTTCCCTAACAGCCAAGCAAGTATTCCCACCTGCCCAGCACACAGAACAGAATACCCTTGTGAAGTATTTATGTAAGCAGCTTTTGAAGAAAATTAAAATGACAAAAGGTCTTCCTACAGTCTTTCTGTACTTTTAAACTCTACAATTTGAGACCATAAGAATGACGGGAACAATCTGTAAAAATAGTACTTTAAAGAAAATGTATTAAAGTCTCAGATAACTACATTACATGTCGTACACAAAGTAATCTTATTTCAGATTCTGTGATGAGCAAAAATGGCTATTTAGCAGAGAAGGCAAATGCTGCCTTATGGCTAAGAAGAATTGAGCTCCACGTCAAATGTGAGAAGCAAATTCAACTTCTCTTTAAATGCCATCTACTGATAGTTTCCAGCAAGCCTTTAGCTATTTTGCAATCACACATTGCACAAGGAATTTTGACGATCAAGGGTATGTTAAAGTGTTTAGAGATCTTTCTGAGATGGATGATCTCAAACATCTCCTACTTTCTACAAAAGGCAGTTATTACTAAGTCAGAATTTCTTGTGATTTGAAAATCCTGTTTCCTTGTGAGCTCTTGTTTCAGAATCTGTGCTTCAGGCACAGAAATTTGCCTTAGGTCTAGTGTTTATGATGGTGGAGATCATGTTTGTTTAAAGTTGAATAGGAATGGGGCCAGTAGAGATGGCCAAGTGGGAGTCAGCCATTGGGGAAAGGCAAGTTACCCACGTAGAGCAAGTGTGAATCCTGTAACAGAAGGAGGGGAGGCCCCTGAAGCTGCTTGTCACATGCTTGAACCCCTGCCTAAGGCCCCAAAGAGGGAAGAGCCTGTACATGAGCATCTGGCAATAGGAAACACTGCTTCCAGTTTTAAACAACACTGCTGCTGCTGCTGAATCGCTTCAGTCGTGTCTGACTCTGTGCGGCCCCAGAGACGGCAGCCCACCAGGCTCCCCCATCCCTGGGATTCTCCAAGCAAGAACACTGGAGCGGGTTGCCATTTCCTTCTCCAGTGCATGAAAGTGCGTGAAAGTGAAAAGGGGAAGTGAAGTTGCTCAGTCGTGTCTGACTCCTAGCGACCCCATGGACTGCAGCCCACCAGGCTCCTCCGTCCATGGGATTTTCCAGGCAAGAGTGCTGGAGTGGGGTGCCATTGCCTTCTCCACATTTCAATCTAATGAAGATCTTTTTCTATCCTGATTTTGTCAATGTTTTTTTGCCATTCTTCCCAGCTCTCGGTCACATGCAGATTAATGAATGTGCCTTCTATATCTTTATCCAAGTTTTTTTTTTTTTAATTAAATATGAATACAACAGTGTTAAAGTTAAAAGACTTATGAAAAGACACTAAAGACTGTCCTTCAGAGTAACATCTATCTGCTAATTAGCATCTTTTGAATACAATTGTTCAATTCATCTATTTAAATGTACCTCATTTTTCTTCTGTTTTGTCCCCAGGCCTGTCTTGCAATGTGGCTGCTCTATATGTATCACATTTTTCACTTGTGTCAATTTAAAACCATGACAATCTGAAAAAAAAGAGATTCATTTGACATTACTTCTTCAATGATATTTATTAATCACCAGATTCCTCCTGTGTATAAGTTCTCTCTTGTTGTTAAGTCATGTCCAGCTCTTTGCAACCTCATGGACTTGTAGGCCTCCAGGCTCCTCTGTCCATGGGATTCTTCAGGCAAGAATACTGGAGTGGGTTGCTGTTTCTTTTTCCAGAGGATCTTCCCAATCCAGGGAGTGAACCCTCATCTCTTCCATTGCAGGCGTATCTTTACCACTGAGCCACCAGGGAAGCCTATAAGCTCTCTCTACCATCCTGTTAATAAGTAATCCTAGAATCTTAGACTCATATTGCCAAGAAAGTGTAGGAAGGAAAATGCCTCATCCTCTTCATTTTGAGAACCAATATCCCACTTGCCCATCACCAGCCTTTCAACAACTCTCCTTCTCTCCATAATTTCCTCATTGGAGAAACAATACGTTTGAGAATCTCAGGATTCACTGAAACCTCGTGAAATGCACCTTAGCCTCCCTCATGTTAGGGTTATTTGTGTGACATCTTACTCCCTCCACCCCCACCCTCAAGACCGACAAACTTGATTATGAACTCCTTGGCAACAAGGGATGGCGCTTATTTTTCTCACTGTCCCTGTCCTGGCTTGCACTGTATATTTGAAGGTTTGAATTGAACTGAATCACTCACACAAAGGAAGAAACTTAGTTTGATCTACGCAGTCTCAAAATCATTTTCTTGGTCAAATTGGATTCTTTTCATCTGTCTTAACATCTAATTTGTGCATAGCTGAATTAGTCTTGCAGTTAATCTGATGTGGTTTCCCATCTACTGAAGACAGTAAATTCATTTTCCTGATCTGGTGATTTTTAATCATATAGTCACAGCCCACTCACACAGAAAAATAAAACAGCAGATTAAATAGCAGTCTAATAGAATGATGAATGGAATTATCCCTAAACACAAAGGCTTTTACATATAATCTATAGTTTTTGCCAAGTCATTTGTTCAGTTTTGATCCAACACCCTTTTGTTAAAGTGATAATAACAGTCACAAATGTGTGAGTGCTTCCTAGGGGTGAAGCGGTTAACTGAGAAAGATAAATGTGATGGTTAAGCTTGTGGGGCTTGGTTTGAGTCTTGGATACGTTGTTGTTCTTTAGTCACTAAATCATGTCCAAAACTTTGCAGCCCCATGGACTGTAGCCCACCAGGCTCCTCTGTACATGGGCTTTTCCAAATAAGAATACTGAAGTGGGTTGCCATTTCCTTCTCCAGGGGATCTTCCTGACCCAGGGATCAAACCTGAATCTCTTGTGTTGTACCCATTACTATTTGTGTGACTTTAAGCCAATTAATTCAGCTGTAGAACAAAGGATAATAAAGGTTAGTTATACCATCATTATTTAAATGTATTATCTCATTTAATCCTCACAACAACCTTGTGAGCCACTATTGTTTTCTCCTACTTTACAAATTTGCTAGGTATTAGCTGCTGGATGATGTAGGATTCATAGAAATGGTCATGTCAGAATCAGTCAAGGTCTTGCCCCCAAGGACTTCACAATTGAATTTTGAATAATTAACTGTAATCAAAGAGCAGAATCATATATTTGCTATAGCAACATGAATGCAAAATGTGTGTGAGCACAGAGGGTTTAATAGCTAACTTGATATAAAAGAGATTCTGCCCTTGGGTGTCTCTTCAACTCCCTTTTTACCTCTCTCAGCCTTCCTAACTCTGCCCCACTGTCTTTCTTTCATTCCTTGAACAAACCATGCTCTTTCCTATGACAGAGCCTTTGAAGCTATTCTTTCCTCTACCTGGATGGTCTTTCCTTTACCTCACCTGACTACTCTCATAGGACTGCCTCATCCTTTGAATCTCATCTTAAAAGTCCATGCCCACTTAAGATATTCTCTTTCTTCATTCATATCCTTTCTCAGTCCTTCACTGGATTCCTTCATATACTTATATATTTATGCTTCATAACTTATCAGATATTTTATTTCCATACTTGTTGTTATCAGTCTCTGCCTTTGATAAAGAAGAGTCCCTTCGGGAATCATCTTTTACCTCTACACCATTGCATTTCCAGGACCTATATATGGTTGATTTGCTCTGCTGTGCCCTTGAAACTAATACAACAATGTTAATTGGCAGCATTCTGATATAAAATAAAAAGCTAAAAAAAAAAAAAAAGAATAAATATTCTTTAAATATTTGTTGAGAGAATTGATGACTATACTGCTGGATGACTTGGGTAGGATTTTCAAAAGCTAAACTTCATTTCTCCTCACTCCGCAAAACAAATTTGAAAGGTATACAGAAAAAAGTAGGCTTTCATTGGCTAGATAATCACATCTGATCATAATAGATTCTTTATCTTCCAACATCAAAATTGAGTGTGTATATTGAACTGAATAGCCGGTCATTGTTTTCTTTTTTGTATTACTTGTTATTAAATGGTCCCATTTCCTTGTGTTTACAAAGTTCCTTTTATTTTTTCATTGTTTCAGTTCCTATTTTGCAGGTATCTCATCCCGGAGTTTTTATGATGTTTAGTAAATTCCCACATGCAGATAACATTATCTTCCAAGAATCAGGGAATCCCCTTCTCCTGGAATTAGTTGCCACAGAACTGGCTTGATGGTGAAGCTGGGAACCCTCTTCTGACAGTTACATGCCCCCTCCACCCCTTCAACCGTTCAATACCATTAGGGAGGAAAGAGAAAGGCAGACAGCAAGAGGTTGAAAGCTCCCAGCTTGTTTCTGCCAAGACACATCAGTTTCAGGTCATGCTTCTGCAGCGCACGTGTCATGGAGCAAGCATAAGCTGTCAGCATGGAGAACAGAGAAGCTCCTTTGACGGATCCCACGTCTACATTCCAAACGCATTACAACAGGAGAGCTTGTTCCCTTCCGATGAGCTGCCTCAACTGGACGCCCGGCTGCAGAAAGGCACCCATGGCTGGAGAGGCATGTCTTGAGGCCTGGAAGAGCCGCAACTCTAATTGTCATATGTATTTACAGGGCAGAGCTGCTATATTCATAGCTGGGGTAGGGGTGAGGAGGGACAAGCAGGCAGAAGTACAGACTGTCTCTGCAGAAAGGGCTGCCTGTCATTTCACATTCTCACCAAATGTGTTCCATTCCTATCTAGAATCATAAAAAAGTGAGCTTCAGATTTGACTTTCTTTTAGTGTAAACCTCACACTTCCAAAAGTAGCTTTCAAGAAATGACTAAATAAACACTATAATGAAAATTATAAACTCTGCCTAATTGCTCATTACCTCTGTGTTCTAGTTTCCAGATATAAGAGGCCTGGGGAGGAACGCAAAAAAGTATTCATTGACCAGGGTTGCACATTTTGAAATAATGGGAGAGAGGAAGTTCCATTTGACAACAGGATGTGGTTTGAAGACAACCTGCTGTCCCCACTGCATTTCTCTCCCAACTTTCCGCTAAATCTCATAAAACTCAGAAATGGATGTAAACTTTTTACACTGGCTAGAGCTAGTACTAATAGTCAAGCTATTGCCAGAATCTAGGAGTAATTTCCACGAACTAAAAGGATGGTGGAATTGGATTGAGAAACACATTCTGTGGTCTTCTAATTCTTCATCTCTAGAAAGAAAGCAAATCTGAACAATCTTCAACCACCCTTCCTGTTGTCCCTGGCCCAGCAGGTAAAGAATCACCCAGCGATACGGGGAACTCTCTCTGTACCACACAGGTGGTGGAGAGAGATGGGTTGGGGTGGACTGATGATGCTGATGGCAGGATATGAATGTGTGAAGGCAATAAGAGCATTGCATGCTGGGAGAGGTACATTTTCACCTATTTTGGATGTTCTGTATGTCAGAGCATCTTGCCACTATCCAGTTGAGCCACAATGGATGAAAATGTGTGAGGTATGAGGAACTGGTCTTGGAGCTATGCATAAAATCCTTCAAGGGCAAAATCATTCATTCATTCAACCAGTGTTTACTGAGTACCTACTATATGCCAGACACTAGTCTTGGCACTGGGTAAACAACTGGCTTTCAAGGAGCTTACTTGCAAAGTGGGAAATAGAATAAATAAAAAATAAATGTTACTCAACAGCACGTGCTATGAAGAAAGTTATATCTGAATAAGAAGGTAGAGATGGGAGTGTAGGAAGGCCTGAGGAGGAAGTCCTCCTGAGGACTTGAAAGTGAGATAGGAAGCCAGTGTGAAGGTTAGGGGAAAGTTTTCTTGAGATCAACAAAATTGAAAATGCACTTTCCTTTTTACAACACAGATTCTCATTGCATTTTATTTATTTATTTATTTTTTATTTATTTATTTTTTTACATGAACTCCCAAACATGAACCCCCCTCCCACCTCCCACCCCACATCTTCCCTCCAGATCATCCCCATACACCAGCCCCAAGCATCCTGCATCCTGCATTGAACATAGACTGGCAATTCATTTCTTACATGATAGTATACATATTTCAATGCTATTCTCCCAAATCATCTCTCCCTCTCCCTCTCCCTCTCCTTCTCCCTCAGAGTCCATAAGTCCGCTCTACACATCTGTATCTCTTTTGCTGTCTTGCATACAGGGTCCTCATTACCATCTTTCTAAATTCCATATATATGTGTTAGTATACTGTATTGGTGTTTTTCTTTCTGGCTTACTTCACTCTGTATAATTGGTTCCAGTTTCATCCATCTTATTAGAACTGATTCAAATGTATTCTTTTTAATGGCTGAGTAATACTCCATTGTGTATATATACCACAGCTTTCTTATCCATTCATCCGCTGATGGACATCTAGGTTGTTTCCATGTCCTGGCTATTATAAACAGTGCTGCAATCTCATTGCATTTTAACTCAGTAGGGTAATTAGGATGTTTCATAGTACAAAGAGCATTTATTAACATGGGTGATATCATAGCACCATTGACTGCTGGAGGGTAAACTCCAGTCAGTCTGGAGAATTTATTAATGACAGGAATGGATAAGCTATTGTTGCCAGCCTGATCAGACATCTGCCTACCTTTATAAATAAAGTTTCTTTGGAAAAACATTAGGCCCATAAAGCCTAAAATGCTTACTATCTGGCTCGTCACAGGAAATGTATGCCGAATCTTATTATAAAAGATAAGGAAAGAATTTGAGGAATAATGGACCTGAAGACAAGAGCTGGAAGCTAGGGTTCCAAGTGGAGGTGCCAGCCTGAAGGAGGAATGGGGACATTTTCCATTTGTCACTGGGGTAAAGGCAGGTAGGGTATACAAACATGGGACATCAGCAAATCTGGAGATGGTTTACCAGGTTGTTCTCCTCTGATTATTTCTATTTCTTCCATGAAGAAAAGAGAAGTTGTTCATGTGGAATGTGGAGAGGAGAGAGTGCTGGATCTGCAGATAAGAGAAATGAATAAGAAAAAACCCACAGGGACCAGAGGTGAGAAGGGACACATCCAATTATTTAACAGAGTGTATCTTCAGAGTTCTTCCTTCATTTGAGATTTGCAGATTAAATAGAATTTGCAAATTAAATAAAATTAACATGGGACTTTCAAACAATCACCGAGGATCAGGAGAAAAGAAATATCCTCACCAAGGCTTCAAAAAGGAAATAGCTACAAACTGATAGTTTATTATAAGAGATATTAATTTCGAACAAAATTTAAAACGTGTTTTCAATGGCCAAGCAACTGCATTTTCAGGTAAGTACCTTAGTGAAATGTGTAAATATAAACAAATAGATAAACAAACCTCATACCTAGGCTTTTATTGCAGTCCTTCTAGTAAGAGCCAAAAATTGAAGCCAACCTATATGTTCATGGCAGTGGTATAGCCAAAATAACTTTGGTATATTTACATGATGCACTTCATTCATATAAAAATGACCTTGAAAACACAATGTTGAGAAATATTCAAGTTGCAGAAGATTATTTATAGTCCAGTCAATCATTTACATAAAATTTACACACTCATAAAATAATGTGTTTATTAATCTATATTTAGAAAACATAAAAACAAGGACTGTGATCACAAAATTCATGACAGCAGTTAACTGTGAAGAGAGGAATAAGGAGAAATTGTGTTGAGGGAAAGATTTATAGGAGACTTTAACTTTATGATAATAAAATTAAATGTGACACAGATAAAATGTGACATAATATTTGTTAATTCTAGGTAGGCAGGTGCATGGGTATCTTACTATCTTTTTGAAAAGCTTTTTGGTTAAATTATTTTTAAAACTGAATTATAAAAGTTTATAAGGATTTTTTGAAAACACTGAAACTGGAGTTGGGATTTTGTTTTAAGACTGTAACAGGGCACAGCCACCCATAAGCTCAGCACAAGGACTTCCCCAGCAGTCCAGTGGTTAGGACCTTGCACTCTCTCTTCTGGGGACCCCAGTTCAATAGCTAGTTGGGTAACTAAGATCCCAAATGCTGCTCAAAACCTTAGCACTGATGGTAGGTGGGCGGGGAGGCACATTAGCCCTTCACCATTTCACTCCATCTCCTCAAGATTTGCAGCTGGAGGCCCCATCACCTGTCTATCTCCACTTCAGCTTTCATTTCTCACCTTACACACCCTTCTCTCAGGGCCTCTTTTCCTACTTTGCACGAGTGAATTCTACTCCCCTCCATTGCACTTGACAAGCTGTCTGTGTCTTCCACCTTGCTGCAGTTGGCACTCTGGAACAACTTCCCGTTTACTTGTCTGTGCCCACTCTGGCATCGCCAACTCCTTAGAGAGAGGCTGTGTGAAACCATCAAGAGCTCTCCAGCTGGCACAGTTCCCAGCCCTGACTACATGCTTCCTACACTTTTGATGATTTTGTAGATTTTGGGTCCAGACCGTGCTGTAGGGAGCTCTCTGCTGGCAGAGGGCAGAATAAAGGTGCTGAATGCGTGAAGATGCCAGAGGGAAATAATCTAGGCAAATTGTCTACTGAAAATCTTTTGCCTGGAGTTGAATTTGCATTTCAGAATCATTGATGTCTGAAGCTGATCTTCATTAAAAAAAAAAAAAGTAAAATCAATTTTTAAAAAGCAGCTGATCTTCAGGCTTGCTTTTCCTCTTTGCTTTATCTAAACATATGTGTAGGGAAAGTTGGCTCAGAAATCATTCAAAATTGGATTTTTCTTTTATAGTTTCCACTCAAAATCCCCCATGTTTTCCACATAAAGTAGCCAACCCTCAGCCCTACAGAAAACATTCTATAGATATTTTCCTATTTTGCCATCTTGTCCAATTTTGGAAATGGAACCACATCAGACCCACCCATTGTAAGTAATGGGGAAAAGATGAATGGGGAAAAACCACTCTTCCATACTCCTGTCAAGCTTGACCTTAACTTATTTCTAGTTTTAAAATTATAACTTAATAGTGATGCCCTCAGCTTGAAAACTACTGGTCAGAACATGTTAAAAGACATGAATTCAGGGACTTTCCTGGTGGTTCAGTGATTAAGACTCCATGCTCCCAGGGGCCACAGTTTCGATCCTTGGCAGGGGAACTAGAACCCAGAGGGCCATGAACTCTATTCTGATTTTTGAGTAACGTGATGTTGTTTCCAGGACCCAGACAAACAGCTGAGTCTGCGACCGTGTAGTAGGTTGTGAAGTCCTTCCTGAGTGTTCACTGTCCCTCCCTACACTCCGCCTGCCCTGTGCATGACTTGGAGCCCCCATGGAGGAGAGCCCTGCCCTCCCCCGTGGGCAGCAGCTTGGCCAGGGAACATGAGTGGAGGCAAAAGGTGCCAGTCTCCAAAGAAAGCTTCAAGAGGCATTGGTCTTTCCTCTAGCCAGCTTGTTCACCTTTCCTGCCTCCAAGAGAACAGCATATTACAGAAAGAGGCTGCCCTTTTAGCCTGAATTCCAGAATAAAGAAAATCCAGGGAGCTAACTTGCAGCTGATACATAATGTGAGCAAGGAGAAAAACCAAACAAAATGTAACAAAAGCCCTTTGTTTGTGAAGCCACTAAAATTTTAGGATTGTTGGTTACCATGTCATAACCTATTAAAAGATGACAGATGGTGAATTTAAAATGAGAATAAATTAAAAATATGTCCCCATGCAGTAGGTACCAGGTCAGACTCTCTCTGCTGCCAACAGCAAGGGCTCTGTAGAAGGTGAGAGGGAATTTTGCTATAGCCGGGCCTCTTTTTTTCTGGAAGCACATATTCTCTTTCTGGTACACAAGTTGACAAGAAGCCTATTGTTTATTTATTTATTTATTTTCAATTCATCTCAAAGGTCCAGAATTTTCTGAGTCTGGAACCAGCTCCAGGGTTCCCCTAACTTCTAGGCATCTCTTTAACATTTCTAGCCTGGCTGCAAATCATCATTGCTGTTTGAACTGAGCAGATTATTTTCTGTCTTCTCTGTATCACTAATTAGAGAAACCAGAATTTCCCAAATTAGAGTAATGTTTTTTTCCTATTGATTTTGCCATTAGTGACCTGCAACGGTCTCTCCAGGAAAATAGAAAGACTTTCATTAAATATTTCTTGAATGTGGGTGTAGCCCAGAGTCTGCCTGTGGCTATCCTGTTGTTTAGGAGCAAGACCAGAGTATCATAGTTACAGAGAGGAAGAAGGCTGAGCTTCACGGAAACATGGTTCTTGGCAGGGGTGATTTTCCGGAGGAAACATCCCTGACTAGGGATGACAGCACAAATGCTGGATACAATGCAATACAATAGAAAGCAAACCCTGGAACCGTGAAATGAGCGGCATCCATTTAAGTTTAGTAGAATCAGTGCATCATTTTACTCAGCACACATAGGAACACTCTGTTTATCAAAATAGCTTTCTCAATACCAAACATGCATATGCTGCTGAGAATTCAACATATTATCCTTACTTCCAATTATCATAGGTCCACATTTTAAAGTAGGAACAGAAATACATGACTACAATGATTGCTTTTAATTTTTAGAACCTTAGTTAATATTATTGGAATATTAGTGACAAATAGCATCTCAGCTTCTTTAGAAGAAATTCTTCTTTAGGTAGGATGTGCTCTTTTACAGTATATCATCTACCTTTGGCATGAACTCTCTCTTTTGGGTTTCTCCCACCCAAATTCTTTGCCTCCTTTTTCCTCCTTTCTTCTTTCCTTTCCTTCTCTCTTGTTCCCCACCCTTTGCTCTAAACAGCTTTACCCCTTTTTTGCCTGGTGTCTATTTCCCATTTCCACCATCCACCTGATGACCTTACCCCTGGGAGGGGCTGTATTGCAGCAGGAGGGGGAACCGAACTTAGAGTCAAGGGGTTTAGGGCTGAGTCCTAGTGCTGAGTCCACAGTCCCACGTACTGTGTGACGTGGGGCAAGTGACATGATTTCTCTGTGTATCCATGACCTCATCCATCAAATGAAGTAAGGAAACGATTCAGGGCAGGGGGAGTAGTCCAGGTGCTGAACGATGCTGAGAAGTTGGGTGAGGAGGGCGCTGGGGCGTGACACCAGGTTGAGCGGCTTATTCCTCATTGGTGGGTTCAGTGGATTCACTGTGGGCTCAGCAGACAGTTGCGAATGTGATGAGGAGTGAGGGGGTAACAGGGAAATGAAGACAATGAGCATCACCATCTTTCAAGCAGTTTGGCTTGTGGGACACAGCAGAGAGAGAGGGGGTAGCTGCAGGGCGAAGTAGGGTTCAAGTCGACTCTGCTTTGCATTGCTTTTATGATACTGAGTGTGGACAGGAGAGACACAGTGAAGGGGAAGAGCCTGAAGATGGGGGCTGGGGAGTGGTCGATCCAGTGAGGCCCTTAAGGATCCTGTGCACAGACGGGGGATCAACCCTGTCCACAGCACATAATGGGAGGGACAGAGACCATCAGTGTGGATGGAATGAGGTGCCTGGTTTGGTGGCAGTAAGTTGAGCTGTTCCCTATTGCTCATTTTTCTTTTTCATGTAAAGTCAGAGGAGAATTTCATCTGTGGAGGATGAGCAGAAAGCTGGAGGTTTGCAGAGAGTAAATACTTTGTGAATTTCTCCAGCAGAGAGTGCCTGCAAGTTCCAAGATACAGATAAAGCACAGTGTTGGAGGAAGCTGAGAGTTGAGGTGGCTCTACAGGCTGGTCCTGGTAAGGCAAGGACCTCTAGGTCAAGATCTTTGCACCAGATGAAAATAAACATCTCTAATCCTCCCTGCCTATGTCTTAGGTCTGTTGCTCAATAACTCAGTTTAAATGAATTACTTCTTCCTTGTGGGTTAGGTTGATATCACTGGACAGGATCAGCTGGTGGAAGATAACCCTCCAACTCCTATGCATAAACTTGGCCAAGATCAGGCTTTTCCAGAGGCATAACATCCACAGGGAATACTGTATTGGCAAGATCCTTTTGTATCAGTTTGATCTGGTTAAGTAATATATGTCTCTTCTGTGTCCCATATGTGCCAGATACTAAGAAAAGAGCTGAGAATGAAAAGGAGATATTGCCCATTACCATGGAGCTTATAGTATAGTAGGGACTCATAATAATAACTAATTAAATAATTATAAGTGAGCAAAGTATCATAAGGGAGTTTAGTTCTATAGCAATCAGTGGGCTTCCCAAGGAGGGGGACTAGTGGTAAAGAATCCGCCTGCCAACACAGGAGCCTCAGGAGATGCAGGCCCGATTCATGGGTTGGGAAGATCCTCTGGAGAAGGGAATGGCAACCCACTCCAGTATTCTGGCCTGGAGAATCCCACGGACAGAGGATCTAGGCAGGCTACAGTCCCTGGGATCGCAGAGTCGGACACGACGGAAATCACTGAGCATGCGCACATGCATAGCAATCAGTAGAGAGGGCTCCACTTTATCTTGCTGCTGCTGCTAAGTCACTTCAGTCGTGTCCGACTCTGTGTGACCCCCATAGACAACAGCCCACAGGCTCCCCGGTCCCTGGGATTCTCCAGGCAAGAACACTGGAGTGGGTTGCCATTTCCTTCTCCAATGCGTGAAAGAGAAAAGTGAAAGTGAAGTCGCTCAGTCTGTCCGACTCTTAGCGACCCCATTGACTGCAGCCAACCAGGCTACTCCATCCATGGGATTTTCCAGGCAAGAGTACTGGAGTGCGGTGCCATTGCCTTCTCCGCCACTTTATGTTAGAGGTGAATATGTTATCGAAACCTATGTTTGTGGGGTCCAGCTGCTCACCATTCAAAAGCCAATAAACAGGCCAAGTTGGTGGAAAGGAAAGTTTAATTTATTTCAGATGCCAGTAACTACAAGAAGAAGGGTGGCAGACATCTGTCCAAAGGCTGATTCCCCTGCACTGACAACCAGTAGGGAAAGGGCTTTTATACACAAAAGTGTTTGGGGTGAGGGGGCCGGGGTGGAGAACTACATGCAGAAACAGCACAGTCATCTCTAACAGTCATCTTCAAATTGGTCATCGGTGGTCTGATGAGCATCATCTTTGTTGTTTTAGATATAGTTAATCTTCAGTTCCAGGGCTTCCCTCATAGCTCAGTCAGTAAAAAAATCTGCCTGCAATGCAGGAGACCTGGGTTCAATTCCTGGGTCAGGAAAATCCCCTGGAGAAGGAAATGCAACCCACTCGAGTATTCTAGCCTGGAGAATCCATGGACAGAGGAGCCTGGCAGGCTATAGCCCATGGGGTCGCAAGAGCTGGACATGGCCTAGTGACTAAACCACCACCAGTCTTCCGTCCCAGAGTCCATTTGTTCCCATTTCTCTGAGGCCAGTTCTTGAAACTGTGGCAGCTCACATCCTGGTACAGTCCGGTCATCGTTTAATTAATTTTTCCACCTGGCATTTTAGTATCCATAAGGATACGGCTCTGAGTATTACCTCTAGCTCCTGAGAAAGAACTGAAGGTCCCTGACTATGCTCCATGACTACAGTATTATTGTTTAGTCTCCTTTGACAGTTTCCCTTTGTTTCCCCATTTCTTGCTTCTCTGATTAAACTTATTCTTTGACTAAAGTTTTCCACAGACAAAAGGCAGGCAGAGGTCATGGTGGAGGGGCAAGGGCCATAAGGAGACGCCAGGGATGCGTCTAAGACGTGAAAAATGAGTAGGTGAAAAGAGTTAGCTGGTGGGGAGGGGTGGGCATCAAAGGGTCTTGGACATTACATCTTAAGAAAGGTATGAGATCAATCTTGGGAGACGTTGGTAATTAGCTGTAAGTGACTCTAACTTGGAAAGCTTTGGGTGCCAATAGACTAGTCATGATTTCTTTTTCCAGACTCCCCTTCACTAAGGCTGCTTCTGTGATTATGGACCATCCCTGATGGATGTTTAGCCTCTCACGTCCTTTAGCTAATGGCAGCCTGTTAGTTACCTTGTGCGCAAGGACTCCAGACCAGCTACATCAGAATCACTCCATGTGGAGCCTGGCCATTATTTAGGAAGCTTCCAGGTGATTCTAATGTGGAGCTGGCATTGAAGCCCTCCCCCTTATCCCCCCCACCACTCCTCTCCTCTCCCTCTGCTGTGGGGAGACGTGGGTGCACTGGTGCCAAACCCTCAGGACACCCAACCTCAGGTCTCAGAATTAGGGCAGGAGCATTCTCATCCCTCAGCTCCACCCTCTTCCTTCAAATGCCTCAGGGAATTCCTGCTTCCACCAGGTCTGAGAAATTGAATTCTTGCATACGTTTGAGTCTGAACAGGCTCTTGCTTCTTCCTTTTGTGACATTTGCGTGCATCTTGGTAATTTGGGCCTCATATCCTTGTCTAGTTCGTTTACAGGTACTCCAACCGTCCATCCACCTACCCTCCTTGCCGAGGCCTTTGGGGCTGTTCTGGCCAGCGGGGCAGCAGGCAGCGTGTTCTCAGCTGCTCTCTCAATGATGCTCCCCCACTGCTCACAGCATTGGAAGAGTTAGGTGTCTGCAGAGATCTACAATCATTCATTCAATCTCCTCTCTTGAGCCCTCCAAACTTTGCCCTGTTCTTTCCACTTTAAATACCAGGGATAAAGTGCCCCAGGTACCAGGCTACACATGTCAAAGTAGAAGTGTCCACGCCTGTGCTCAAAAGAAGCATTTCCCAGCTAAGTCGAACGTTCACCTCTGTGTACCAAAGGGTGAGTTCATCTTCGAGAATTTGAGGCAGTATTTGTCTACCCTATTTGCTCATGGGTAGGACTTCTGAACCAGGTACTTGGAGACCCTAGTACAAATCAGATTCCTAGTAGTCCACCTAGGTGGCTTGAAGGTCATGAGGTAGGTGAGCAGCAAGGAATTCCCTGTCCCCTTCTCAGAAAATGAAAATGATGAGAGGCCACCTAATTGGACTAGATACTCATGTTGGCTAGTCTCAACACAGTCAACTCTAACCTTGCCTAAACACTACCATGAGGCTTTTCTCCCAGACTTCTCATACTCCAAATAGACCTTCTGGTAAATTACCCCGCTTTGAGGACAGAGATCTGGGAGGACAGAGACCTTCCTGGGAGGTCTGATTGCACACTGTGTGTTTTTCTTGGCTGTCTTGCATGGAGGGGGGTGCGTCTCTACATGGTATACTTGGTATTTAGGTCACGCACACGCAGGGTCATTAATTAATTAAATATGATAATAAAGCTAGGGATGGGCCCAATCCTTTATGCACTGAGAAAGACTTTAAAGGTAGGGATACTCCCAGGTCTGAATGTTTCCCGGGGCCAAGCGTGAGTCATGAGTGAGCCCAAATGTGTTCTCTCTGGACCTTTTCACCCAGATACCTCAATGCAAAGCACCTTGAGCATGACCCCTGTCCTCAAACAACTCGTCTTCACACAGCACCACTGTGTGATACAGCCCCTCATTGCTCACTCAGGCCTGTGTTATTGCTGCTGGGAGAGGCTGGGGTCAAGGCAAAGCTAAACTGATGGGCAGCTAGGAAGCTGGACCAGTAGCCTTGGGCCCGTGAACACCAGGGAGAAGGCCGACAGGGTGTGGGGAAGGCAAAGCTCTGGGTGCAGACTTCCCATGACCCAGATTCTGATGCTCCTCTCTAGAGAGATTAGGCGTCAGACAGTAAGTCGCTTTTGAATGCTTCTTAAAAGATGAATGGATGTGTGGAGAGTATGACTTATTTTTAGCCCTTCCTTTCACATCATGGCTATTTCTGACAGTATTTTTGCCATTTTGCCTAGCTTCAAGAGTTACTGTGTACCAAAGGGTGAGTTCATCTTCGAGAATTTGAGGCAGTATTTGTCTACCCTATTTGCTCATGGGTAGGACTTCTGAACCAGGTACTTGGAGACCCTAGTACAAATCAGATTCCTAGTAGTCCACCTAGGTGGCTTGAAGGTCATGAGGTAGGTGAGCAGCAAGGAATTCCCTGTCCCCTTCTCAGAAAATGAAAATGATGAGAGGCCACCTAATTGGACTAGATACTCATGTTGGCTAGTCTCAACACAGTCAACTCTAACCTTGCCTAAACACTACCATGAGGCTTTTCTCCCAGACTTCTCATACTCCAAATAGACCTTCTGGTAAATTACCCCGCTTTGAGGACAGAGATCTGGGAGGACAGAGACCTTCCTGGGAGGTCTGATTGCACACTGTGTGTTTTTCTTGGCTGTCTTGCATGGAGGGGGGTGCGTCTCTACATGGTATACTTGGTATTTAGGTCACGCACACGCAGGGTCATTAATTAATTAAATATGATAATAAAGCTAGGGATGGGCCCAATCCTTTATGCACTGAGAAAGACTTTAAAGGTAGGGATACTCCCAGGTCTGAATGTTTCCCGGGGCCAAGCGTGAGTCATGAGTGAGCCCAAATGTGTTCTCTCTGGACCTTTTCACCCAGATACCTCAATGCAAAGCACCTTGAGCATGACCCCTGTCCTCAAACAACTCGTCTTCACACAGCACCACTGTGTGATACAGCCCCTCATTGCTCACTCAGGCCTGTGTTATTGCTGCTGGGAGAGGCTGGGGTCAAGGCAAAGCTAAACTGATGGGCAGCTAGGAAGCTGGACCAGTAGCCTTGGGCCCGTGAACACCAGGGAGAAGGCCGACAGGGTGTGGGGAAGGCAAAGCTCTGGGTGCAGACTTCCCATGACCCAGATTCTGATGCTCCTCTCTAGAGAGATTAGGCGTCAGACAGTAAGTCGCTTTTGAATGCTTCTTAAAAGATGAATGGATGTGTGGAGAGTATGACTTATTTTTAGCCCTTCCTTTCACATCATGGCTATTTCTGACAGTATTTTTGCCATTTTGCCTAGCTTCAAGAGTTTCTTGTCACACACATTTCCCCACATTCACAGAATGATCCTGTCCCTTTCATAGGAGGACTTCAGTGGAAACCTCAATTCCTAGCCTGAACGTGGCTTTGGAAGCTGGTTTTGGACACTTGGTGTTCTGAAAACCCTGAGAAAACTGTTTCTGAATAAGTGATTATCTTTAATTTAGGTAAATAATCCTGCTTGTTTAGGCCATGATTCTGAAAATGATTATTCCCATTGAACCTTTTTTCTTCAAAAGTGAGAATGAGCAGTCTATGTTTCCATCAGGTTAGCTTGCTTTTTTGGTTAAAATTTGCTCCTTCTAAATTTATTTTCTGTCCTTCCCTAGGTTGGTAACGCTAGTGGCCCTGCCCCATCTCAGAGCTGAATGAAGGAAGAGGAGACCTCTAAAAGCTGCTCTCCATTACCTATGTCTTAATTACTTTGAGCAGCAACAAAGGAACATTTTGATAAGTTTATCTTTTCTCTAACTCAAGCACAAGCAATATAGCTTTCTGAGACTAATGGTCTGGGTTCTTTGGGGTTCTTTTCCCCTCCTGTATACAAAGAAGTGGGCTTCCCTGAAGGCTTAGATGGTAAAGAATCTGCCTGCAATGTGAGAGACCTGGGTCCAATCTTTGGGTCGGGAAGACCCCCTGTAGGAGGGCAGGGCAACCCACTCCAGTATTCTTGTTTGGAGAATCCCATGGACAGAGGAGCCTGGCTGACTATAGTCCCCGGGGTCGCCAAGAGCTGGACATGACTGAGCAACTAACACTTATACAATGAAGGGGGTGGATTAGATGTTTTCTAAGTTCCCAGTCATCTCTAACTTTGTGACCTGAGAGATGGCTTTTTAGTAAAAGTGCTGGATAAAGGTAGAGCTATCACTCATGCCATCCTGGTGACAAGTGTGTGTGGAAGAGAGTCCTGGATCAGGAGCAAAGTCCTTGTGGTAGAAACTACCAGCTGGACCTCCCTTAGCTACTCTCAAGTCTTAGCTGTAAAAGCTGTAAGTGAGGTCATGTTGACTAACTGAAGCAATGATTTGTTGGAAGTGCTTTGACGATAAACTAAAATACAAAGAATCAGGAGTCTGCTATTAAGAGAGTAGCAAAAAGCCTCTTTCAGAAACCATTTCTCAGCTTCTGAATTTTAGGTCTCTAGTCAGCTTAAAATATAACTATATAGAGATTCCTCCTCTCACCCACTGTCCCCCATCCAATTTCAACAACTGCAATGAATTAAAATTTGCAAAAGGAAGTAACAATAGTAATTTGCTAATGGGAAAAGCCATGATTTTAAAATGAGCTACGGAGAGTAACCCCTGAAAATGAAGGCTTGATTTGAAAGTCACTTTGGAAATCTGCCTTGGTTTTGTAATGTCAAGTTCTAAGTTAGAAATTTCTATGTTTAAAAAATTCAGAGACCTGTTTTTCAGCAGACTCCAGTGGAGAACACACAAGGCTAGTCATACTGGCTCATGGTCATGCTTTATCCTGCTCCCGAGTTGCTATGCAAGCTTAGAAAACTGGCTGAATCTCTTAAGATCAAGTTATCCCAGTCACAATGTGGACTGATAGCAGATGCTCAGAGTTTTCACATATTTCACTCTAGTATGAAAGTTAAAGGTAATTTATTTTCAAGTATTTGTGAAAGCCCTTTTCAGATAAAAGTTACCATAACGCAGCTAAGATACCACATCTAGCTTCACATACCTGATACGCCCTGAACATTATTTGTAAATAAGATCTTATGTGTTAGGAAAGGGATATAAAAGGCCTTTATAAAGCAAAGGATCCTTTTTGGAACTCCAAATTGGGTTACCACGTAAATCTATGTTTTCAAAACCAGATTTTCTATAAAAGCACAGTCTACCTACAGCACTGTTAACCTTAAACACACATAGCTATTCACAGAGGTTAGTAATAAGAGCTATATTCATGTAAGTGTGACACCTTAATAAGTACCAACCACATCACCAATCCAGAGCCTAATAGAAAATCTCTAACTTTGGGGAAAACATGTATTTTCCTGGAAATTTCAAAATAAAGGGTGCGAAAGAATAACCAGGAATCATAAATGAGCTGGAGTTTTTCAAGGTCATTTTCAATGTCTATCATTTCACTAAGAAAAATGCAATAAAAGTATTGCATAGCTAAAAATGACATTTTTACTATTTAAATATTTGTTTCCTGTTGCAGAAGATACTGTCAAGGGAAAATGTTTTCTATTGCATCATCGCTAATATAATCGACCCCAAGAATAAAATAAAATTTAAAAATAGTTAATGGGCTAGCACTTAAATATATAGACACACACATACACCTTTTTCTATTTCCTGATTTAACAAAGAAAATGGTCTAGGGAAACTGCAGATCTGATTGAAGGGTCTGGTAATCTTTCCTTCTTTGGTTTTCTGCAGCACTTACTGTCTGTATGAAACATTTGGCATGGGTGAATTGTCTTGTGTCTTTCCATGCATGTATTTCTTGTCTATACAACTAAGTGAGCTCCTGGAAGGAAGTTCCCTTCAACACTGAGCCCAGTCAATGCCTTGTACGTCACCCGGGTGCCTTAGCCATTGATTGGCATCCTGATTTAACAAAGAAAATGGTCTAGGGAAACTGCAGATCTGATTGAAGGGTCTGGTAATCTTTCCTTCTTTGGTTTTCTGCAGCACTTACTGTCTGTATGAAACATTTGGCATGGGTGAATTGTCTTGTGTCTTTCCATGCATGTATTTCTTGTCTATACAACTAAGTGAGCTCCTGGAAGGAAGTTCCCTTCAACACTGAGCCCAGTCAATGCCTTGTACGTCACCCGGGTGCCTTAGTCACTGATTGGCGTGTGCATTGAAGGGAGGAGCCTGGTGAGATACACTTAAAATCTTTATTCATTGATTTACAATATGTACAATATTTACAAAATTTAGGCATTAAATCCCATATTGACGTGAATGCTATGGGAAATCTAAAAATAAATAAATGGCATGTAGGTTCATATACACATCGTGGCTCTTTGCACTTCATCACTAACTGTAGGGTTTAATGGAAGATTTAAGGTGGTAGAAAATTCAGATGGATGACTGGTCCTGGAGCTTCCACAAATATTTACAAAATTTAGGCATTAAATCCCATATTGACGTGAATGCTATGGGAAATCTAAAAATAAATAAATGGCATGTAGGTTCATATACACATCGTGGCTCTTTGCACTTCATCACTAACTGTAGGGTTTAATGGAAGATTTAAGGTGGTAGAAAATTCAGATGGATGACTGGTCCTGGAGCTTCCACATGAATAGCCCTTCCTTGGCTCCTCGAGGATGGGGTTGGTGAGTAAACTACTTTCTTTGAAGAGAGTGAAATACCAGCCATTCTGTAGGCACACGGGTACACAAAGTCAACCCATGTGGAGTTTGCAGTGACCCCTCGGGTGGCAGATAAGTTTGCACCATTGTGGACCGGTCCCTCCACACAAGTCAGGGAGGCTTCGGAGAGGGGCCTTCTTACGAAGAACCAAGATTTGGACTTTATCTCTTATTCTAATCACATGCAGTACATGGAAGTTGTCAGTGGAGAGTGACCCATGCATGAAAATGTATTTGTAGGTATATACAACATCAAATTGTCATTGTCTTATGGCATCTTCAGATGTAGAAACCACCTGCCTCCTCTTTGATAGCAAAAGGAATAAATGAAGAAGCCATACCTCACCCCCCAAAAGAAGAAACACTGTCTGGGGTCACACACAAATAACATCCTGTAGAAGAAGGACTAAATGAAATCTACATATAAGATGAAAAAATACCCATGATGTTAGGCCTGGGAGTCTTCCTAGGGGTGGCAATTCTACCTTCCCTTCCTCTTCCATCCTGCCTCATCCCATATAACCTAAACCAGAAGGAAAAGCTTCTTAGAGCCTCAGTACCTTCATCTGTCAAGTGTAAATACTAGTAACATTCCTTACAGGGTTCTCACAGGGCTTATATGACCCAGCTCACATAAAGTGCTTAGCCTAGCGTCTGGCACCTAAGAGGTGCTTAGTAAATGTTTTTGCTTTCTCTCCCTCTACTTCCCCTACCCCAACTGTAAGCAACATATTGATAAGCCTACCAAACTCGGAATTAAGGCCATTTGATGCAATCAAAATGATTTTGCATCAGAGTTTCTGATGTCAGTTCCCATTTGTTCCCTTCGGCTGGAGGGGGGGGTGTGTGTGTGTCTCATTTTATGAGTCCAAGATCTCTTCCTGTGCAGGGCAGATGGCCCCCAACAACTGTCCTCCTAATCAACAACTGTCCTCCTAATCAGTAATGATTCCACCGAAGTCCATGCAAAGATATGCCCTAACCCTGCTGAGAAACTCATACCAGTGATGGTCACCGCCTGAATACCTCTCGGACAGCACCACTGAGAAAACCATGAGCAAAAACCTTGAGGCCAACACGTTATTCTTTTTCATAAGTTTTTTCAACACTGGTGCAAGTATTATAGATAACTTTCAACAAAGATATATTACAAGCTCTACCACCGTTGAAAAATAGGCATTCTGATTTGATTGTTTTGTTCAGAATAAAGAATCTTTTACAATATATCTTAGCTTCTAGTTATGCCATACAAAAATAAATATTATATAAGTGATTTATAAGGAAGAAGAAAAAATTGTAACCTGAAGTGCCAAAAATATAGGAAGGATGGTGAAAGTTTTACCATTCAAAAGCAATCATCTGAAACCAAGAAAAACTTCTCTCTGGGATTTTGTACTATTCTCATCATGACCCTACTGGCCCACTTGCTTCTCATCCTGGGATATTACGACTTCTTTCCCTATCAATCTGGAGACAACATAATGCAGAAACTTTTCCCTGAAGTCACTGGGGGTTTGGAAGAGAAAGAACAAAGGAGGCTCTTGGGCAGTGTAATTTGCAGATGAAAGGTTTGGCAGAGACGCTGACTGGGCACTCACAAACGAATCAATTCCACACGTCTTCCTTTCATTCTGAAATCCTTTCTCTTTCTTGATGAGCCATGCCTGAATAGAAACTCATGCTTGGAGGAAATAAGCCCATCTTGCTGTCAGCCACTTTGGATACCTATTAGTCCAAGTAGAATCCAGAATTTCATGGAGCAAAATTAGGTGCCAGTCAAGGCTAATCTCACCAATTATATGAAGGGATAAACAGCCGCCTTATGAATGATAATTCAATTAAGTTGGGAAAAGTCCTTTTCCAGCCACCTCTCCTCTCATACAAAAAACCTTATGATTGCCTTTTTTTTATCCCATGCAGAAAAAAGGGAGTATGATTCCTATCACTGGAAGAAGAATATTAGGGCAGTTAGCTTGGACAAAATGCTTACTATTTTTCTAGGGACTTAGATCAGAATTGCCAAGGAAATTGTCCATTCACTTGGGAATCAAAGTTTTTAAAACTCTAAAGCTATAAGTGAATTCATGGTTGGACCATCTAAATCAGTGGTCATTGACCTTTCTCCTGAAAAACACAGATCTATATGTGTCCATATAACATACTGGGGCTTCCCAGGTGGCACTAGCGGTAAACAATCCACCTGCCAGTGCAGGAGACAAGAGGCTCAGGTTCAGTCCCTGGGTTGCAAAGATCCCCTGGAGTAGGAAATGGCAGCCCACTCCAGTATTCTTGCCTAGGAAATTCCACGGACAGAAGAGCCTGGTGGGTTATAGTCCATGGGGTCACAAAGAGTCAGACACGACAGAGCAACTGAGCACACACAGCATCTCAGAGGGTCCCAGCACTCCTGTGGTTCGTGCATGCATTCCAAATTAAGAGCCCCAGATCTCAGTAAACGAAAACCTATTTTTTGGAGGGAAAACAAATGCTTATGGCATAGAATTCAGGGGTTGTTTGGGGGCAGGCTGCTTTGATGAGGTCTTGAAATGACTACATTGAAGCAATGCTTGTTCCTTGTGGTAAGTAGAAGTGTTTGGCTGTGAAGACATCTGGAGTGCTGTGTTTTCACATATGTGACTATTGTCAGGTCAATGCCTCATGCATGACTATGGACCCTCAAGGCCCCCAGGGATTGCTACTACAGGGTGTCTCTGAGCTGCTATAATGTGAGTCGCAACCACACCCACAGGCAGGACACTATCACAGACATGCAGTGTGGGTGCCCATTCGTCTGATTTATGGGTGATGTTGTAGCAAATGTGGCATCAGTTTCATTTCGGGGGAGCGGCAAGTTACAGATATTTCCTTCACAACAGGAAGTACAGACCTGAAAGAAAGAAGAGAAAAAGAAGAGTGATGAGGAGCTGGCAGATGAAGGGGGCAGAGAGTTTTGAAGGAATCGGCTCCCTCACAGCAAGACTCAAATGAAAATTACCTGTTCTACAAAGGAAACACCAACTCTGTGTTTAAGTGGGTGGGATGAAATTTCACCTGGAAGCGTTGTGATCAAAATAAAACCTCCTGCCCAGACTAAACTTCTAGGGATGTATGCCTTCTGTTTTTCACATCCTACCAAGTGGTTCTTACGGGTTTCCCTGGTGGCTCAGATGGTAATAGAATCTGTGTGCAATGCAGGAAGCCCAGGTTCAATCGTGGTGGGGAAGATCCCCTGGAGACGGATTGGCAACCCACTCCATTATTCTAGCCTGGAGAATTCCATGGACTGAGGAGCCTGGCAAGCTACAGTCCACAGGATCACAAAGAGTCGGACACAACTGAGCACAACATGTGGCTATTATACCATTTTATAGCCTTCCAAGGTCTCGGTTATTCCATCTGTGAAATGGGAATTGTCAAACTTACGTTTGTCAAAGAGGCTCTCTGTACTTGAGGAAGCTGTTAAAAGAGTAATTAATTTGCCACATTTTCACAGTGAAAGTGAAATGCCTACAACCCAGTTAATTTAAACTTATTTAACTTTCATTAGAATTGTCTGCATAATTATCTCCCCTCCCATGGGTAAGTTAAAATTTGAAGGGCTTTCATTTATGCAGTTACTCCTGCTTTCTACTGCTTTCCTCATGCAGCACAAGAAAAAAAAAAAACCCAAAAGATTATTGACAGAAATTATTTTAGGCCATGGCTCCCAAAGTACAGTAATCTCAGCTTCAACTGCAAAGTTACTAGAAATGCAAAATCTCACACTTCACCCAAAATTTAGCAATTTAGAATCTGCATTTGAACAAGATCCCCAAGTGATTCATATGCACAGTAATGTTTGAAAAACTCTTTGATGCTTAATATCTTACACAGTTGTTATCTTGCAGAGATCTGAGTTTGGTCATAGGTAACATGGACTAGGAAGACATGATGCTGAAGAGAGAAACCAAAGGTCGGAAGTGAGTTTGGATTCTGTCTGTCACTAGTTCACTTGAGCACATGAATCACTTCTCTGACCTACAGCTTCCTTCTTGGTAAAGTGTCACCATATCTGAAAGCCAAGCTTAGCTTGGAGTGGGGTAGGGGGGTCTGGTCAAGTAAAACCCTTGGGTGTATGTTTCATATTTCAATTATTATTTATGACCATAATTTCTCAATAAACCAAAAAAAAAATTCCTAGTGTATTTCACAAGTCACTTGAAAACTGAGTGTTGTCTTAGGAGAAAGAAGCCCCCACTAATAGTGAGAGTGGGGGCTGCCTCTAAGGTCAAGGACTGACATACACGACAGGTACAGCCAGCTTGGAACGAATGGCGGGAGAGTCCGGGGTGTTCCCCACTCCAATCATGAGTCTGGCTGCCCTTCTCTGAGTCTTGACATTTTCCTTCAAGGCTGCCTTTGAAGTCTGTTCTACACTGAGTTCTTCTGTCCAGGGAGCAGATGGAGTTTAAGGAAAGTAAACCCACAGGAAACAGCAGGGTCTCTTGTCACTGGCTCAAATGATCAGGAGCCAAGGTGTCATGTTAGTCACTCAATCATGTCCGACACTTTGTGACCCCAGGAGCCAGCAGATAACTTCCAAATCAATGTCCCAATAAAGATATGAGCTCCACTTTACAGAAAGTTATCAAAGCTAAATTGCCTTGTCCATCCTCAGTTGAATGAACTTAATAATTTTCAATACTTTCCTAGTGTTCTGTTTACATAATTTATATTGGTTTACATAATTTATACTGGTTATCCTATACCTTGATATAACTGTTTTATTCTTTTAGCACCAACATGAAAGGAAGCATCTTTTCATAATGGTATGAAGACAGTCAAAAGTCAGCCTAGTAGGCTCATGGAGCTCATGAGCCCTAGTGGGCATCTGGAGAGGAGGAAGCCAGACTATAGTGTCCCGTCATTTGCTTTGTTGCCAGACCTTGTGGCCTTCATGCTCGGAGTCTCTGCAGCCAGTGGACAAGCAGTCTTCCAGTGGAACACAGCGCTTGGTGACAGAGATGCTGTTTCCCGTGACTTCCATAGTGTGCTGAGTGTAGCAGTATCTAGTCTCTGTCAGTAGGGAAAACACGTTTTAGTTGAGATGGGAAACATTAGCCCAACCTGGATGAAAACGAAACAACAGGAGTGTCAACACTAAGATCTAATGGCACCCTGAACATACACTGTGTTAAGTTGATATCCAATCCCAAGACCTCCTTGGAGAGATCCACTTCACTGTGATAGGAGACCTTCTGAATAAATAACACTGCTCTCTGCCCATACAATCCTCATAAACCAAGACCTAGTGGTATCACTCTTTGTCTTCCAACAAATTTTGCCACTGCCAAATTTTGCCACAGTACTGATTTTTATTTTTAGGGCACGAGAGGTTTACAGGAATGATTTAGGATGTGGGAATCATATAATTTTCAGGAAGACGAAGGGGTGAAAAGTCGAAAGAATGCAAGGTTAAAAGAAAAAAAGTGAGACAGGTAATGAAGATCTTCAAGGAAAGAAAAGACTATAGCAGAGACTGGTGTGTGTGTGTGTCTGTGTGTGTGTGTATGTGTGTGTGTGTGTCCATCCAAGTGTGTGTATAAGTGTCCTTATGTGTGTGCCCATATACAAGATTGGGAAACAGCTATTCCCAAGTATGACAGAATGATTAAAAACAGATTCACTGTATCTGGAGAAAATGACTTCATCCAAAAGAAAGAACTTTTAGCCTATGAGCATTGAATCCTACAATTCATGACAGGAGAAAACTAATCCAGCAATAAGAGTTATATCTCCCCAGGGTGATTTCAGTTTCTTTCCAAAAAGGCAGATGGACACCATGAAGAGAGTTTTCAGAGTCCCTCTAAGCTTAGGAGTCTGAAAACTTGAGATTTCCTCCAAAATTCCATGGAGAATTTTTTAACTTGCAATTTAAAGAATAAAAAAAAAATGACTTTGTCAATGTAATTCTTTAAGGCCTCTAGGCAGTGTTCAGCTTTCTAAGCCTGGGATTTAGGAGAATGTTCCTGCTTCACTGTCAGATTGAAAAAAATAATAATGACTCTTAAGAAATGCCACTGAGCTGTTTTTCATCCATATCTTAGACCCAACTTTGCATGCTTTATACATGTTGGATATTTAGTGGCTAAAATAGAATTATGACCTTCTGTGATATTATTTATTAGGCAATAAAAATCCCCCTCACCAAAGTACTAAAGTTAAGAGAAGAAAGCTCAGGAATTTTAGGCCCAGAGAATGAGCTAATACCACACTGACATATTCTGGAGGTCATGAAAATCAGGGGTTTAATATTCTTCCCCGACACCCTCACCCAACAGAATCTGAGTGGCCTGATTGAGTCTTGCTAAGGGTAAAAACGTGTCCAACATCGGTGTGGGTACCTGTATTGAGCCTGTCAACGCCCTCCCCCAAGGGCTGTTCTCACACTGCACCCAACCAGAATTTCATTATTTGGGACCAGGTCAGGGAAATTCCTAGTCCCAGGTCAGGGAAGCTCAGGATCTGGGGGCTCTCTGGAGTAGGTAAAAGTAAGGTCACTCTATGAGCTCACAAGAAAACCTGGAAGTTTTGCACCTGGCGATGGTTCTCTCAAAGTTCTAAAATATTTAAAAACTGAAACGGTTGCTTTTCTGATGAAGAGGAAGTGGCATGATTTTTTCACTTATTTTTTAAGCCTTTAGCAGTGTTTAACAAATGGAAGCCAGTGGCCTGAAAGGTTTACTGCATCTTCCAAAGAGGACTGGCTTACTTCAGTACCAGACTTGGGTGTTTACGGCCATGTTAATAGATGCCTTTCTCAGCCCCCACCCCAACTTTTAGACATTCAAGAAAGCAATAAAAACAGGAATGTTCTTATCTTCTGTCTCTTCTTCCCGCAGACAACCAGGAATAGCTGCCAGAGGTTTTATTGCTCCAAATGTAAATCTGAGCAGATAAGATCATACATTTATGGAATAAGTAAATCATTACATGGTTTCAGTTTGGGAAATTAGGTTTTGTCCCTCAAGTATCAAATTACTTTATTTTAAGGAAGCCTTAAAATAACAATGGGTAAACTTCATATTACTACTTTTTGTTCATATTTTTATATCTATAACAAACTCTGTTTTAATTTAGTAACTGGAATAATTAAATGAAAGTAGAGGCAATTGATGAACCTGTTTTTTTTTTTTTTTTCAGGACAATATGCAAAAGCCCAAGATGTAATAAGCCAATTCCTGCCATTCTATGGGGAAAATGGTGATCAGTGATGAGACTGGTTAAGAATTTTTTTCAAGTCCAATCCATAAAACAAAGATACATTGAGAACACCCCATTACTTGCAGCCATAGAGACCTCAGATCTGAAGTGTGAATCCCTTGGAAATATCCATTCTTAAAACACAAAATCCAAGGTGAATTGTGAAACATTAATGTGGAAAAGGATTTGGGAGTTAAATAAGTGTTGGAAATGCTCAAAGTTGAACAGCTTGCTTTAGTGGATAACTTATGAAAGCCTTGAATTTATATTTCGATCTCCAAGGAGGGAGGGCTGGGCAAGCAGGCAGAATTTCCCAAGCAGAACTAGGTGGACCACATGTGACTTATCACTGGACAGTAGGATTGATAAAAATTCAGCCCCGAGCTCTGCTCTCTATGCATTTTGAACAATCCTTGGGTTAGTAATGAGGTTATATGAGAATCAAGCCTGCTGATAACTTCACACTAAAAGGATTTCAAAGACTTATCTAACAGATAAAAGATAGATTTGAATTTCTACCAGGTTAGTTTCAGCCTCTAAAATCTCATATTCCACAACTGCATGGAATTCCCAGAAGTGGTGAAACAAAAGTCTTTTACTATGATACTCACAGGCATTCAACTAAAATCAGAACTGGGTAAGAGAGCTTGATCAACTACTGGAAAACACAAAATGTAATTTTTATGAAATTCACATACACAGTTTCTTACAGTAGCATAAAGTTGGGTTATGTATTTTAGTACACTCTGCCAATCCATTTCTTTAATTTTACATTAATGCAATTATTTATATGGTAGCACTTAATTCTGCCATTTTAATTTTTATTTTCTGTTTGTTCTGCTTTGTGTTTGCTTGTTTGTTTTGTCTAGTTTCTTTTTCCTCCATTCCTACGAACATTTTCTAGAATTCCATTCTGATTTTTCTACAGTGTTTTTGGATGTATCTCTTTTTATAGCTTCTTTTTTTTTAGGTGGTTGCTCAGGTATTGTTACATACATAACATCACAGTCTGCTGGCATCATTTTATCAGTTCAAGTGAAGCATGGCAATCTTCCCTCTGTTCATGTCTTATTACCCTCTCGTTTGTTATATAATTATCTTCAATAATCCCTTACACACATTTAGAACCACATTAGACAGCACTACAAATTTTGCTTCAATTTTCTAAATATAATTTAGAAAACTCAAGAGTAGAAGTATGGTCATATCATACTATCAAAGACATATTTTCGCTTACCATGTTTTTTCTTCCTTTCTGATATTCCAGTTTTCTTCTTTCATCACTTTCTTTCTGTACAGAGAACTTACTTTGGCCATTCCTTTAGCGTAGGTCTGCTGGTGAGAAAGTTTCTTTGTTTTCTTTCATCTGAGAATGTCTTATTTCCCCTTTCTTTCCCAAACAAAATTTTCTCTGGATATGGGATTCTGCATTATTTTTTTTCTAATGCTTGAAAAATGTTGTGCCATTTCCTTCCATTCTAATGGTTTCTGATGAGAACTTTTGTCAAATAATTTTTCTCTGACAAGGTGCTTTTTCTGTCTTCATGTTTCAGTATTTTTCTTTGTTTTTAGTTTCAGAAGTTTGACTGTTATGTGTCTTTGTGTATGTTTCTTTAGTTTTATCCTCTTTGGGGTTCACTAAAGTTCTCAAATCTGCAGGATTTCACCTTTAGTTAAATCTGGAAAGTTTCATCCATAATTTTTTTCAGCTCTGCCCTTTTTCTACTTTTCTGAGGCTCCAATGACACACTGTTAAATCTTTTGCTATACTCCCACAGATCCCTGCGGGGAAGGCAATGGAAAGGGTGGTGTCATCTGCATATCTGAGGTTATTGATATTTCTGCCGGCAATCTTGATGCCAGCTTGTGCTTCTTCCAGCCCTCTTCAGAAAGACTCCAGAAAGCTACTTAAGTAATGATCTTGTTGTTAAATGACTTATCTTATTATTATAAAACATTAATGAGGGCTTCCCTGGTAGCTCAGTGGTAAAGAATCCACCTGCCAACACAGGAGACACAGGTTCGATCCCTGATCTGGGAAGATCCCACATGCTGTGGAGCAAATGAATCGTGTGCCACAATTACTGAAGCCCCTGTGCCCTAGACCCGTCCTCCACAACAAAAGAGTAGCCCCCACTTACTGCAACTAGAGAAAAGCCATCAATGAAGACCAAGCACATCACAATAAATAAAATTATTTTAAAAAACACTAATTGAGCCTATCTCTGAGTTGAATTCAAAGACCAAATACCATGACATGTATATGAAGTTCTTGATGTTGTATCTGATTATGATATCAAATAAAATACACAAGATTATCTGCCAAGAGTTGTCGCTGGAAAGCAGAGTGCTGGAAAAACACATGTGTTGGAAAGATTGCTCAAGCATGAATATTTCCACCAGGATTCGAGGAGATGATGACGTGTTCTCCAGATAGGGTGACTCAGAGTGAAGTCTCTTAAAATGTGGCCCGGTTTAAAGATAGTTCTTGGCCATGTGCTCTTACCAGAGGGAAAGATTTTGCAGCCTTAAGGCATGAAACAGAACTCCAAATGAGGAAAAATGTGCAAGAAGGCTGTACTGTTAGCCTTGAGACCATATAAAATCAAATACGTATATGTGAATGTCTCACATATAAAGATTGCCTTCTATTTCTAATAAGGTTAGGCCAGCACTACATTTCTTTTCTTTTCTTAAAAAAAAAGAAAAATGAAACGGTCTAAACTTAGTAAACATATAATCTAACCAGTACAATCACAGTTACGACAACTTGCAAAGCCCAGTTTCGCAACAGAGAATTTCTCACACACTCTGTAAAGGTTAGAATGTACCTGACATCTTGTACTCTGAGAACCCCAAACAGAACTATCAGGCTTAGAAAAGAAGGGAAGGGAGGGGAGGAGGGATAGAAGAGGAACACATATGCCCAAAGAGTCATGATAGTCAAAATATTTAATAATTCGTCTGGTTAACTGATCTGGCATTATCAATCAGAATGGATGCTCAACCAATCACAACAGATGCCAGCCACACAAACTATAATTAACTATTTTTCATTTAACATTTATCAAAGATATTATCAACATTATAACAAATACCTCATAAGTACGAAAGCCCATCAGACAAGACACTAGCTAAAGATGCCTCACTGAAGTATTAAGTACCAGAAAAGAAGTTCACTACACTTCATAGTCCATCTAGTCAAAGGTATGCTTTTTCCAGTAGTCATATACAGATATGAGAGTTGGACTATAAAGAAAGCTGAGCACCGAAGAATTGATGCTTTTGAACTGTGGTGTTGAAGAAGACTCTTGAGTGTCCCTGGGACAGCAAGGAGATCCAACCAGTCCATCCTAAANGTCCATCTAGTCAAAGGTATGCTTTTTCCAGTAGTCATATACAGATATGAGAGTTGGACTATAAAGAAAGCTGAGCACCGAAGAATTGATGCTTTTGAACTGTGGTGTTGAAGAAGACTCTTGAGTGTCCCTGGGACAGCAAGGAGATCCAACCAGTCCATCCTAAAGGAAATCAGTCCTGAATATTCACTGGAAGCTGAAGCTGAAACTTTAATATTTTAGGCACCTGATATGAAGAACTGACTCATTTGAAAAGACCCTGATGCTGGGAAAGATTGAAGGCATGAGGAGAAGGGGACGAGAGAGGATAAAATGGTTGGATGGAATCACTGACTCAATGGACATGAGTTTGAGTAAACTCCCAGAGTTGGTGATAGACATGGAGCCCTGGCGTGCTGCAGTTCATGGGGTCACAAAGAGTCAGACACAACTGAGTGACTGAATTGAACTGAACTGAACACCTCACAGTAAATGGCAACTTCATCAGCAGTGATCCAAGTTGAAACATAAAATTCAAAAAATGGATGTGCAGACAGCATACTGGAGGCTCTTCAGCCAAGATGGGTTGCAAGAGAACCAGCTCAAGTTACCCATGAAAAAGTACACATTTGGGAACTCAAGTAAAACCATTCAACTCATTGGATATAACAAGTGAAAAAACTGCGGCATAAAACAGTGAAGATCAGCACAAATTCTAAACTAGCATTTTATAAAATATTTTGAAGGCTGAGACATCCCTTATTATAGCTTTCGATAAACAATAAATCTATTTGTTCCACTAGTCACAAAGGAAAATGAAATATTAAGCAGCTTCCTAGATATAATAGAGTCTTTGATTTTGGCAGAAATAGGATATTTTGCTTAATCATATATGGAGGTTAATCAGAACTACCATACATAGTATACCTGACCATACTATAATATGATTAAGATTGTTAAATAGTTTGTTAATAAATAAGCTGTGCATCTGTGTATGTTTGTGTGCAGTCCAGGTCATGACAACTTAATTCACCATGATATCGTACTAACCTGACAAGAATTTTCTTTGAGAGTGCTGGTGTTCTGGTCACCATTATACCATGTAAAGTCCTGGGACTGTGGGACATGCGACATTTCCGCTTTGCTTTTAAACTCCAGTGTCAAAATGGCAGGTGGGAAGAGAATACTGATGATGATCTTCAAAAGATGAGAACAAAGCAGGTAGTGAGGGTCATACAAGGCACACATATGATCCAAATAAAGTCAAGATTTGGGTGTATAGGAAATGTCAGATCCATCCCCAATTAAGTGGATACCCTGATCATATACATTTTCTGACTTAAGAATTCCAATACCAGAAGTGTCTCCCTCAGAAATACTCATGAATCCAAGCATATGTATAGGGCTGTTCACTGAAGGGCTATCTGTAATGGCAATAAAATTAGTGTCAATCTAAATGTCCAACTAAGAAGCTGAGCGTAAAAGTCCATCTATAGAAGGATAGCTGATATGGAACAACCTAACAGTGGAATTCAGTCAGCCCATCATATATGTGGGCTTTGCATCCACAGATGCAACTAACTGTGGATTAAAAATATTAAAAAAAAAAAAAAAGAATTCGGATAGTTCCAAAAAGCAAACTTGAATTTGGAACACTCTGTCCCTGGTGGCTCAGACAGTAAAGAATCCGCCTGCGATGCAGCAGNTTGAAATTTCCATTTGGTTCTTCTTTATATTTTCTTTTTTTTTTTGGCTGAGATTTTATTTTTCATTTGTTTCAAGTGTGCTTGTATTTGTTCACTGAAACATTTTTGTTATGGTTACTTTAAATCTTTATTAGCTAATTCAAACATCTTTATAGATATCTCACTGCTCAGTTCAGTTCAGTTGCTCAGTCGTGTCAGACTCTGTGATCCCACAGACTGCAGCACACCAGACTTTCCTGTCCATCATCAATTCTGGGAGCTTACTCAAACTCATGTCCATCACATCAGTGATGCCATCCAACCATCTCATCCTCTGTTGTCCCCTTTTCCTCCCGCCTTCGATCTTTCCCAGCATCAGGGTCTTTTCCAGTGAGTCAGTTTTTCTCATCAGGTGGCCAAAGTGTTGAAGTTTCAGCTTCAGCTTCAGCATCAGTCCTTCCAATGAATATTCAGGACTGATTTCCTTTAGGATGAACTGGTTGGATCTCCTTGCAGTTCAAGGGACTCTCAAGAGTTTTCTCCAACAACACAGTTCAAAAGCACCAATTCTTCGGTGCTCAGCTTTCTTTATAGTCCAACCCTCACATCCATACATGACTACTGGAAAAACCATAGCTTTGACTAGACAAATCTTTGTTGGTAAAGTAATGTCTCTGCTTTTTAATATGCTGTCTAGGTTGGTCATAGCTTTTCTTCCAAGGAGCAAATGTCTTTTAATTTCATGGATGCAGTCACCATCTGCAGAGATTTTGGAGCCCAGTAAAATAAAGTCTCTCACTGTTTTCATTGTTTCCCCATATATTTGCTATAAAGTGATGGGACTGGATGTTAGTATCTATTAANAGCTTTTCTTCCAAGGAGCAAATGTCTTTTAATTTCATGGATGCAGTCACCATCTGCAGAGATTTTGGAGCCCAGTAAAATAAAGTCTCTCACTGTTTTCATTGTTTCCCCATATATTTGCTATAAAGTGATGGGACTGGATGTTAGTATCTATTAATTGTCATTTTTCATTTTGTTTGAGATCTTCCTGGTATGACAAGTGATTTTTTATTGAAACCTAGTCATTTTGGTATTATAACATTTCAGATCTTATTTAAACCTTCGGTTTTAGCTAACATCCTCTGACTCAGTCCCAGTAGGGGGAGGGGGTCTGCAGCCTCATTACTGCTGGGTAGCAGTCAAATCCAGGCTCCCTACTGTCTCCTTTCACAACTGAGAGTGCTCTCCTCATTACTTCTGGGTGGGATTTCCAGCTCTCCACTAGGTCTCCTATGATACCTTCTTGGCTAAGAGTGGTAGGAGTGCCTTGTTAATAATTCCCACGTGGCCCCAGCTGACGCCACTCTACTAATGGGAGTCTGGCCTTATTACCACACACTCCCTAGTGGAGTCCTGACTCTCCACTTGGCCTCCTCTGACACAGTCCCAACAGGGACTGGGGGGGAGAACAACGTCATTACTGTTGCATAAGGGTAGAAGTCCAGGTCCCAGACATGGTCTGTACTGACACCATGGGGGAGGCCTCATTACCACCAAGGGGCTATCTCAGCATCTCAGGGGAGGTTAGTATGTCTCATTACAGCTTGTTCATGGTGGAAGTCTAAGCCTTTGTTAGCATGGCGGTGGTGGTAACCTACAATTGTTTTCTGTGGTATTCGGCTGGAGTGGTTATTATCTAGATTTCTGTCTTTCTAGGCTGCCTCCTTCTTGGTCCTTTGGCTACAGAGAGATAACTTTTGTTGGAGTTCATTATTTTGGTGCCTGTGGTATTCCAGGTTTCCAGCTTTGTCATCTCCAAGTCTGGAATGTATAGGACAAAAACAAAACCCAGAGAATTCACCTCCTTGGGTCATGAGGACCTTAGCTAATCTGCCTTTTTCTCTCTTTCAGAGTCTTTCTTTTCACCAATATATATAATGTTCAGGAATTTAGTTGTACTTAGCAGGAGGAACAGAAAAGAACATCTGCTTTGTCTTTCAAAAAATCCTCAGCATTTCTGACATTTTGAGTTAGCTAGTTCTGGGTTGGGAGACTGACTTGTACAATGTAGTATATTTATCAGCATCTGTGGCCTCTTCTTGCGAGATGCCAGCAGTACCCCAAGCTGTGACGACCAAAAATGTTTCCATACATTAGTAAATGTCCTCTGAGGGGCAAAACCACTCTCAGTTCAGTTTCTGTTCAGTCGCTCATTCATGTCCGACTCTTTGCAATCCCATGAATCGCAGCACGCCAGGCCTCCTTGTCCATCACCAACTCCCAGAGTTCACTCAGACTCACATCCATTGAGTCAGTGATGCCATCCAGCCATCTCATCCTCTGTCGTCCCCTTCTCCTCCTGCCCCCAATCCCTCCCAGCATCAGAGTCTTTTCCAATGAGTCAACTCTTCGCATGAGGTGGCCAAAGTACTGGAGTTTCAGCTTCAGCATCATTCCCTCCAAAGAAATCCCAGGGCTGATCTTCTTCAGAATGGACTGGTTGGATCCACTTAAGATAAACTATTAAGATTATAATCTTCTTGAGATTAAGGTTCATTCTTGAGTATGTTGGCATTCCCCACCCCCACTCCAATTATGCACAGGACCTTGCATAATATAACAGGTGCTTAATGTATTAAGAATATAGGTGGATGGGTGGAAAGAACATATATATATATATATGCTCTCAGTTCAGTTCAGTTCAGTAGCTCAGTCATGTCCGACTCTGCGACCCCATGGAATGCAGCACACCAGGCTTCCCTGTCCATCACCAACTCCCGGAGCTTACTCAAATCATGTCCATAGAGTTCGTGATACCATCCGACCATCTCATCTTCTGTCATCCCCCCCCCCTTCTCCTCCTGCCTTCAATATTTCCCAGCATCAGGGTCTTTTCTAATCAATCAATTCTTCGCATCAGGTGGCCAAAGTATTGGAGTTTCAGCTTTAGCATCAGTCCTTCAATGAATCTTCAGGGCTATTTCCTTTAGAATTGACTGGTTTGAAGTCCTTGCAGTCCAAGGGACTCTCAAGAGTCTTCTCCAACAACACAGTTCAAAAGCATCAATTCTTTGGTGCTTGGCTTTCTTTACAGTCCAACTCTTACTACTGGAAAAACCATAGCTTTGACTAGACAGACCTTTGTTGGTAAAGTAATGTCTCTGCTTTTTAATATAGTCTTAGTTTTCTGAATGTTGAGCTTTAAGTCAACTTTTTCACTCTCCTCTTTCACTTTCTTCATGAGGCTCTTTAGTTCTTCACTTTCTGACAGAAGGGTGGTGTCATCTGCAAATCTGAGGTTACTGATATTTCTCCAGGCAATCTTGATTCCAGCTTGTGCTTCATCCAGCCCAGCATTTCTCATGATGTACTCTGCATATAAGTTAAATAAGCAGGGTGACATTATACAGCCTTGACGTACTCCTTTCCCGATTTGCAATCAGTCCGTTGTTCCATGTCCAATTCTAACTGTTGCTTCTTGACCTGCACACAAATTTCTCAGGAGGCAGGTCAGGTGGCCTGGTATGCCTATCTCTTGAAGAATTTTCCAATTTGTTGTGATCCACACAGTCAAAGGCTTTGGCGGAGTCAATGAAGCCAAAGTAGATGTTTTTCTGGAACTTTATTGCTTTTTTGATGATCCAGTGGATGTTGGCAATTTGATCTCTGGTTCCTCTGCCTTTTATAAACCCAGCATGAACATCTGGAATTTCACAGTTCATGGTTCATATACTGTTGAAACCTGGCTTGGAGAATTTTGAGCAAAAAGTAGATGTTTTTCTGGAACTTTATTGCTTTTTTGATGATCCAGTGGATGTTGGCAATTTGATCTCTGGTTCCTCTGCCTTTTATAAACCCAGCATGAACATCTGGAATTTCACAGTTCATGGTTCATATACTGTTGAAACCTGGCTTGGAGAATTTTGAGCACTACTTTGCTAGTGTGTGAGATGAGTGCAATTGTGCAGTTGTTTAAACATTCTTTGGCATTGCCCCTTCTTTGGGACTGGAATGAAAACTGACCTTTTCCAGTCCTGTGGCCATTGCTGAGTTTTCCAAATTACATCTTTGGCTGCAAAGAATATAATCAATCTGATTTTCGGTTTGACCTCAGATATTCTAAGGGTACAAACAAAAAAAAAAAATCTTGCTTAGGCTGATAGCAGAACTTTTGGTTAAAAAGTTGCTGGAAAGTTCTAATTGAAGAGTGATTTTGAGAATTCCAGTGCCACCTGAGATGAACCAAGAAATGGTAGCATAAAACAAAAATAGCTGGATAATATTAAAACAACAACCAAAATCTTGTGAAAAGCATAGGTGAGCTACCAAGGCAGAGAGGATTTGATGAGTAAGATACCAGCCAAACCAACAATGCATTAAGCTTCACCTGACACTCTGTACCTATTCTGCCCTCAAGGCATTTGCTAATACACAGGTAAAAAGGCTGAGAAGCCAGGCAGAAAACCCTGCTGGGAGATGGAGAAGCTAAGCAGAGCCTTTGTCTTAATTGGGAGGAGAGAGGATTTGATGAGTAAGATACCAGCCAAACCAACAATGCATTAAGCTTCACCTGACACTCTGTACCTATTCTGCCCTCAAGGCATTTGCTAATACACAGGTAAAAAGGCTGAGAAGCCAGGCAGAAAACCCTGCTGGGAGATGGAGAAGCTAAGCAGAGCCTTTGTCTTAATTGGGAGGCACAAACAGGAATGCAGGAGCGGGGCACCCAGGAGACAAGGGAGTACAGAGGAGGGAGACTGACAGTCTTGGTATAGAATTATAGGTTGGCAGTTATGTAGTTCTAGAGCTTTAGGAAATGTCATTCCATCCACGTCTAGCTTCTATTGTTTCTGTCCATATTAAGTGTTGGCAAGGTGGTGCAGCAACTGGCATGCTCACACACTGCTGGAGAGGCTGAAATTGGTACAGTGACTCTGGAAACTATTAGGTAAAATCCAGTAAAGCCAAAGCATGAGTACCGTGTGCCCAGCAACCCCATCTCCTGGGAGAGACCTGGTGGAAATGCATATACAGGTGCACCAAAAGATACATGCAAAAATGCTGTGCACGGAAGCAGTCCAGGTGCCTATCAACAGTGCAATGGATGGGTTTTAGTATATTCATGTAATGATCAACTGTGCTTCTGTGAGAAAGAATGACTGCTGCTCACAAAAACACAGATGAATTTCACATGTAGAAGGTGGGAAAGAAAGGAGGACATTCTGTATGGTTCCAGTTATACAAAACTGCACAGCACTCACAACTGTATTACCTGCGGGAGATGGACAGCAATGACTGGGGATCCTCCAGTGGCCTTCTGGGCCACTATGACTTCTGTGACTTAACATGAACAGCAGATACATTGCATGTTCATGCTGTGAAAATTCAACAAACTGTGCACTTATGGTCTACGCACTTTCCAGAATGTATGTTAAACTTTAATTCTTAAAAGTTTGTTTTTAAAACAAGAATAGAAATGCAGACATATAGAACAGATGTGTGGACACAAAGGGGTAAGGGGAGGGTGAGATGAATTGGGAGATTAGGTCTGACATAAATACACTATCATATGTCAACATTCTAGGAATCAGCGAACTAAAATGGACTGGAATGGGTGAATTTAACTCAGATGAACATTATATCTACTACTGCGGGCAGGAATCCCTCAGAAGAAATGGAGTAGCCATCATGGTCAACAAAAGAGTCCGAAATGCAGTACTTGGATACAATCTAAAAAACGACAGAATGATCTCTGTTCATTTCCAAGGCAAACTATTCACTATCACAGTTATCCAAGTCTATGCCCCAACCGGTAATGCTGAAGAAGCTGAAGTTGAACGGTTTTATGAAGACCTACAAGACCTTGTAGAACTAACACCCCAAAAAGATGTCCTTTTCATTATAGGGGACTGGAATGCTAAAGTAGGAAGTCAAGAAACACCTGGAGTAACAGGCAAATTTGGCCTTGGAATGCGGAATGAAGCAGGGCAAAGACTAATAGAGTTTTGCCAAGAAAATGCACTGGTCATAGCAAACACCCTCTTCCAGCAACACAAGAGAAGACTCTGTACACATGGACATCACCAGATGGTCAACACCGAAATCAGATTGATTATATTCTTTGCAGCCAAAGATGGAGAAGCTCTATATAGTCAACAAAAACAAGACCAGGAGCTGACTGTGGCTCAGATCACGAACTCCTTATTACCAAATTCAGACTGAAATTGAAGAAAGTAGGGAAAACCGCTAGACCATTCAGGTATGACCTAAATCAAATCCCTTATGATTATACAGTGGAAGTGAGAAATAGATTTAAGGGNGACTGATGTTGAAGCTGAAACTCCAATACTTTGGCCACTTCATGCAAAGAGCTGACTCATTTGAAAAGACATTGAAGCTGGGAAAGATTGAGGGCAGGAGGAGAAAGGGAAGACAGAGGATGAGATGGTTGGATGGCCTCACCGACTTGATGCACATGGGTTTGGGCAGACTCTGGGAGTTCATCATGAACAGGGAGGCCTGGCGTGCTGTGATTCATGGGGTTGCAAAGAGTCAGACACGACTGAGCAGCGGAACTGAACTGGACTGAATGTGAGAGGTGGATATTAGGATTCTGTTGATCAGATGCTTGGCTTTCAGCATATCTTGGTCCTTAAAGATAATCGAGTTCAGGAACTTCCCTGGCATTCCAGTGGTTAAGACTCTGTACTTCCAATGCAGGGGGTGCAGGTTTGATCCCTTGTGGGGGAACTAAGATCCCACATGCCTCCCAGTGCAGCCAAAAAGTAAATAAGATTTTTTAAAATTGAGTTCAGTAGTAGGAGCATTCTCATTTGTAATGGTCATGCAATGTTGTGCTTAGAAATTCGTTGATCTGCTCATTCCAAAACAGTGTCTCATGTTCCTCACATGATCACACCATGTATAAATCTCCTCTAATCTTGCTAAACCTCTCTTTCCTCTACTGTGAAATCCAAAAGGACTCAGTCACAGGCTTCCTTGTGTGTCAGGACTCAGGGGCATACTTGTTAAAGGATCATCTTTTTATACTACTTGAGTGTTTTATGGTCTCTCTAATAGATGTTTGTTTTCATTAAGGGAGAGAGAGGGTCCTCATTTTGATTCTTTGCCTTTTAAGGAAACGTTTTCTTTTGCAGCAGTAACAAAGCAATAACACACAATCTTACTTTCTCACTCACTAACACAAGATAATACATCTGAGAATTGGAGGAAGTAATTTAAGTTGAGCTGAGAAGTCTGACCTCACAAACTAAAATACTTTTTTTTCCTGAAATAAAATTTTAAAATTCATTAGGTGTGACTGATTTTCAAGTTTTTCAAGAGTGGCATACATATGCTACTATTAATTTTATTTGGAAAGTACATTCAAGATTCCAGTGATATTCTGCTGATGGACCTACAACAGCTGTTTTTAGTCTATAAACTGATGTTCATCCAGTTGGCATGTACAATAAAGTGTTTTTTTNTTTCAAGTTTTTCAAGAGTGGCATACATATGCTACTATTAATTTTATTTGGAAAGTACATTCAAGATTCCAGTGATATTCTGCTGATGGACCTACAACAGCTGTTTTTAGTCTATAAACTGATGTTCATCCAGTTGGCATGTACAATAAAGTGTTTTTTTTAGGAACAAGGGTGTTTGAGTCCAGTTAGAGGAGAAATAAAATACTTAAATCCTGAAATGTGTCTAAACCCCTGTTCCTCATTTCCTTGATCCTTGGAAACACCACCTTTTAGGGATGGAAAGAATCAATGATTTCTGCTTCCATGGAGAAAAGAAAGCTCAAGTTGAGGCTACAGGCGATTTGGTTGAATGGTGTTTCACCCATACAGGTGTACTCTGGACATAGCATTTGTTTCTTTATCTTTCTTCCTCTCACGGTTTTTGCTTCTGTTTCCTTCTTGCTGGAAGGAAGCCAGCACTGAGAACTGTAATTCTCTAAAAGAAGTCAAGCATATTAACTGAACTCTTCAAGAAAGAATTAGTTAGTTCTAGCAACAGTTTTCATTAAACAGTGATGGTGGGGATGGTGTTGCTTATTTAAAGAGAAGAAAAACTTAATAATAGAGATTTTTATAATGCTTATATATTGTAGCTTTCTTAAAAAAAAAAAAAAAAAACTACCACCTGACAGGCCAAGACAGCCAACCAGGAGCAGAAATCATCAACTCTGGTAAAGTACAAAAATGTTATCTCCTCTTTGAGAGCCAGTTTTCTAGACTATGAGATAGGAACCACCTCCCAGGGTTGGTATGAAGCAGTCCGTGTGAGTAAATTACTTAATATAAATATAATGCAGTTTCTTTATCTTAAAAATGAGGATGGATAGATATATAGATGGAGTCATCAGTATTTCTTACTGGGCTTGAGTAGATATTCAATTAATTGAGAATTAATTCCATTAAATATACTTACACCACATTGCAAAAGTAAAGAAAATGTTACTATTCTGTTAGTGTTAATAATTGACTAGCAAACTCTCTTCCAGTTGAGATAGCATGTTGCATGTATACTGTTATTGGGAGTACACATTACCAGTAAAAAGCATCAAACCTATGAGCCAAAGCTTAGATCTGGAAACTGCCAGGGGATATTAGGGAGTAGATAGCAGAATAAGGGGACTCAGAAGGAGATAAAAGAAATACACTTTAAATATCATTGATTGAAGGCATAAGATTCCTTTAAAAATTTTAAGAATGTATTTTCACCCTTAGTGCCATTTCTTAATGTTATTTCATATTAATATACCTCTTCTTCATGTTAGATATTGTGTATAGACTTAGACTAGGTTAGATACCATATATAAAAAAACTCTCTTGCATTGTTCTATTCCTTTGCTTTATTCTCATAAGCCCATTATACTTAATCTCAAAGATACCGATGAAATTATATCAACTCTTATCTTTTAAACATCTTTAAAATTTTTCCAGTATTTATTCAACTTTTAGGCTTGCTAGTGGCTCAGACAGTAAAGAATCTGGCTGCAATGTGGGAAATCTGGGTTCTATCCCTAGGTCAAGAAGATCCTCTGGAGAAGGGAATGGCTACCCAACTCCAATATTCTTGCCAGGAGAACTCCATGGACAGAGGAGCCCGGTGGGCTACAGTTCATAGGGTTGCAAAAAGTTGGACATGACTGAGCAACTAACATTTTCACCTTGGTTTCACTTTCATGATCTTTGGGTAAGTATCAGGGTAGGGACCAGAATCCTTTAGGTTACAATAATCACTTGTGCTATTATTAACTATTTGGGCTAAGTGGAAAACTGGGAAATCCATATTAGGCTTTTTTCAGGCCCAAGGTTGAACACATGTGTGTGCTAAGTTGCTTCAGTCATGTCTGACTCTTTGTGACCCCATGGACTGTAGCCCANCCTTTAGGTTACAATAATCACTTGTGCTATTATTAACTATTTGGGCTAAGTGGAAAACTGGGAAATCCATATTAGGCTTTTTTCAGGCCCAAGGTTGAACACATGTGTGTGCTAAGTTGCTTCAGTCATGTCTGACTCTTTGTGACCCCATGGACTGTAGCCCATCAGGCTCCTCTGTACATGGGATTCTCCAGGCAAGAATATTGGGGTGGTTGCCATGCCCTCCTCCAGGGTATCTTCCAGACCCAGGAATTGAACCCATGTCTCTTTTGTCTCCTACATTGCAGGTGGAAGATTCTTTACCACTACTGATATCTGGGACTTCATTCCTGTAGATGTTGAGCAAATGAAGTTTTCTTCTTTTGCCAGGTTGGGCCAATCAGATCTACACATCTCAGATTTTCCAGGACAGTCATGATTTAAAGCATTTGTTTCCATTATTCCTATGAGTAAAATCATATTTACCAGGCCATGTGTCCCAGTTGTGATATCAAGAGCTTATTTATTCCATATACATTTTTGAGTAACTGTTATGTGCCAAATCAAAAGGTACATAGTCTTTGTAAAGAAATAACTTAGAATTATGTTTTAAATTTAACTAATTAATAAAATAATCAACTACTTAAAATAATTAAAGTCAATGAATTAAAATAATCAATAAATTAGTATAATGAATCATTAAGATGTAATGAAATTAATCCATAAAATGACTCAGTAGTAGATTATTATAAATAAAATAACTACAAATAAATATAGTATAAAGTATAATACTCATTATAACTATAAATAACAATATACATGGAATGTAAATCATAAAATAGTCCATCAGTAAGTTATTATAATGTTATAAAATAATAATGTAACTAATACAATAATCCATTTAACAAACAAATATAGGTAGTTTACAATGTTCTAGTGGTGAGCAAAGCAGACCCATTTCTTGCCCTAGTAGAGCTTCCATTCAAACAGGGCAGTAAGTTATTGTCCATGTTTGGCTTCTGAGTCTAAGTGGATGTTTCTTTTCTGTGCTGTTAGATTTTACTGCTTTTTTCTTGGATCTCCAGGAGTTAAAACTGAAGTCCCACTCAGTAGGTTAATTAAAGTATATCATTGGATCTGCTTCTTTTGGCTTTTCTTCAGTATTTGAAGTTTTTTATAAAAAGTTTTTCTAAAGTGCCAATTTACTTCTCTTTTTTACTCTCCAGATTTATACCATATAAACACCATAAAAAAAGATACCTTTACTAAAACAGAGTGAGAACAAAGATAATGGGAAGTCTGGAGGGAATGAAAATGATTTCATTATTCTCAGCTTCTTACATTTTTCTCTTGTTGGATTTTTTAAGAGCTATTAAAAAGCTCTTTCTGTACACATGCACCTTCTTTTCACTCAAGCTTCTGCCCTTGAAAAGCCTGGTATTTTTCCCATTGTCCACACCCACATATATTTATGTGCAGGAAGAATGAGATCATACTGATATAAATCCTTTCTGATGGACATCATGACCCAGTGACTCATTCCATCTCCACAATTAGCTATTCAAGAAATTGTCACTGCTTTCTGAATGGTTTGAAAAGAGTTTTTACCTGTTTCTAGGAAATCAGTGAGGTTTTGCACATCTTTCAGTTCTGAATTTGGGGTGGAGGTGGTATTTTTGGCTGAGTCCCTCAGAAGCTAATTATGAGATGAGGATTAATTAAAGGATTAATTAAGGACATGCTGTCATAAGAAACCAGTTAAGAACTGGAGGAAGCAGGGAAAGAAATATGAAAAGGACAAGTAAGAAAGCAATTTCAGAATTCAGGCAAAGTCCTTTCAAGAGAAGCTGAAAAGCTGATCTCCAAGGGAAATTCTGAGGAGTGCTATTCCTTAAACTTGTCCAGATGAGAACAAGAGGGCTGTGCTTTCATGCTCTTTTAAAACTTTTATTGAAGTATAGTTGCTTTACAATGTTGTGTTAGTTTCTACTGTATAGCAAACTGAATCAGCTATTCATATACATATTGCATAGTGTGATAGTGTTAGTTGCTCAGTCGTATCTGACTCTTTGTGACCCCATGGACTGTAGCCCGCCAGGCTCCTCTGTCCATGGGATTTCCCAGGCAAGAATACTGGAGTGGATTGCCATTCTCTTTTCCAGGGGATCTTCCTGACCCAGGGACTGAACCCAGGTCTCCTGTATTTCAGACAGACTCTTTTCTGTCTGAGTCACCACGGAAGCCCACACATATACATATACTCCCTCTTTCTTGGATTCCCTTCCCACTTAGGTCACCAAAGAGCATTGAGTTGAGTTCCTCGTGCTGTATAGTAAGTTCTCATTAGTTATCTATTTTACACATAGTATCAATAATGTATGTATGTCACTCTCAATATCCCAATTAATCTCATTCACCCACTCTTTCCCCTTGGTATCCATACATTTGTTCTCTACATCTCTGTCTCTATTTTTGCTTTGTAAATAAAATCATCTATACCAAATTTTTTCAGATTCCGCATATATGCATTAATATATGGTGTTTGCTTAGTTGTTGGCCAAAACCCTCCAGGGGAGGTGAAAGGAAAGTAAGCCCCAGGCAACCTAACAATTTGTACCAGAGTGATTTCAGTAACCCAAGGACAGTCCTCCAAGTTTTCTCAGGTGTTCAATATTTGAAAGGAAAAGGATCTCAAAGCAGAGGAAGTGTTGCCCAAAATAATAAAAAGAAGCATCAAGGGAATCTGAGAGGAACATCAGTTTCTACTAGGGGAACCATTTAACATCAGTAGAGTCACTCAGTCATGTCCGACTCTTTGTGACACCAAGGACTGCAGCACGCCAGGCCTCCCTGTCCATCAGCAACTCCCAGTGTTTACGCAAATGCTTGTCCATTGAGTCGGTGATGCCATCCAACCATCTCATCCTCAGCATTTAACATAACTGAACATTTTTCATCACAAGAAATAAAGCCTTCCCACCATCCTATCCAGTATCATATCTGTTAGTTCATAGTTTGGAGAAGGCAATGGCAACCCACTCCAGCACTCTTGCCTGGAAAATTCCATGGATGGAGAAGCCTGGCAGGCTGCAGTCTTTGGGGTTGCAGAGTCGGACACGACTGAGCGACTTCACTTTAACTTTTCACTTTCATGCATTGGAGAAGGAAATGGCAACCCACTCCAGTATTCTTGCCTGGAGAATCCCAGGGGTGGGGGAGCCTGGTGGGCTGCCGTCTCTGGAGTCACACAGAGTCGGATACGACTGAAGCAATGCAGCAGCAGCAGCAGTAGTTCATAGTTGCTTAAACATATTTGCTGTTTTTGCCTTAAAATATTATAAGTGGAACTTAGTGGACTACAGAACATGAGGTTGCAAAAGGTCAGACACGACTGAGGGAATAACACGTTCAATTTTCACACCAACGATTAATTCAGAGACAAAGGTGTATTGAGACTTCACTTCTTATCAGTTTGCCTTATTTTTACCCTCAACTTGGATGTACCCCTAATAAGGGTAATGCACATTGGTTCATACATTATACTTATTTCCAAGTCTGCCATAGAAGCTTGCAGCAAACATTAACAGAGTGAATTTTCTGTGAGTAGAGTTTTCAGAACCATCCTTCAGGGGTGGTAGACTTTGGGTTAATTACAGAGGTCCTTCTATTTCCCTTGGTCCTCAGTAGCACTATACAGATACAAGCAAATTGATATTAACATCAAGAACAACCTTGAAAAGGAATTAGGTCAGCAACCAACACCCTAATGGGCTCTAGAGAAATGGGAAAAGACAGTCCTATGAAGCATACTCTGATTTGTAGTAAGCTCAGCAGTAGGTATGGTAACTATTTGTGTGTACACATCTTTTGTGTGTGCTCAGTCGCTCAGTCATGTGTAACCTTTTGTGACCCCACAGACTGTAGCCCATCAGGTTCCTCTGTCCATGGGATTTCCCAGGCAAGAATACTGGAGTGGATTGCCATTTCCTACTCTAAGGGATCTACATCTCCTGCATCGGCAGGTGGATTCTTTACCACTGCACCACCTGGGAAGCCCCATGTACACATGTTACATCTTCTTAAATGCTACCAAGAAAAATCACCTTCTCTGCCACTAACCCCTTTTCCTAAGTTATTGCATAACAAACAGCAACAGGAGGGGCTCCAAATTGTGGACTTTGGGCTTATTTGCTCTGGTTTGCCATATCATAGGTCAGTTGGTCAGTCAGTCAATCAGTTCAGTTGCTCAGTCATGTCCAACTCTTTGTGACCCCATGGACTGAAGCACACCAGGCTTCCCTGTCCATTACCAACTCCCGGAGTTCACGCAAACTCATGTCCATTGAGTCAGTGATGCCACCCAACCATCTCATCCTCTGTCGTCCTCTTCTCCTGCCCTCAATCTTTCCCAGCATTAGGGCCTTTTCAAATGAGTCAGTTCTTTGCATCAGGTGGCCAAAGTATTGGAGTTTCAACTTCAGCATCAGTCCTTCTAATGAATATTCAGGACTGATTTCCTTTAGGATGGACTGGTTGGATCTCCCTGCAGTCCAAGGGACCCTCAATAGTCTTCTCCAACACCACAGTTCAAAGGCATCAATTCTTCAGCACTCAGCTTTCTTTATAGTCCAACTCTCACATCCACACATGAATACTGCAAAAACTATAGCGTTGACTAGATAGACCTTTGTTGGCCATGCAATGTCTCCGCTTTTTAATATGCTATCTAGGTTGGTCATAACTTTTTTTCCAAGGAGCAAGTTTCTCTTAATTTCATGGCTGCAGTCACCATCTACAGTGGTTTTGGAGACCTCAAAAATAAATATCATAGCTACAAGTCTCAAAAACCAATAGGTAATGTTTTATTAGACCTCCCTAAAAGAAGGATGATAAACCCTAAAAGTTATCATCGGTAAGTGATTTGCTTAATTAGGTTGCTGTTTATTTAGAATATTATCAACTTAATTTATTGATTCTTTTAGTCTTAAAACTTAAATGGTTTCCTTATATAAGCGGTCCAAGGACATTATGCATAAAGGTATATTTCTACGACTTTCCATTTTAGTCCAATATTTATGATATAAGATAAAACTCATAATCACATAACAACTCAATTATTCTCAACCTTTCTTTGGCATGGATGTCTCTAGAAAATTGCTTTGAAATTAATGGCCTCAATTTTCTGACAGTTATTAAAAGTGATGCCTTTTGAGAAATATCACTGTTGCCATATTTTTGAGACTTGCATCTCAGTCAGGAAGTAATTTAATTTTAATTGTGGGTCATGTGGAGATCTGGAAGACATTTTGGACATTTGAGTAGGCACCAGTAACTAAAATTTAAGAAAAGAATAACTATAGATCAATCATCTGAGATTTTTTTTTAAATCATCTGAGAGCAATCTGAACTCTTTAATTATTTTACTGATATATCACTTAGTTAAACACATTGCAGAAGGCAGAATTGGCATTCTTGGCATAAATACCAGTTGGCCATGGTATTAATATATAATTTTTAAAATATAGTTTGTTTTTGGACTCTGTGTGCTAATGTTTTATTTAGAATTTTTGTGTCAATATTCATAAGTGATATCAGTTCAATAATTGTTTATGGGACCAGTGTTAAACTTGATCCATAAAAATAATTTGAAACATTTTCTTTATTTTAAATGCATATCTCTATTAATCTGATTTACTCGTATTAGTGGTCTATCAAAGTTGAGTGTAAAATAAGGCAAACTGATAAAAGGTGAAGTCACAATATTCATTTTTCTCTGTGAATAAAACATCGGTTTATAAGGAAAGGTGACTTTTTTCTGATGGCACTAGGACTATCTGGTCTCTTAAAGTTTAGTATAATTGCTCTAAGTGCTTTTATGAAGAGTAATTTCTTGATAACTTTTTCTAGTTCAACTACAGAAATTAGTCTGTGTTCTGTCTCTAGTGGGATGATTTTTATAAATTTTTATATATATCTTTCTAAGAAATTATTTGTTTAATCTGTTTTTCAACTTTATTTGCAAAGATATACACAAAGTAGATTCGTACAATATATTTCCTCTATCAGTAGTTACGTCTCTTGTTATTTCTTATCTGTTTGCTTTTTCCCTTTTTGATAAATTAGCTAATGATTTCTCTAATTTTTGGATTTTCTCAAAGATGAAGGATTTTGATTTATTAATTTATCATACTATTTTCTGGTTCTCCACCTTTCTGATTTCCAATTTCATTGTTAATATTTCCTTATGCTGCTTTGTTTTGGTTTACCTTACTTTTTATTGCTTTAAATGTGCCTATGCCAAAGCCTTTGACTGTGTGGATCACAATCAACTGTGGAAAATTCTGAAAGAGATGGGAATACCAGACCACCTAACCTGCCTCTTGAGAAATCTGTATGCAGGTCAGGAAGCAACAGTTAGAACTGCACATGGAACAACAGACTGGTTCCAAATAGGAAAAGGAGTACGTCAAGGCTGTATATTGTCACCCTGCTTATTTAACTTCTATGCAGAGTACATCATGAGAAATGCTGGACTGGAGGAAGCATAAGCTAGAATCAAGATTACCGTGAGAAATATCTGTCTCTTATACACATCTAGATGTGTATAAGAGACAGAAGGTGTATTGAGACTTCACTTCTTATCAGTTTGCCTTATTTTTACCCTCAACTTGGATGTACCCCTAATAAGGGTAATGCACATTGGTTCATACATTATACTTATTTCCAAGTCTGCCATAGAAGCTTGCAGCAAACATTAACAGAGTGAATTTTCTGTGAGTAGAGTTTTCAGAACCATCCTTCAGGGGTGGTAGACTTTGGGTTAATTACAGAGGTCCTTCTATTTCCCTTGGTCCTCAGTAGCACTATACAGATACAAGCAAATTGATATTAACATCAAGAACAACCTTGAAAAGGAATTAGGTCAGCAACCAACACCCAAATGGGCTCTAGAGAAATGGGAAAAGACAGTCCTATGAAGCATACTCTGATTTGTAGTAAGCTCAGCAGTAGGTATGGTAACTATTTGTGTGTACACATCTTTTGTGTGTGCTCAGTCGCTCAGTCATGTGTAACCTTTTGTGACCCCACAGACTGTAGCCCACCAGGTTCCTCTGTCCATGGGATTTCCCAGGCAAGAATACTGGAGTGGATTGCCATTTCCTACTCTAAGGGATCTACATCTCCTGCATCGGCAGGTGGATTCTTTACCACTGCACCACCTGGGAAGCCCCATGTACACATGTTACATCTTCTTAAATGCTACCAAGAAAAATCACCTTCTCTGCCACTAACCCCTTTTCCTAAGTTATTGCATAACAAACAGCAACAGGAGGNTGGTCATGTATAGATGTGAGAGTTGGACTGTGAAGAAGGCTGAGCACTGAAGAACTGATGCTTTTGAACTGTGGTGTTGGAGAAGACTCTTGAGAGTCCCTTGGACTGCAAGATATAACCAGTCCATTCTGAAGGAGATCAACCCTGGGATTTCTTTGGAAAGAATGATGCTAAAGCTGAAACTCAAGTACTTTGGCCACCTCATGCGAAGAGTTGACTCATTGGAAAAGACTCTGATGCTGGGAGGGATTGGGGGCAGGAGGAGAAGGGGACGACTGAGGATGAGATGGCTGGATGGCATCACGGACTCGGACTTGAGTCTGAATGAACTCTGGGAGATGGTGATGAACAGGGAGGCCTGGCGTGCTGCGATTCATGGGGTTGCAAAAAGTCGGACACGACTGAGCGACTGAACTGAACTGAACTGATATAAAATAGATAGCTAGTGGGAAGCTGTTTGATAGCACAGGGATCTCAGCGTGGTGCTCTGCAATGACCTAGAGGGGTAGGACGGGGAAATGGGAGGGAAGCTCAAGAGGGAACCTATCTGTATACATATAGCCAATATACTTCATTGTACAGAAGACACTAACACAACATTGCAAAGTAATTACACTGCAATAAAAAAAATTTTTTTTTAATTTAAAAGGATGAAATCTAAGACTTTGATTTAGCAATATGACAAGATAAATCACCTGAACACTACCTCATTACATAGCAGCCAGAAGTTTTGGATAACAGATAACCAACACCTTTTGTAAATGTACAAATGAACTCTCCAGGAAGCTGGGGAAACCCCAGGGGCCAGCATTGAGGAAAGCACTGAATTCTCTACCCTGGTGGGAGACAGGAGGGCTAAGAGATAAAAGATAAGAAGATGCAAAGCCTTGGGTCCTCATGGGGTGTAGAGGTATAGACTCCTGTATAAGGGCAGGAACCCTGAAGGGCTATGTCCTATGAATAAAACTGTCTGAAAGAGAGAGAAAAAAAATCCACTCTTAAGTAAAGTAAACAGAAAGACTGTCTGTCTAGCCTGGGCTCGATCTGAAAAAAGTTGACCATAAGGAAGACTTTCCTGGAAATCTGTAACTGTGGGGCTTGTCTTCAGTTGAGCTGGGGATCACATTTGTATTCTCTGTTTAAATGAGATAACAGATACAGAAAGAGCTGCCAAGGGACATGCTCAGATTTTTCTTTACTTTCCCAGAAAGACAGTGAGTAACAGAGAAGCTGGAATGAAAAGGATATGTCCCTCTATCTCAAAATTCTGGCCAGACTTTATATCAGCAGAAATTTCCAAGGAAGATTTTACCCTCAAGGGAGGCACCTGCACTTTATAATTAAGAAGGAATATGAAATCCTTAGTGGCTTAGGTATCTTCCAGAGAATAAGCCTTTTAGAAAACTGCAATGTTTTTGACTTGATATTTAATTCTACAAACTCTTAATAAACACTTAAGACAGTCCCTGTCTCAAGGAGATTTTAATCTCTCAGCAGAGAGAAAAGTCACAGGCAAACACATGTGCCTCTGAGCACAGAATGCGCAACTCTTGTTTGCCTTCACCAGTTTCTTCAATTGGTCCTTCATATAATATGGTTTCCAGATCCTTTCCCATTCTGGTTCATAGAGATAAAAAAGTTACATAGATTTATAGTGAGCAGTTGATGAAATTAAGGTTATTGCAAAGGAAGTGCTCAGGGACTAAAGCAAGCTGAGGGGTGAACAACGGCAGTCCATGATGGAGGCTGTCCTAAATTCTCATGTCTTGGGAAGGAACATGGTCCCATGAATCTATAAGTGCCAAAGGCAGTAACAATGTTATGGAGGAGAAAGCACTTTTATTAACACACATTTCAAAAGTCAGAATGAGAGGAACTTGAAATCCAATCTATCTCCTAAGCAATCTGGGATGCAAGTTTATTCCATAGGGATAAAATTTAATATTTGCACAAACTGGGTTTTTTTCACTTTCAACCAGTTATTTTCATATCAGGTGTTAATTGAAACCTAGTTAAATAGATCACAAAATAAGCCAACAGAAAACAAGGAATGTCTCAGAAAAAACTACTGAGCTGTCCTTACTACGCCTGTTGGTAGTCCTACAGCTGTTTCGATCAAACTAATAAATGGGTGGAAAATGTAGATTTAATGAGTAGTTTTCAGTAGACACATTTTACATTTTGGTGGCGCTAGTGGTAAAGGACCCACCTGCCAATGCAGGAGATGTAAAAGACTTGGGTTTGATCCCTGGGTCAGGAAGATCCCCTGGAGGAGGGCATGGCAACCTGCTCCAGTATTTTTGCCTGGAGAATCCCATGGACAGAGGAGCCTGGCGGGCTACAGTCTATAGGGTTGCAAAGAGTCAGACACAAATGAAGTGACTTATCATGCACTAGGAATGATGGCATTATTTTCATCCTTAGAAAAATCTGGAGCAAACCCAGAAGAAAGGTCGATGGCTCATGGGAATCATGGCTGCACAAGAAAGAATCTTTTCTCAGGTTACAGCTCCAGTCCTCACGCCTTACCTGATGTTCAAGACCCCACAAAACAGCATGGCTCCTCTATTCTGCTCCTGCCATTCCCCAGCACATTCTGCTATACGCAGTTCAGGTCTTTCAGGGTCCACTGAGCCCCCATGGGCGCACCCCATGCCTCTGCTCTGAGTGACTTCCTGGAAGACACACCCCCTTCACTCTTCCTCCCCCTCCTTGCTCACCTGTCGGGCTGCAGCCATCTCCCCAGCCCATTACACTGTCAGTGGTCACCTCAGCCCCCCAACTGCAATTCTTCCTCTTCAACCCCCACAGCATTTAACGCCATGCTGCCTTTGGCATTAGTCTTTGTCCTGCTATTTTTGACATTTGATATGTTCAGATTGTATCTCCTTGGCTAAACTGCCGGCTCCTTGAAAGAAGAAACCTGATTCCTATCTTTCACCATATAATCCCCCAAAGGGTTTGGCATAAGTGGTTCTGTGTCATGAACCTCAGGGCATCGCTTTCCATTTAATCCTATAAATTTCGGGATAAAAAAGGGAGAAGGAGAAATTGTGTAAAGACCTGTGCTGTTTCCAGGTATCTGTAATTTGGAAGGAAAGATTTTGATCTTGAAAGAAAGCATGAAGATGGAACTTTCTTGTGTCCGGAGAGGAATTCAGAGTACCAGCGCTCCCTGTCTTCCCTTTGTGCCAGGAATAAACTTGTACAATGCCTGACTCAGACAGGGCCTCTGTGAAATACAGCCCACAGCCCAAGAGAGCACCAGTTCACAAGCCCTCCTTTGCCTCTGCGTCGTCTCTGCCAGGGTGATCCTCAGAGAAGCACTGTCGGGCTTCCCATACAGTAGCTCTGACCAGCGCCAGTGGTTTCAAAAGCTCATCTGCCAGCTTTGTCCCAGCAGGAACCAGCCCAAAGGTTATTGGCCACACAAGCAAATCATCCTGTTTTGTCCAGAGTCACTGTTTACAGTGATTCTCCAATTTTGCTGCCTATTCGAACTACTGGGAAAGCTTTCAAAAATTCATCTGCCTGGCTGCACCCACACCATCTAAATATGAATCTCTGGGAATGGGCCTAGGCATCAGTGTTTTCCCCTGTGATTTCAATATGCTGCCAAGTTTGAGAAGACATGCTTTAACCAGGTCCATCAGCAACCTACCCAAATTCACTCTGTAGCATAATATTAGAAAATACTGCTGATTCTGGAATGAATGTCTGACTGCAGAAGGCAATGCAGACAGGACTTCTCTTTGATCACTTGGCTGACTAGATACCTAGCTTGTGATTGAGCTGATCTTCAGTGTTTCCATATTTTCTTCTTCCCTGTGGTCTTTTGAAATTCCACATCAAAGTAAACAAGAATCCAGAAATGACAATACTACGTTTTGCTCTCTGAGTAGGGAGAGGAGTTCCCAGCGGTTCTTGTGCCTGACTGTTCATTAGAGTCACCTGGGATATTTAAACACACAGATGCACGGCCCTAACCTCAGAGATGTTGGCTCGGTTGGTCTAGAGCTGTGGTTCTGAAAGCCTGACCTCCAGAACAACAGCTTTTATACCACTGTGGATTGCTTTAGAAATGCAAACTCTCAGGTACCATCTTAGATCTACTGAATCAAAAACTAGGAAGGAGGGGGAGGTGGAGGTGGGGGCCAAAATCTGTATTTTAATAAGCACTCCAGGGAATGATGGTCTTGATGAAGTTTGAGAACCACTGGTCCAGGAAGGACATAGGTCCAGATGATTTTGAAAAGACCCACTGGTATTTCTGCTGGGCAGTCTGGGTAGAGACTCCTGCATCCCATAAATAGCACTGGCTTAGGGAGATAACACCTGCCCTTCACTGCAATCTCCATGCTCTCCTGATGCCCAGTCCTCCAAGAGAAACAGCGTGCCTTCCACCAGGGTTAGTATAAGAGCTCTTGCATTACATTGAAAAAATAGCAGGTTTGGTGTTGGTATAGTCAATCATTTTAACAAGTGAATTAGATCAGCAGTGAAGTCTATCTTACTATATGCTCAAACATTTGTCAATAAAATACCCCATCCGTATCATCTCCCCATCAAATGAACTGACTTTCCTTCAAACCTAAAAGAGCCAGATAACAGTGACTCCATGTAAAAATATAACCATCTTATTTGATTCAATAGGATAAAAGAGACCTGAATATGAAACATCTACTTCATTTTGAAACAAGCCTTTTAGTCAAAATTTCATGCTTCCACAGGGCATCCATCTCATCCTTCAAAGAGAACTTAATAGTTTAAAAAAGCTCAGGGTTTTTATTTGTGCGATGATGACACTTAGAATTCTAGCTTTCATGCAGTCTCAGGATAGAAGCCTCTGGCAAGATATGTAATAAATGGGATCTTTATATGAACAGAAATTCATATTTTTACTTAAAGGAAGTTCCTATGCAATGACTAATGCTTCCAAGAGTGGATTACAGGCTGGTTCTTCTCTTCTTGTCCAGCGTTTGTTGGGCCTGGGGGTAAGAAGTATCACTTACCTCTTTTGGAGCTCCAACGATGCTTCATAAGAAAGGGGATAAGCCTACAGATCAGTTTATAGCTCTGACAGTGTCTGGTGATAAGTTACTGATGTGGCATAAAAGATCTACTAATAGCCTTAGACAAAAGAAGTTGAGACTGTAAGTATGCTTCTCTCATACATGCATCATGCACAGTCAACAAGGCATTCCACTCGTGGACAGCTCTGGGCAGTCCAATGTGCCTACTGAGAGTTTACCTCGAGGGCAGTAGATGTCTGGGGCCCATCGGTTGCACTCATAATTGTCTGCTGCCTTTTCGCAGGTGAAGCACTTAAATCCACCAGGATATGGCGTGGCTACAAAAAAAATCAAGAGAGAAGAGTAATTATTTATTTATTATTATTTTTTTATTTTACTTTATAATACTGTATTGGTTTTGTCATACATCAACAAAAATCCGCCTCAGGTGTACACGTGTTCCCAATCCTGAACCCCCCTCCTACCTCCCTCCCCATATCATCTCTCTGGGTTATCCCAGTGCACCAGCCCCAAGCATCCAGTATCATGCATCAAACCTGGACTGGCGATTCGTTTCTTATATGATATTATACATGTTTCAATGCCATTCTCCCAAATCATCCCACCCTCTCCCTCTCCCACAGAGTCCAAAGACTGTCCTATACACCTGTGTCTCTTTCATTGTCTCGCATACAGACTGGGCATAAATCCTACATGGTGAAGTGAGAAGTCTTTTTATTTTTTAATTTTATTTGTATTTCTTATTTTCTTTTATTAAAAATAACAATAAAGGATTATTAGATCACAAGTTATTTTAAAAGATTCTGAAAGTGTTAACTGGCAACTAGCACAAACTGGAATCAAGATTGCCGGGAGAAATATCAATAACCTCAGATATGCAGATGACACCACCCTTCTGGCAGAAAGTGAAGAGGAACTAAAAAGCCTCGTGATGAAAGTGAAAGAGGAGAGTGAAAAAGTTGGATTAAAGCTCAACATTCAGAAAACGAAGATCATGGCATCCGGTCCCATCACTTCATGGGAAATAGATGGGGAAACAGTGTCAGACTTTATTTTTGGGGGGTCCAAAATCACTGGAGATGGTGACTGCAGCCATGAAATTAGAAGATGCTTACTCCTTGGAAGAAAAGTTATGACCAACCTAGATAGCTGTCTCTTATACACTGCTAGATGTGTATAAGAGACAGCTCTGTGACTTTATTTCTTCTGTTTGAATCCATCAAGGATTTATTTGGAAATAGAAAGTAGCTCCTTTCCCTGTCCCCAAAATAGCCAACATGATTTATTGAAAAGCTGCTTTCTCCCACTTATTTGAAATGCCATCCATATTGTATTTGAAATTATTACTTGTTCATGGGACTTTTTCTCAACTCTTTAATCTTGTCTGAACTTAACATCAAATAAATGCTAAGTTAATTTAGCACCTTGTTTCAAATAAGGTAGATTTGTAGTATGTTTATCTAGTATTCAATATTTGTTTTCTCTGGAATTGATAATGGCCACTTTCCTGCCATTTACTTTGTTGTTTTCCTTAATGACTTTTTCATTAATTCTGCTTCAGACTCTTCGNCAACCAGTCCATTCTGAAGGAGACCAGCCCTGGGATTTCTTTGGAAGGAATGATGCTAAAGCTGAAACTCCAGTACTTTGGCCACCTCATGCAAAGAGTTGACTCATTGGAAAAGACTCTGATGCTGGGAGGGATTGTGGGCAGGAGGAGAAGGGGACGACAGAGGATGAGATGGCTGGATGGCATCACTGACTCGATGGACGTGAATCTGAGTGAACTCTGGGAGTTGGTGATGTACAGGGAGGCCTGGCATGCTGCGATTCATGGGGTCGCAGAGAGTCGGACACGACTGAGCGACTGAACTGAACTGAACTGAGCCCTATATTGAGAATTTGTAAAATGCTGGACAAAACATAAAAGATAGCAATGTAACAGTGTGGGGCCTGTAGTTTTAGGTGTTATATAGAAATGCACATAGGAATTTTTAAAATTCTTTTTTAAAAGGATTATCAAAATAGCCTGACAGTTCTTAAAAAACCAAACATGCAACTATCATATGACTCAGCAACTGCACTCCTGGGCATCTATCCCTGAGAAATGAAACGTATACTCACACAAAAATCTGTACACAAATGTTCACAGCAACTGTATTTGTAACATTATCAAACAGGAAAAAACCTATATGTCCTTCGATAGGTGAAGGTTAAACAAACTGCATTACATCCATACCATGGAACTCTAGTCAGCAATAAAAATGAATATTAATATAGTCAACAACTGGGGTGAATTTCTAGGAGATTATCCTGAGTGAAAGAAGTCAATCCCCAAAGGTTCTATACTGTATGAGTCCACTTATATAACATTTTTTACATGAGAAAAGTTCAGAAGTGGAGAAAAGATTGGTGGTGGCTAGGCGGCTGGGGATGAGAGCGGGAAGGGAGAGAGGGTCAGAGGGACATGGTGAGCATGAGGCCAATAGAGGGAATGTTTGTGCTGCTGAAATTGTTTAGTGTCTAGACTTGATGGTGGATCCACAAACCTACATGTGATAAAATTATGTAGAACTAAATACACAAAAACACTCATGCAAAAATACACAAATGAACCCAAGCAAAATGGGGGAAGTCTGAATAAAACCAGCGGATTAATGTATGAGCATCAATAACCTGGTTGTGCAATTATTCTACAGCTTTTTAAAATGTCACCATTGGGGTAAACTGGGTAAAGTACATATAATTTCTTATAAATACTGATATAGCTATAATAATCTCAGTAAAAATATCAATTAACAAAGGGGACTCTAGATTCCCTATGATTGACTTTTATATGTCAACTTAAGTAGACATAGTAACATGGCAAATATAAATACTAGGCTCAATCATTAAAACTTTATTGATGTTTGAGCATTTCTTATCAACATCATTTCTTTAGCTCAATCTAAAATTTTTATTGGGCTGGACATGACATAATTAAGCATCCAAGGTGACAGTGTCAGCTAAGAGAATAGTCTTTGTCGCTAAAATACATGCTGCCTGTGCAGAGGTGACCCTCCTAACGAGGACTGGGAGTCCATAGCCAATGTCAGGGGCAGTGTGCTGAGGGCATGGTGGGGGTGTGAATGCACTGTGGGATCCTAGCTCCAGCCTCAGGGATTCATGATTCCTGGAAGCTCTTCCTAGCCATCCCCTCCATTCCCCATCCCTGAGCTGCCTCTTCCTTCCTTCTGAAGGGGCTGTCCTCCAGTACTTGTATTGTTTGCCTTGCACTTGTGTTCAGGTGGGATACACCTTTGAGAGTCAGGCTCTTAGAGTACACCACACACCAGGGTCTCCTTGGCACTTAAGGAAGAGGATCCACAAGGAATGTCAGGGGAGGCTGTCTATCCTTTTCCCTGATGTATTTTCATTTGCTGCTTAGTTCTAATCATTTGCTTGCTTTGTTGCTTAGAGTTTTGCTTTTCATAGACAGAACTTTGTGTGTGTGTGTGTGTCTGTTCTAATTTGTAAAACTACCTGGCCTCTTTGAAAGCTGCAAACACACAAACACTTCATCTGCAGCAGCCAACTGTTCTTCCTCGCAGATGGCTGAGCCTGCATGTCCCACTGGCGGAAATAATCATCTCAGGGTAAATTGCTTTGCCCACATGGAACCAATTAAGTATGTTATCAAAAATAAATGAAAGAGGAGGCAGCAGCTTAAGGCCAGAATTATGGGCCAGATATAACTTTGATTTTCACCTTGCCTAGAATAGCTGCCCATCTTGCTTGCAATATTTCACAGAGCTGACTCTGACAATATCCAAATAAGCTAACATGATCAAAATTTATAAACTGTCTAAAAAAGACAGATAACTGGAACATTTAACAGGCCTACTTGAGAGTTCTATGTTCCTCCTAGTGACTGGTGACTCGTGTTCATAAGCAGAATGATTCTGAGAGCATGGGTTGTCTTAAAACATGAGGACTGGAAGGCAGCCTAGCCATAGCCATCCAACCACTGCCTCCCAGAGAGAAAACTCCACTCTGGCTAAACATGCTCTCCCTATCATGCAATTATAAGAAAGCAGAAGTCAACTGTTTCGTAAAACTACATATAGAAAATTTTTCTATCTTTACATCCTACTGCCTAGATAGGTGGGTTACACTCAAGTTAAAAGATTCTGGTTTAGGTAAGTACACACCTAAAGAATTTAAAATAGATTCTCATATTCCAAAAGGCAGTCAATATTCTTACAGACATTTTAATTAAACTATTTTTACAAATACCATCATTAAAAAACATACAAAGTATTTTAGGAAATTATCCTGATCGGATACATTAAATATAGTTTTGCTACCTACTTTAAGGTATTCAATATATAAAAAAGTGTAACAGGTAGAACTTTGTAAGATCTGAAGTAGAATTATTAAAGCAGGAGTTTTGGAAAAATAAAAAGATGTAAATGATTGTCAAAGAAGAGCATTTCTCAAAAAATGATCATATTCACCAAGGTTTATGACTGCAAGTTAACCATAATACTTCAGCTTGCATGATTAATTTACTAGAGTATCCAATTTTATCTGTCTGTCACAGCAGCCAGTAAGATTTTTAGCTGGAATGCTGGATTAGTTATTCCTGGAAACTTTCCCATCCGAGATAAATTAAGAACTTTGAACAAAGACTGATGATCCAGGAATTCCAAAAATAAACTTATTGAGAACCTAGCACTAGTAAGTTGTAGTGTCTCCAAATTTGGATTAATAGAGTCTTAAAATTATCTTTTGCAAGACTAGTGACAATATTAAACACTGCCATTTCTTATACGAGTAGGCCTAGATTCTGAGATTAACTCAAAGTATGTAAAACTTTAAACAGGAATATGAGCTAAAATACTAGGATAGCAACAGATGCTCTGTTTAAAATCATTTATCTCTGAAAGTGTTTGACAATTAATCAAATGATCTCATTGTTGGTGAGCTTGATTTTTGAATCCACAACTTCATATCTATGTGCATTCTCAACAATGACAATCTAACATTTACTTCTAGGAACTTGTATTTATATCTTGGCAGGTAGTAGTGATCAGTGAATAATCAAATCCTTTTCGGTGACAAATCTCTGAAAACAGACTCAGCTTTCAGTCAATAATTACAGCACAATGCTATGTAATGGTTAAATTCCCCATCCTGGAAATATTTAGCTAAAAAGCAAGGTCTACAGATGAACAATTATCTCCACTAACTTGCTAACTGATACTGCATCTGATAAAAAAAGTTTTGTTTTCTTTTTTTTTTTTTTTTTAAAAAAAAAGGACAGGAAGAGGTTCCTAAGAGATGTGCTATTTTCTTGTTACTTCAAAGCGTTACAAAGCAAGCAGGGTTTCAAATTGTTGTGGCCCCAGCTGGGAATGAATCTAATTTGGCTCTTGATCACAGAGTTAATAAGCTTAGTACTCTGTATTTCAGGGCATAAGTCCTTGGTCCCTCAAGAGAAGGTGATTGTAAAGGAAAAAAGAAAAGCCAAAGTGCCCAGTTACTCCCTGTAATATAATCTGTCCATTAACTTTCCTGATCAGCCATAGTTCAACCAACCATAATTCATTTGTAAGGCATCAGAAAAGATTTCGTCTTTGTTTCCATCTCTTGGAAATTTTGCCTAGATACAGGCCTTAAGTTACCAAAACCACGGTGAGAAGAGTCTTGTTTTAAAACGTACACTGATGTAAAATGTATCCAAACTTTTATTTTTCATTCTTGCTAAATTAATTACCATTGGTTTTGGAAACTGGATGCAAGCACAAAATTTCTAGAAATCTAATAAACTGACCTTCTCTGTCCATTAGGCAACAATATGTTGTCAGTATAATTTAATACCATGAATATATTCCTGATAGAAATGCATTTCCTGGGACCTTTCTAAACAGTCTTCATACTCTCTAAAATTTCCCAGGCAAGCCCACTGGAGCGGGTAGCTATTCCCTTCTCCAGGGGACCTTCCAAACCCAGGGATGGAACCCCAGTCTCTGTCATTGTAGTCAGATTCTTTACCTCTGAGCCACTAGGGAAGCCCTCTTTTAAGTAGAATTATGGAAATTTTTCACTGGCTCACTATCTGGGCATGAACAAGGCACCTGCAGAGATAGAACTCTTTGGTCCACATGATTAAGAAAAGCTACAGAATATGCAATGAGAGGATTTCTCTGGAAAGGTTTCTATTACAAGGACAGAAGCGAGGCCAAGAACAGGCTGAAGTCACTTAGGATGTTAAATTCTACTATTATGTATGAGGTCTAACAACCAAATAAGTAGCTCCATGTCTCTTAAAATGAACACCTGCTTTAAAGGTTTTTATTAGGCTTGTGGTACTTTAATCATGGGCTGTGAAGAAATCCATCATTTTTCACATGAAAAAGAAAAAAACATATAAATGATGAAAAAGAATGTTATTGAGGACAGTGCCTTAAGTTTGAAAGCCATTAAGTTTATTTCTTTTAAAGGCTTAGAAACTTCAAAGATTATAGGGAACCATAGAGCAAAGGAGATTAGTCATGGGAGGCTGAACTTTGCCAACCCAGGTTCCAGTCCCACACCTTGCTATCTCTGAGGGCTGTTTGAGGTCTTGGAGAAAAGAGTTTGTGTTTGTCTGGTGTAGAAAATGTGTCTTCTCACATCTCGAGCATCACTGTATTTCTCCTTGGGCAGGTTCTGAGCAGTATCTAATATTAATGGAATTGGGCTCACTCACTGACCCCAAGAAAGCTATCTGTGCCTCCATCTACAAAGGGAGGCGATTATATTAATAATTCAAAATCAAAATAATCCCACACTTCCCTCATCTATTTTTTATTATCTATGTTCTACAGAAACCTGCTTATTTGAGGAGAGATAGCTTTATCTAAATTCAGTCTACTAGGTGCTGCTCAAGGGCAGATGAGTAAGACCACTTAAAAAAGTCCAAGTGTAAAAACAAGCAAATGTACATCGAAAACTTCTGAAATAGTGCAGAGAAATGTGAAGTTAACTCTGCTTTAAAGTGTGCAGAATAAACCAAGTTCTGGCCAAGCGGCAAACATGGACAGGAACTTGAATCCAGCATGAACTTATATTCCTCATGACCAGTTATGGAGACTCTGAAAGAGAACCCAGCCCAGACCTGCGGGTGAATCAACATACAATGTAGCTTACGAACAACTGCCTCTGCCCTTCTCCATATTCCAAAATCACATCAGAAAACTCCATCAGTCAGTTCAGTCGCTCAGTCGTATCTGACTCTTGTAACCCCATGGACTTTACCACGCCAGACTTCCCTGTCCATCACCAACTCCCGGAGCCCACTCAAACTCAAGTCCACCGTGTCGGTGATGCCAGCCAACTGTCTCATCCTCTGTCGTCCCCTTCTCCTCCCGCCTTCAATCTTCCCAAGCATCAGGGTCTTTCCCAGTGTTCCTTGCATCAGGTGGCCAAAGAACTGGAGTTTCAGCTTTAGCATCAGTCCTTACAGTGGATACTCAGGACTGATCTCCTTTAGGATTGACAGGCTGGATCTCCCTGCAGTCCAAGGGACTCTCAAGAGTCTTCTCCAACACCACAGTTCAAAAGCATCAATTCTACCGTGCTCAGCTTTTCTTATACTCCAGCTCTCACATCCATTCATAACCACCAGAAAAACCGTATCTTTGACTAAACAGACCTTTATTGATAAAGTAATGTCTCTGCTTTTTAATATGCTGCCGAGGTTGGTCATAACTTTTCTTCCAAGGAGCAAGCGTCTTTTAATTTCATGGCTGCATCACCCTCTGCAGTGATTTTGGAACCCCCAAAAAATAAAGCCTCTCATGTTTTCATCGGGGAAGGCAGTGGCACCCCACCCCAGTACTCTTGCCTGGAAAATCCAGTGGATGGAGTAGCCTGGTGGGCTGCAGTCCATGGGGTCGCTAACAGTCGGACAGACTGAGCGACTTCACTTTCACTTTTCTTTCGTGCATTGGAGAAGGAAATGGCAACCCACTCCAGTATTCTTGCCTGGAGAATCCCAGGGANAGAAAGTGAAGAGGAACTAAAAGCCTCTGGATGACAGTGAAAGAGGAGAGTGAAAAAGTTGGCTTAAAGCTCAACACTCAGAAAACGATCATGGGATCTGATCCAAACACTTTGTGGGAAATAGATGGGGAAACAGTGTCAGACTTTATTTTTGGGGGCTCCAAAATCACTGCAGATGGTGATTGCAGCCATGAAATTAAAAGATGCTTACTCCTTGGAAGGAAAGTTATGACCAACCTAGACAGCATATTGAAAAGCAGAGACATTACTTTGCCAACAAAGGTCTGTCTAATCAAGGCTATGGTTTTTCCACTGGACATGTATGGATGTGAGAGTTGGACTGTGAAGAAAGCTGAGTGCTGAGAATTGATGCTTTTGAACTGTGGTGTTGGAGAAGACTCTTGAGAGTCCCTTCAACTGCAAGGAGATCCAACCAGTCCATTCTAAAGGAGATCAGTCCTAGGTATTCTTTGGAAGGACTGATGCTAAAGCTGAAACTCCAATACTCTGGCCACCTGATGCGAACAGTTGACTCATTGGAAAAGACTGTGATGCTGGGAGGGATTGTGGGCAGGAGGAGAAAGGGACGACAGAGGATGAGACGGATGGATGGAATCACTGACTCGATGGACATGAATTTAGGTGAACTCCAGGAGGTGGTGATGGACAGGGAGGCCTGGCGTGCTGCAATTCATGGGGTTGCAAAGAGTCAGTCACAACTGAGAGACTGAACTGAACTGAACTGATGGGACCAGATGCCACAATCTTAGTTTTCTGAATGTTGAGTTTTAAGCCAACTTTTTCACTCTCTTCTTTTACTTTCATCAAGAAGCTTTTCAGTTCTTCTTCACTTTCTGCCATAAGGGTGGTGTCATCTGCATATCTGAGGTTATTGATATTTCTCCCAGCAATCTTGATTCCAGCTTGTGCTTCATCCAGCCCAGCATTTCTCATGACGTACGCTGTATATAAGTTAAATAAGCAGGGTGACAGTATACAGCCTTGATGTACTCCTTTCCTTGATTTGGAATCAAGCTGTTGTTCCATGTCCAGTTTTAACTGTTGCTTCTTGATCTGCACACAGATTTCTCAGGAGGCAGGCCAGGTGGCCTGGTATTCCCATCTCTTGAAAAATTTTCCACAGTTGTTTTGATCCACTCAGTCAAAGGCTTTGGCGTAGTCAATGAAGCAAAAGTAGATGTTTTTCTGGAACTCTGTTGCTTTTTTGATGATCCAGCAGATGTTGGCAATTTGATCTCTAGTTCCTCTGCCTTTTCTAAATCCAGCTTGAACATCTGAAAGTTCACAGTTCACAGTTCACATACTATTGAAACCTGGCTTGGAGAATTTTAAGCATTAATTTACTAGCATGTGAGATGAGTGCAATTGTGCAGTAGTTTGAGCATTCTTTTGCATTGCCTTTCTTTGGGATTGGAATGAAAACTGACCTTTTCCANGGTTCACGTATTGCTGAAGCCTGGCTTGGAGAATTTTGAGCATTACTTTACTAGCATGTGAGATGAGTGCAATTGTGCAGTAGTTTGAGCATTCTTTGGCATTGCCTTTCTTTGGGATTGGAATGAAAACTGACCTTTTCCAGTCCTGTGGCCACTGCTGAGTTTTCCAGATATGCTGGCATATTGAGTGCAGCACTTTCACAGCATCATCTTTTAGGATTTGATATAGCTCAACTGGAATTCCATCACCTCCACTAGCTTTGTTCGTAGTGGTGCTTCCTGAGGCCCACTTGACTTCACATTCCAGGGTGTCTGGCTCTAGTTGAGTGATCACACCATCGTGGTTATCTGGGTCGTGAAGATCTTTTTTGTGTAGATCCTGTGTGTATTCTTGCCACCTCTTCTTAATATCTTCTGCTCCTGTTAGATCCATACCATTTCTGTCCTTTATTGTACCCATCTTTGCATGAAATGTTCCCTTGGTATCTCTAATTTTCTTGAAGAGATCTCCAGTCTTTACCATTCTATTGTTTTCTTCTATTTCTTTGCATTGATCACTGAGGAAGGCTTTCTTATATCTCCTTGATATTCTTTGGAACTCTGCATTCAAATGGATATCTCTTTCCTTTTCTCCTTTGTCCTTAGCTTCTCTTCTTTTCTCAGCTATTTGTAAAGCCTCCTCAGACAACCATTTTGCCTTTTTGCATTTCTTTCTGTATAGTGAGCTCTTTTTAATCAGGCCATAGCTCTATTCAATTAATATAGGTCAGTTCAGTTCAGTTCAGTCGCTCAGTCATGTGCGACTCTTTGCAACCCCACAGACTGCAGAACGCCAGGCCTCCCTGTCCATCACCAATTCCCAGAGACTACTCAAATTCGGTCCACTGAAGTTGGTGATGTCGTCCAACGATTTCATCCTCTGTCATTCGCTTCTCCTCATGCCTTCAATCTTTTCCTGCATCAGGGTCTTTTCAAATGAGTCAGTTCTTCGCATCAGGTAGCTAAAGTATTGGAGTTTCAGCTTCAGCAGCAGTCCTTCCAATGAATATTCAGGACTGATTTCCTTTAGGATGGACTGGTTGGATCTCCTTGCAGCCCAAGGAACTCTCAAGAGTCTTCTCCAACATCACAGTTCAAACGCATCAAGTAACATAGGTCACCTGAGTAGAAATTTTCCATCAATTTCTAAACAGCACAGATGATTGCCCCTCCTGTGCTGTTCAAAGGTCATCCTTCAAAGATCCCATTTGGAAATGGACTTTCCAAATATGGTCCCATTTAGGACTTCCTTGGTACCCCAGTGGTCAGGAATCTGCCTTCCAGTGCAGGGGACATGGGTTTGATCCTTGGTCTGGGAAGATCCCACATGCTGTGGAGCAACTGCGCCCAAGAGCCACAACAACTGAACCCGTGTTCCTAGAGCCCATGCTGAGCTATAAGAGAAGCCGCTGCAAAAGAAAAGCCCAAGTTACAACGAAGAGTAGCCCCCCTTTGTCACAACTAGAGAAAACCCACACACAGCAACAAAGACTCAACACAGGCAAAAATAAACAAATGAACAGAGGTCCACCCAGCACCAGCACCGACACATCATACCACCGAGGCAGAAGCAGTGGGTATGTTTGTCTGGTTCTTGATCACTTAAATCAACCCCTTTTAACTTTCCTTCCCATTCTGTGTGAACAATCACAGCCTCAGAGAAGGCCAGGCATGGGTCTGCCGTGAGGCCCAGTGACTTCTGGGTCTGTCACTGAAGCAGACAAAGAATCCCACAGAAGCTTTAAGTCCTGGCTGTGACCCCATGGACTGGAGCCCGTCAAGCTCCTCTGTCCATGGAATTCTCCAGGCAAGAATACTGGAATGGGTGTTTATTCCCTTCTCCAGGAAATCTTCCTGAGCCAGGGATTGAACCAGGGTCTCCTGCATTGCAGGCAAATTCTTTACCATCTGAACCACTAGGGAAGCCCTTGGAGAAAATAACACAATGCAATCCTAGGAAACAGAAAAACTACCAAAGCACTCTTTTCACGAATGTTACTAAAATAAACTGCCTTGCAAAAACAAGCAGCCGGATAAGCTTTCCACACAATTAACTAGTAGGCATCAGTCTATACTGGTGAGAACAATAAATCTATAGAAACTACTAGCTGCCAATCAAAAATATATTTGGAGTTAAAAAAATTAGTGATGTATATTTAGCATTATCAGTTTACTATCTGAGCCAATTACAATAGCATAAATAATAAGCATCAGAGTTCACGTTATGTATGTGCCTGCTGCTGCTGCTGCTGCTAAGTCGCTTCAGTCGTGTCTGACTCTGTGCGACCCCATGAATGGCAGCCCACCAGGCTCCCGTGTCCCTGCGATTCTCCAGGCAAGAACACTGGAGTGGTTGCCATTTCTTTCTCCATATGTATGTGCCTAGTACTTTACAAATATCATCTCTAGTCCACAATAGAATACTATAGGGTATACATCATTCTAACCATGCTAGAAATGTAGAGATCAAACTTTAAAAGATTCTCCTCATATTTACTGAGCATTTACTATGGCTCACGGGCTTCCCAAGTGGCACTAGTGATAAAGAGCCTGCCTGCCAATGCAGGAGACGCAAGAGACATGGGTTCAATCCCTGGGTCGGGAAGGTCCACTGGAGGAGAAATGGTAACCCACTCCAGTATTCTTGGCTGGAGAATCCCATGGACAGAGGAGCCTGGTGGGCTACCACCATAGGGCTGCACAGAGTCGGACATGACTGAAGCGACTCAGCACACATATGTGGCTCACGGTGCTAAGTGCTTTGTGTGTGTTCTTTTACTTACTCTTCACAAAGTTAAGGAATTTATTTCAAGTCAGAAGGCTGTGAAGTAGCTGACTGAGGTGCTCACCCAAGGTCAGGTAGAGTCCAAACCCCTGTGCATTCCTTGAACCATCTCTCATTTAACCAGAACATGAAGATATCAAATATTTTCACTATGTGGCATCAAAGGAGTCCAAGTGACTGCCTCTACCTTGCAGACTGCAAGTTCCTCAAAAGCAAGGACTGTGGTTGGTTTGCCTTTCCATCTCTCATGCCTATCACATCACAATGCCTGACACACACAGTACATGCTCAAAAAAGTTTGTCAAACAGAATATTTGAAAAGAGTGATACACCTTGAGGCAAATGCTAAAAGGTCAGCCCACAGACTAAATACCCGCTTCTCACCACCACCAGTATTCTTGCCTGGAGAATTCCATGGAGAGAGGGGCCTGGCTGGCTACCGTCCATGGGGTCACAAAGAGTCAGACAAGACTGAGCAACTAACACACACTCACCACCACACTGGCAATCCAGTAGAGGGTCACACAAATATAAAAGACGAGATAAACACAGAGATGGTGACCAACAGAGGAAGCTAAGCTGCTGTGTTTCCCAAAGTGCGATTCTTAGAATATAGGCAGCAGCAGAATCACCCGAATTCTTGCTGAAAGCAAAAATCCATGGGGATCGCCCCAGATACATGCAGTCAGACACTCTGGGGAAGGGACCTGGGACACCCATTATTCTGCACTCCGAAGATAACTCTTAAACACAGGAAACTAAAAGTGATAGGTGATAGGAAGTGGTGGGAGGCAGTTATGCTGAAACTGAGAACTGGATGCACAGACAGGAAGGCCAGCTACTATCTTGCTTATAAAGGCCTGATCTTTTACTAACACCTTCCTCTGGGACTCGGTCATTTACTTTGATAACTGACTGAGACCTGGCAGAGTCAGAGAGAAGAGGGTTCAGAATCAGAGCCATGGTGCAGGGACAGAGCAAACAAGTCTAATGTTTTACTTAAAAACAAACACCCTGTAAAGGGGGAGGTAAACACACACAGCATATTTTGGTAGCACGCACATGTGTGCATACTCAGTCGCTCAGTCATGTCTGACTCTTTCGCGGACCCATGGACTGCAGCTCACCAGGCTCCTCCATTCATGGGATTTTCCCGGCAAGAATTCTGGAGTGGGTTGCCATTTCCTCTTCCAGGGGCTCTTCCTGATGCAAGGATCAAAACCTGCATTTCTTGCATCTCCTGCATCTCTGGCATTAGCAGGCGGGTTCTTTACCACGAGCGCCACCTGGGAAGCCCAGCACGTGCACTCCCAAAGTCACCAGGTCTCCCCAACATGGACGGCTGCCTACTCCTGGCCAGTTTTCAGCTTTCAAATCTTATTTGAAATCAGGTGACATTTCTGCAGCGAAGAGAAGGGAGTCTTACTTGAAGGGTGGAGGTAGATAATGTCTTTCACGGTGAAGTCCCGGGACTGGGTGGCTTTCACACAGTCAGCCAGCAGACTGAGGAGCAGGAGCCAGGCCAGGGCGGGGCCAGCTTCCATGGCAGACCAAGGCTTCACTCATCCAGGGGGCCTGGGAGCGGGAACTCGGGGCGATGAAAGAGGATTTGCACCTGAAACACGAAGCCAGAGTCATCTCAGTGTCTAAACGGGGAAAGCCACAGAGATTCGGCCCAGCTTCTGCTGGCAGGATGAGCTGGGGAGAAACAGGGGGCCCAGGGCACAAGGATGTGGGTAGACAGGGAGAGAAACTTTATAGACTGTAATTTTAGAGCACTTAGAAAATTTCAACCCAAATCCATTCTTAATTAGGTTGCTAAAGCTCCACTGCTAGCAGTCCCTTCTAATATCCAGCAGAGATGATATCAAGAGAGATTGAATTTTAATGAAATCCAGCTATTTTTGCCAGGAGGCCAGGGGATGGCTGCCAGAATCCTCAATAAATAAGTCAGGTGCAGAAGCTCAGAAGCATTTCTTTGATAACAGTGAACGCCAGGGATGAGAGTACAGCCGTACTGGGTCATGCTGCCCATACAAACCTGTACAGGCTAGGCTTTCAGATTAGAGAAGAAAAAAGATATGTAGGTAAACTGGCCTCTCCAATGAACCAAAATGTGTCTGTATAGCTCAAAATCTCCTTCACACAACTAACATTATTGGCTGCCTACTGTTGAAGTCCTTAGTATGTATCAGCTGATTCTCCTCATAACCCTATGAGATAGGCACCGTTACCATCCCACTGTGAGGTAACAAGTCCAACAAATATGTACAGAAGTTGATTTTAACCCAGGCAGTCTAATAAAGAAGCTGCGTGCAAATGCAGGAAACATAAGATACCTAGATTCAATCCCTGGGTCAGGAAGATCCCCTGGAGGAAGGCGTGACAACCCACTCCAGTATTCACTCTGGGAAAATCCCACAGACATGAGAGCCTGGTGGGTTACAGTCCACAGGGTCGCAAAGAGTCGGACATGGCTGAAGCGACTGAGCGCACACCCAGTCTGGCCATTGAGACCACAATTAAAATTAGGTGATATTGTGTTCTTCCAAAGACTGATTCACGGCATATAACAAACCTGAAGAGATGAGACCAACGTGTCACTGTAACACTAAGCTATCACCATTCTATCCTTTATTTGGACTCTTTATTATTTTCAATTAAATTGATAGCAGTAAAATCTTTACTTACTTACTTAGAATACCATCATTTGAGCACCCATGCAATGGGTCAAGTTAGATATTCACTTTATTTTAAACTGGCTAAAAAATAATTTGAACATTTTGTTCACGAATTCTGATTCAAATATTCAATGACATTTTAAAAACAGCATAACAAAACAATCCTAAAGTTATTCTGCCAAAACAAACAGAAAACAAGAGTAAATATATTACAAATCAAAATCAATAGAGAAAATCATTATGGATTAATCAGATATTAGAACACAGTACAGAGTAATATTAATCAAAACAGAATGAGAGAAAGCATAAAAATGAATTCATAAAATAGAACACTCTAGGGAGCTCAGACATAGAACTATTTCACAGTACAAGCAATTTTTCAAAATCACAGAATAGGAAAATGTTACATAAAATCATTATGGATTAATCAGATATTAGAACACAGTACAGAGTAATATTAATCAAAACAGAATGAGAGAAAGCATAAAAATGAATTCAGAAAATAGAACACTCTAGGGAGCTCAGACATAGAACTATTTCACAGTACAAGCAATTTTTCAAAATCACAGAATAGGAAAATGTTAAATAATAGTATGATAACTTTATTAAAAACTGTGAAAAAGATTAACTGACACCAAACAATGCATGATACACTCAAATTAACTCCAAATGGACTGGTGTGTTATTTTGTTTTAAATAGATGAATTGCTAGAAAACAGAGTAGAACCCTTATCACCAGGTAACAGCCTGATGATGCCAGCCTTGCCAATTTCACACTCACTACACCCTCTTCCATGTATAATTTGGTTCCCCCAAACAGGTTTGCATTCATAAAGGGAAGGAGAGGCTCATTCACTTCATAATGTGGCTGCTAGGCACTTGGTTAAATAATGTGATGAGAAAACAAGTATCAAGGATCTCTTTCCCTCCCTGAGTGAGAGACACAAACGTTATTTCATCTTAAACGGAGGTGAATACTTCCGTGTACATCCACTAGGTTAGGTGAGGCAGCATCTGAGGGACAGACTGGCACAGCGCCCTCTGGACCCCCAGAAGGAATCACACTGACACCAGTCTCCTCACAATCTGGGCTCAGTTCGAGAGGGACGGTGAGGAAAGCTTTCTGGTTTTATTTTGAATAATTTAACACCAAATATCAACGAGTTGCCAATCTTAAGTTCTTTTTATTCTGAAACTTGATGTGAACACATACCAAACACTGCAAGTGGCTCATTTTCATTAAAGCATCTTTCAACCACAGTATTCCTTCCAGTTATTGATTTAAATTGCCTCCCTCTGCACAGTCCTTGCATAAGCATCAAGCATTACTTAATGTCATCTGAAATCTTCAACCTCTTTGGCATGGCTACCCAGCCAAGAGCCTTCATTTCACAGCTTGCATTGATCATGCATGCGTAACACACAGAGGGGAAGAGTGAGACACCTGCATCTGAAACCTTACTCCAGTACTCTCTTGCTGTGCAACCTTAAGCGAGTTACTTAACAACTCTGTGCTCCAGTTTCCTCATCTGCAAAATGAGGACAACACCACCAACCTTAAAACTGTACTGTGCTGGCTCAGTGATAAGGAATCTGCCTGCCAGCGCAGGAGACATGGTTTGGTCCCTGGTCTAGGAAGACGCCCACATGCCATGGAGCAGCTAAGGCCCCGCGCCACAACTAAGCCTGTGCTCTAGAGCCCGGGAGCCCCAACTGCTGCGTCCACGCGCTGCAACTGCTGAAGCCTGCGCTCTCCAGAATCCCTGCTCCACATCCAGAGACGCCACCGCAGTGAGAAACCAGAGCACCGCAGCTAGAGAGTAGCCCCCACTCCCTGCAACTCGAGAAAAGCCCACGCACCAGCAAAGACCCAGCACAGTAAAAAATCAATCAATCAATAAAATTATAGCAGAAAGCGTACTACGAGTTGTTCTTAGAAAACAGACTTGGGTTTGCCAAGGGGGAGGGGGTCCTGGGAGGGATGGAGTGGGATGCTGTGGTTAGCAGATGTAAACTGTTATATACAGAAAGGATAGAACAGCAAGAATGGGAGGAACAAACCCAACACAATGAGGAAAAAGGAAAAAGAGAGAACAGGAGGGAGAAATAGAAGTAAGATGAAGCTAGAAAATATAAAGCAATGTGATCCTATGTTACTATGGTGCCCACCACTTCATAACAAGCCACAAAGAGATGATTCCAAGGAGCAGCTGCACTCAGTGTGGTCCACGGAGGAAGAAACGAAGGACAGTTTATCTGCCTGGTGCCGTTCTGTCTCTTGTCTCCCACTGATCAAGATTCACTCCACAAAGAACTCAGTCCTCGACACTTCAGCAGTCAGAGTGGAGGGTCAACCCCATATGGATGCACCTCTGACCAAGAAAGAGAAAGAAGGCACCAGCCACAGGAATCTAAGATAACACTCAAGGTTTGCCCCTAGTGCATGTGCTATTAATCCTTGTAAATGCCACAAGCTTTTGTTTCAGGGCTTGTTATTTTTATTTAAAGTTTTTTCTATGGAGATGAAATTCATATCACCTAAGAGTCATCATTTAAAAACAACACAATTTAGTGGGGGCTCTTAGTATGTTCATAGTATTGGGCAACCATCATCTAGTCTAGAATGTTTCCATCACCCCTGAAAGAAATCCTGCACCCATTAGCAGTCATTCCCAATTCTCTCCTCTCCCCACTCCCTGGCAACTACTAAGCTTCTTTCTATCACTATGGGTTTGCTTATTGGGAATATTTCATGTAAGTAGAATCATACAAGATACAGTCTTTTGTATCTGGCTTCTTTCACCTAGTATAATGTTTTCAAGGTTCATCCACGTTGTAATATGAATCAGTACATGATTCGTTTTTATCGCTGAATAACATTTCATTGTTATACCACTCATCATTTGATACACATTTGGGTGGTTTCCATTTCTGGTCTATTTGTGACTAATGCTACTATTAACATTTATGTACATTTTTTGTATAAACTTTTGTTTTTGTTTTTCTTGGGTATATACTTAAGAGTGGAATTGCTAGATCTTATGGTAACTATGTTTACCCTTTTGAGGAACTGCCAAATGGTTTTCCACTATGACTACAGTATTTTACATTCCCATCAGTAAAATTTCTCTGCTTCTTCACTAACATTTGGTTTCACCAAACAGTTTATTACAGCCACCTTAGAGAGTGTAAAGAGCACGGTCGCTTTGAGTTCCATTTCCCAAATGACTACTGAGTTGAACCTATTTTCATGTGCTTACTGGCCATTTGTATATCTTCTTAGGAGAAATATTTATTCAAACACTTTACACACTTTAAATTGAGTTATCTTTTTATTGCTGAGTTATAAGAGTTCTTTCTATATGCTAGACTCTGGACCCTTTTCGGATATATGATTTGCAACTGTTTTCTCCTTTTCTCTGTGCTGACTTTTCACTTTCTTGATGACATATTCTGATAAGCGAAAGTTTTAAATTTTGATGAAGACCACACATTGCTTTTTATAAACAGGGATTGTGTTCTCTTACACAGGTCAAGCGCAACACGGTGCAACACAAAAAAAGATGTGCTTGCAATGCACAGTAAAAGAGCTCATCCACTTTATAGTAGCCAGAGCTATTTTTCCATCTTTTTTCCATAAGAAAACAGGATGGGCAGGACTACCTATTAATATCACCAGCTGCTTACATTTCTGCAATAAATCATGAAGCACCACTCACTCTATTAGTATTTTCTAGGAGATGAAAAGTGAAAGATGAGCGGCAGGCATTCACAATTAGTCTAACTGCTACTGAAATATGGGCTCTGCTGACAGGGATGTATCTTTTCTTTTCAGATTCTCAGTAGTTTATGGAGTTCTAACCCCTGAACCCCACAGATACCATGCTGGACATATTCATTGATATGAACGGTCATTTCTAGGACTTTGATGCTTTTCCCTAGAGTCCACTGTGTCTTTGGAATGCTCTAGAGATTTAGAAAAGATGTTGCATTTCCATTTTGTGCATTGCTATTTGAATATGTGCTGAGGATTCATCCCTGACTACAGCTCTCTTATGAAGAAGTACACTCTCATTTTCACAGCTCTGTGACCTTTCATTTGTTATTTATGAGCTTTTGCAAATCTAATACCATTCTGACAGATTTAATTTGTGCTCTAAATTACCTTTGCATGAGTTACTCGACTGCTGGGTTTATTCCAATAGACTACTTGCTACATTCTGAAATAGAAAAAAAAATAATAAGTTCAAGATCTATTAGACTTCCTCCACTTGGGAGAAAGTTGAAAAGAGTGACATTCTGATTTTTACTCCATGGTACTAGATGGTATAAAAGAGGATTTCTAACTCTAGTCAGAGAGTCAAAGCAACAGAGTCAGAACAGAGATCAAACTTTACAAATCTACATCCTAACTGCTATTTCGTATAGAATCCATAGGAGAAGATTACTTCCTATTCCTTAAACTGATCACTGGATAACAGTGAAGCACTTCTGGAAGTTACAGATATATTAACTAAGTACTAAGTGACATGCCTCAATACTAAGTCAATAAATAAGCAATTGTAAAGTAGAGAACTAACCCAAATATAAATATTTTTCAATGCTACCCATAAAAATTTGAACTGCCTTAATATAAGAACAAAATGGAATTCTAAACCCTGAAAGATCATTACAATTCTTGATTCAATTGTCAATATATATAGATTAGGCTTGGTGCCTTAATGATCTGAAAAAGTTAGTCCAGCTCCCAAAAGTATAAATTAAAGGTGTTATGTCACAAAACTAAGTATACTTAAATATAATAATTCTGACCATAGTACCTGTCTCACAATTTGGGGACCTCGCATAATATGTGGTGGTTTTAAAACATGTCTGCAAACTTGTTGACAGGTCACTGTTACAAGGTGGGGTCTACTTCTCCCCTCGATTCTGGGCCAAACTCCCTGACCAGCTGACCAGAGCATGATGGAAATGACACCACGTGACTTTCCAAGCTGGGCCACAGAAGATGATTCGACTTCTAGCCAGTGCTCTGAGACACATGCTGAAGCTGCACAAGCAGTCTGGGTACTTTGGGTGAGATGCTGTGAGAAAGCTCAAGTCGTCCCTACAGAGCAACTGAGAGTTCAGGAGGAGAGAGAGCTGCCTGCTGGTCCCTCGCTGCTCCAGCTCCCTCTCCTCCCCTCTACCCCAGTTCCAACCACTGTCCGATTGCCACTGCGTGGAGACTCCAAGTGAGAACTGCCCAGCCAAACCCTTCCCATATTCCTGACCCACAGAAACCATGAGACAAATGAAATAATGGTTACTGCTTTATGCCACCAGGTTTCGGGTGGTTTATTATGCAGAAATAGATATCTGGAACATAAGGAACCGGAGCAGGAGATTTAATTAGGAACTGCAGTTCTGCTCAAGAAGATAGTCCTGCTTTTCACACTGGTTGGCAGGCACAGAAGTCCAATCAAACAAGCTGTAACCCAGATTGAAGGAAAGGAGTCAGGGGCAGAATTTTACTGTCTCACTTGACTGTCCAGCTCAGACACAGCTGGACTTTAATCCCATTATCAGAAATTTCCATCCCTCTGGAAGGACGTCTGCTTTGTCCTCTCTCTTGTCTTTATTCTCACTCAGGTCTTCTCAAACTGTAACCACCAGCAGTTTCAGAAGCATTCCCAGGGAGGCCCTTCCCCATCTTTTTCAGGCAAAGCCTGAAAAAGGAGCGAGCTTTGTCCTTTGACCTTAACTGGCCAGGGGCGACTAGCACACCATGGAGATAAACACATAGCATCAACTTCATGGAAATCACATGGATATACTGGTTTCCCACAGGAAGATCTAGGTGTTGTTACCTGAAGAAGAAAACTGGATGCTGGGCTAGCAGAATCACACCAATGTCCACTACAACAAATAACACAGACTTCTAAGTAACTTCACTAGCCTAGAAGTGCAAAGTAAAATGAATGGACGCTCACATGAACATTTCGGCAAATGCCAGAAGGTGGAGAGGTTACCTGCTGACTTGATTTACTTCTGTAAAAATGGAATATTACTCCATTACAACTTTCAAATCAAATATAAGGTTTAAACAGTGAAGACGGCTCACGTGGGCGTATGGAATCAGTTTTGCCCTATACCTTCCCCTTCTGAATGGAGTGGCTCCTCGATTCACACACACCATGCGTTGCTATTGGCAAGCACAATGTTCTTTCATGAGCTATCCTACAGGACATTGTTAATCAGCCCTCTCTGAAAAAGAAGCCCCCAATAAGTAAAACTCAGGAGCATGTGTATGTCCTGTTCTTCCCCATGTGGGAGGACATGGGAAAGGAGGGAGAAGAAGAGAATGAAGCTTGCTGGCCAAGAGAAACAGTGGAGAGAGAGAAAAAAGCCAAGCTATGTACAACCCTTGCTTTTTGATCAATTTTTAACTCTTCCTTTGGATGCTTCAGTTTCCATCCAATAAATACCACTTTGCCCAAGCTACTTTGAAGTGGCTTTCTGTCCCTTGAAATCAGGAGCTCTGACCAATTCAAGAGTCTTCCAAAAGGGTCCAGCCACTAGGTTATATTTTCCTGTGCAACAAATATGCACTTTATCGACTAAAACATGCACTTATCAACTAAAAGGTTAGAGTTGGTTTTTTAAATGTCAATAATAGAGAACTAACTCTTTCAGACTTCACAGATACTGATGTTTCATTTCCATAACCTGAAGGGTGATCGATGTTCACATATTCCCAATTTAAATTGAGGATCTATTTGCATAAATATCAATGCTTTGAAGAAATGTGTATTTCTTTTTCAGGAACCCCTTGGCAAGAGTTTGAGTTATAGGGAAAAGCTGCCTTTCTCTTTTGCCCTAAGCTGATTTAGAGGTCAATTGTATCAAAAATGCTTCAATCCTTGAAGGATAAATGATTCTGGCCAAATAAGTCTAGCAGTACGTTCATGTTTCTAAAGATGCTGTAGTAAGTCCCTTCTGCTTGTTGGCCATATGCTTGTTTGCTTCCTCTATTAATTTGAAGGTACTAGGGAACTGACAGTACTCTTGCCTGGAAAATCCCACGGGCAGAGGAGCCTGGTGGGCTGCATTCCATGGGGTCGCTAAGAGTCGGACACGACTGAGCGACTTCACTTTCACTTTTCACTTTCATGCACTGGAGAAGGAAATGGCCACCCACTCCACTGTTCTCGCCTGGAGAATCCCAGGGATGGGGGAGCCTGGTGGGCTGCCATCTATGGGGTCGCAGAGTCGGACACGACTGAAGCGACTTAGCAGCAGCAGCAGAGAACTGACAAGATGGTTTTCAAGTACATACAGCCATAAGTGGATAAAGTCAAAGAACTCTCCGGGCAAGAATGGGACACTGAGTACATTTCAGCTAGTCTGCCAATTTTTTATTTACTTAGAAGCGAGTAGCAATTTGGAGAAAGTTTTGCTTTTGTAACATTTCACTAAATGTTTCTATATGTTTAAAAATGTAGTGTTTACACTTTTTTTTTTTAATTTTTACTTTATTTTACTTTGCAGTACTGTATTGGTTTTGGTATACATTGACATGAATCCACCACGGGTGTACATGAACTCCCAAACATGAACCCCCCTCCCACCTCCCACCCCACATCTTTTTTCTAGGAATTTTCATCTTAGAAACCTTCCAAAAATGTGGAAGTTCAAAACAGTCTCAGAAACAATACGACAGTTATAGGGACTTCCCTAGTGCTCCAGGGGCTAAGATTCCACACTCCCAATGCATGGAGCCTGGGTTCAATCCCTGCTCAGGGAACTAGATCCCATATGCCACAACTAAAGATCCTGTATGTCATAACTAAGACCTTGTGCAGCCACATAAATAAATATTTTTTCAAAATAAAGAAACTGTATGATAGCTATAAGTGGATTTAATTGCAAACGCATTTGCTCTTGGGTTTGAAATAGCCCGGTTCCATATCCATCATTTAGATCAAAGAAGAGTTACCTTGGTTCTATACAGAGGCAGTCTTCTTTGTATTCGGAGTAGTATGTTAGTCTTTCCCGTTAATTTAGAGTGTTTCCAAAACTTCCCTAATAGATCAGTTATAAAGCTGGGACTGCCTCCTGTGAATCCATGGGGATGTTCTGCAGTGTCTGAAGCACATTTTACTGGCAGAGACCACTGCATGGTGTTTGGGGCCACTCTGCCTTGCCTTTAGGGACCTGGTGTGAGGATTCTTTCTGAGACCTTGAGGCCTGTTACTTTTTCACGTCACCCCTCCCAGTTGGCTGTGGCCACTGCCATGCTCATCCACATTAAGTGCTCTCTGCCTCTTTCACCTCCTCTTACACCTCAGAAAGCTGGACGTAAACAATGACCCCACATCTCTAACCTCTTCATGAAATATTCCTTCTATTGCTTAAAGGTTGACTAAAATCTGGCTCACAGAGAAAAAAAACAAAACAAAACACTTTCTCAGAGACTTCTGGTGGAAGGTGCTCATCTACCCAAGCTCCATGGATCCTGGGGCAGGAGGGAGCCAACATTCCTCTCCCTTCCACTGCAGCCTACAAAACATTGCTCTTCCTCTTCAACTGATATTCCTCATCTCAAAAGCTAAACCAGCTGCCCTTGTGGCTGTTGTGAAGTGGCTGGAGAATGTTAAGGATATAGCCCACCATCAACCATTAACAGCATTCAGCCTAATCTTGATTTTCATCCAAGATTCAGAAGAATCAACCAATCTTAAATCCTATTTCCCGTCTTGCATGGAATAGAGTTTTGCCCCGGGTTCCAGGAATCCTAATCAAGTTTTTGTCAGAAAAGGCCTTGAAGACTGTTTCCATTTAGCCATGGATAACTCAAGCTCAAGAAGACTGTGTAACTGCTAGTTTGATAGGTGTGGAGGGCCCTTTCAGGATTTCTTACAGTGTAGTAGGAAAGACAGCCTTGCTCTCTCTTCTTGTGGGAAAAATGGAAAAAAAAATCAAATAGCCAACATCAAAACAATGGCTTATGTAAAAACACTATGGCTATACTTTTTTCAAATCACTGGGTTCTTTGCAGTTAATTATAGACAGCTTCACCCCCACAGTTTATAGTGGTTCAACTTAATGATTTTTCAATTTCACAATGGTACAAAAACAGTAAGCAATCAGTAGAATCCATTTTTAATTCTGATCTTTTCCCAGGTTGGTGATTGATTGATGGGGCTGGTGATACACAATACAATCCATCCCAATGCTGGGCAGCAGTTTCAGTTCCCATCAGCCACGCCATCATGAGGGTAAAAAAGTGAAACCACAGTCATTCTATTAATATATCCATACAACCATTCTGTTTTCCACTTTCAGTACTGCTGCTGCTGCTAAATCGCTTCAGTCGTGTCCGACTCTGTGCGACCCCATAGACGGAAGCCCACCAGGCTCCCCCGTNACCACAGTCATTCTATTAATATATCCATACAACCATTCTGTTTTCCACTTTCAGTACTGCTGCTGCTGCTAAATCGCTTCAGTCGTGTCCGACTCTGTGCGACCCCATAGACGGAAGCCCACCAGGCTCCCCCGTCCCCGGGATTCTCTGGGCAAGAACACTGGAATGGGTTGCCATTTCAGTACAGTATTCAAAAAATTCTACGAGCTACTCAACACTTTATTGTAAAGTTGTTGTTGAGTCGCTAACCTGTGTCCAACTCTTTTGTGACCCCATGGACTGCAGCCCACCAGGCTCCTCTGTCCATGGGACTCTCCAGGCAAGAACACTGGAGTGGGTTGCCATTTCCTTTTCCAGGGGATCTTTCCAACCCAGGGATCGAACCCATGTCTCCTGCTTGGGCAGGCAGATTCTTTATCACTGTGCCACCAGGGAAGCCCTTCATATAAAATAGGCTTTGTGTTGGATGATTTTGCCTTAACTGTAGGCTAATGCAAGTGTTCTGCTTAAGGCAGGCTGGGCTCAGCTATCATGGTCCATAGGTTGGGTGTAGTAAATGCATTTTTGACTTCAGGCTATTTTAACTTATTATAGGTTTTTCAGGACCTAACCCCATCATAAGTCAAGGAAGACATGTACTAAATCTTACCCCATGTTTCTCATTTAATAAGTAGTGTGATTTTAAAAACAAAATTATCCATGCATTCATCCTCCAAGTTTCTGATAACCAATACCTTGAGCAACACACAGTATGTCTCTCTCCCGTTGACTCAAAGATCATCAGTTTTGGTTTTGTGAAAGGGTATTGGGGTCTGCTAAAACTCAGAGTCCAAACTATAACTTGACTTTTTAAGAACACTTTACAGATTAACACAGTCATTGTGAGGAAGGAATGCTTTCCTCACTTTGGTTTTGAAAGCAAAGTAATGTATCAAATGACTCTAACTCTGTATCATTGAGGTAGCATTCTTCCTTTGTAACACTCCATCTTCATTTATAAGTCTCCATAAATAATGGTTATTAAAGAAGTCTACTACTGTACCAGAACAGATTCTAATAAGATTTTACATAGTATTCATTCAAACAGAAAAGGATATGGGAATTATTAATAAAAGAAAATTATCCTTGGTAACAGAAGATTTTTTGTTTTTGCATCTAAATTAATTTTCTTCTTACTGAAAAAAGTTACTGAGTAGCTTCTTGTGTATAAGGAAATGCAGCTGTCTAGACAGACTCCACTCCTTGACTGCTGACACTGAATTCAGCCATATGAGAGTGAGTTTCCCCTCCCTTCTCCCTTATTACTGTTTTCCTATTTCTGTTCCCCATTCATTCCCCTTGTTTTCTATTTCACTTGTTAACTCATTCATTCATTCACCATCCTCCACTATTGTTCATTTATTCACTCACCATCCACCATAGTTACCTAAGTGGCTATAAGTAATGTTTCCTGTTACATTTGTTATTGTTAATAGCTCCAGTTTAATACACAAAATTTTCAACTCTATTAGTAAAAATTAATGCAATTCCTAAAAGTCTTTTAAAAAAGACAGATGATGCATCTTTGAGTCATTTAGTCAAGAGTGATCATGGTGTGATGTTAACCTTCTTTCCTTACAACCAAGTCTACATGTTTGTAAGATGCCAAGCAGAAGAGACAGGTAACACAATCATTGCACCACCCCTCCACAGGCCCTCTGGGCAGGAGGTCATAAGACACTGAACAATGAAATCCAATAAGAGGTCCACATTCCTTCCTATGGAAACAGCTTAACTGGAAAAGGGAAGAAAGGAAGAAATGGAGACAGGCATGACACATTTCACTTTATAAAGATCCAGTTAACATCTAGGTTCATATGAACAATCATATAAGTATACTGGTAATAATAGGGCACTGGAACTAGAGGGATTGGAGAAAACAAAAGATGTTAAAATTCCAAGTGTCATACCCAGAGGTGAACTCATCATACTGCATGGGCCCCTGCCAAGAGTCCTTCCTAGATTTAGGATTGCAATTCATGTACTCTATTCCTTAAGGAGAGCTCTTTGCTAAAAACCTGGCTCAGCCAGCGTAATGCAAAGTCAAAAACTTTTACTACTCCTAACAATATTCTTACATTTTCCCTGAGGGAATTAGGTTAATGAATAAAAATACATGTTGTCATTCTACTCTCATGGGAAGGAAAAAAAGAAAATGAAAAAGAAGGAAAGTCAACAGATTCACAGACGCCGGCCTCCTCAAAACTAGGGAAGTAATATCAGAGCTGGAAAAAGCAATCAACCAACCAAGTAACTCCAACCTTCCGCTGGTCCTCCAACACTTGTGTGTGTGTGTGCTAAGTCACTTCAGCTGTGTCCTATTCTTTGTGACCCCCATGGGCTACAGCCCAACACGCTTCTCTGTCCATGAGATTCTTCATGCAAGAATACTGGAGTGGGTTGCCATTTCCTACTCCAGGGGATCTTCCTGACCCAGAGATCGAACCCACATCTCTTGTGTCTCCTGCAGGAGGTGCAGAGGCACTGGAACTGGAACAGAGGACAGTCTAAGGGGAACCACCCAGCCACAGTCAGCAGGGCCGTGCAGGGCTGATCGGGCACTGGGCAACAGAGCAGAGAAGATGCTGAGTGTATGGAGTGCCAGCTGCAGAGCCAGGAAGACCCAAGACCTCTCTACCTACTACCTAGGATTGTTCTGAGAACAAATAATGCCTGGACAGACTGTGGAGCAGTTGCTGAGGGCACAGGTTCTGGAGCCTGCCCAGGTTAGGATGCTGACTCTGCTCCTGATAGTTGACTGGCCATAGGCAGGTTTCTTAACCTTTCTGTACCTCAGTTTCCTCATCTGCAAAATTGGGGAAATCATACTGCCCATGTCATAGGGCTCTTATGAGGACAAAAGGAGATGATACACATAAAGCACTCTGAACCATGCCTGCTGGCTAATATAATTCTCAAAATCATCCTCTAGTGGCCTAGCAAGGCATCCGATTTCTCCTTTGAGTCAGCATGCTGGTTCAGAACTGTCTGATCTCCTGTCCAGAAGGGAGGTATGAAAGGTCATCAAAAATGCACCTATGCAACATTGTATTCTATCAGGAGAAATCAAAAGCCCAGGTTGCCTGTCAGATTTTCTAGCTGGTCCCAAACTATGATCCACATCCTGCCATGAGGATAAAGACATGGGGCAGGTGAATTAAGTGAAGCAGACTAGGGAAGGGCTAGGGCAGGATTTCTCAGATATGAAGAATGCTTTCTCCTTCGAATAGAAAAAAGACTTATAGACAGAACCTCTCCTACCCCTACTGTCAACTAATTAATCCTTATTATAATAATTATACTGCTACTCACATATAAACAGAAGACTGCTTTTAAGTTCTTTAAGGCCCATGTCATAGCTTTAAAGCTAAACAGAAAGTACCACNCTTATAGACAGAACCTCTCCTACCCCTACTGTCAACTAATTAATCCTTATTATAATAATTATACTGCTACTCACATATAAACAGAAGACTGCTTTTAAGTTCTTTAAGGCCCATGTCATAGCTTTAAAGCTAAACAGAAAGTACCACTATAAATAAAATCACATTCAAATTAAATGACAGTCAAATAAAATGGAAAATAACATATATTGAGCACTTACAATAGGGTTGAACATTATGAAACTGCCACGATTCCATCATTCTGCCCTACAAAGATGGCAATTTCTTATCTGTAATACCTACAACACTGTGAAGTAGGTATTATTATTGTCCCATTTTCCAACCGAAGCACCAAGAAACAAGGACATACATTTTCAAATCTTCTTCAGATTTGGCAGGTGCCTGAAGACTCATCTGCAGACACTACTCCGGGAAGCCTTGACCTAGGAGGCACACAGCTCACCAGGGATGGGGTGATGGAGAAGAGCCGGGCCCAGAAAAGAGCTGGGGCAAACTTCAGTGAGCACTCGAAGGACACCCAATCAGGGGCATCTCCTGCTGGTGGGGAGGGGCCACCAAAGACCACTTCGGCTTGGTGGCCTTTCGTCTTTGTTCTGGGTGGGGTAGAGGGCTTGGCTTGTCTTCCCAGGAGACAGGCACTGGCCTTCTTTGGGGATCAACAGTTAAGGTGGATACACAGAGACAGGAAGAGCCGGAGAAAGGATAATAGGAGAAAGTGTAAGTAAGAGGGAGAAGGGAGAGGTCAAAAAAGGTTTCCAAATTTGCTGCACTTTAGAATCATCCAGGATCTTTATAAACCAGGGGTCCCCAACCTCCGGGATCTAATGCCTAATGATCTGAAGTGGACCTGATGTAATAACAGAAATAAAGTGCACAATAAATGTAAGGCACTTGAATCATCCCCAAACCACACCCCTGTCCTCATCTGACTTAGCAGCAGCAGCAGCAGTCCTCCTCCATGAAAAAATTGTCTTCTACAGAACAAGTCTCTAGTGCAAGAAAGGTTGGGGACCACTGTATATACTAAATTGTTGATGCTAATTCTCACCCACTTATTGTTCTTTAGTCACTAAGTTGTGTCTGACTCTTTTGTGATCCCATGGACTCCCACCATGGATCCCAGAGCATCCCACCAGGCTCCTCTGGCCATAGGATTTCCCAGGCAAGAATATTGGAGTGGGTCGCCATTTCCTTCTCCAGGGACCTTCTCCATCCAGGGATCAAATCCATGTCTCCTGTATTGGCAGGTGGATTTTTACTACTGAGCCACCTGGGAAGCCCTTCTCACCATTAGGATGTCATTGATACAGAGTGTAAATTTGGTATTGAGATTAGAAAAACCCTCCAGGTGTTTCTAACTTGCAGCAAAATTTAAGAAACTTTATTACACTTCTTGCAACTTGTTGGTGGAAGGAAATAGCCTTGAAATATGTTCAATTCATCCACGGGTACCAGCAAACCACGCTGAAAAGTTCCCCATGGCACTCAATTACAGAACTATTAAGCAGTCCAACATAATCACTGTGATTTATTCCCTTAGGTCCCCTCTCTCGTTCCTTCCTGGGCTCCTCACAGCATTGGGGACAGGAAGTGGGCAGGACACGACTTGTAAAATGACCGCAGCTTCCCACCTGACTTCTTCACTGCTCTGGCTCCAAAGCTGCCAGGCTTCTCTTGGCTTCCTTGGAAATCATTTCTAGAAAGTAATTTTCACTCTCTTGATGAAGGGATTGTCTCCTGTTGCCCTTGAAATGCTCTGGGGTGAAGTGCATGCTACAGTTTCAACTTGGCACACTTGAGTTTTTACGACAATAAAACAGAAAATGTCTCAAGGCCTCTCCTAAGACCAAAATCCTCTCACAACCATTCCTCCAAAGGCAGCCAGAGAGATGTGAATTTTTGAGAGAGGAAACACATATGCCAATATTTTCAGAGGCAGCTTGGAGTATATGGAGAGAGAATGGCTTTTGCACAAGGCAAACCTCAGGTCAAAGTCTGACTCTGCTGCAAAGAGCCGTGTGAACTTGAACAAGAAAACTGCCTTGCGGTTCAGCCTCTCATCTGCACTAACACACCAAAATGCTTTCAACTCATCAGGACCCCACACCCTGACATTTCTACTGAGTGACTATGATCTTGAGGTAAAGGCTTGACTACCAAGCGGCTCCAATCTCTTCGGTGGTGGCAAATTTTCTATCTTCTCTGATTTTCTAGTCACTTGTTCTGATATGATTCATAGAAAGAAAGCAGAACTGAGAATAAGACAAAAGGGAACAAATACAAGTAACCTAGTTGGGAAGAAACAGGAAGAGGAGTAATACATTCATTGTAATTTCACTCCACAGGTGTTAGTCACTCTCAGTTGTATCTGACTCTTTGCAACCTGCTGGACTGTAGCCTGCCAGGCTCCTCTGTCCATGGAATTCTCCAGGCAAAAATACTGGAGTGGCTTGCCATTCCCTTCTCCAAGGAATCTTCCTGACCCAGGGATCAAACCCGGATCTCTTGCAGATTCCTGGCAGATTCTTAACCATCTGAGCCACCAGGGAAGCCCAGAGTGAGAACAACATAGCTCCAATATCTAAAGCAAACAATTAATGCAGTTGCGTTGTATTTTGCCAGGTCTTTACTATGGATGGAAAAACAAAACCAAGCATATACTGTAGAGAATCATCCTACAAGAAGCAAAGGAACTGGATCAAAGATCTTAAAAGGATTTGATATGAGATGTCAGGTTGTTCCAATTCCTGTTTTCACGATTATAGTGATCTGAAACTTCTAGCTAGCTGGTCTGTGCAAAGGAGTCTAAAAGTAGTGACAGTATATGCTCCAACCATTCTACGTGCACAAGCAAAACTGATCGTCTAAGTCACCCTGCCAGAAACAGCTTCCTGCAGTGATGGAAATGTTGTACACTGGGGCTGCCCCATTCAGGAGTTACCAGCCAAGTCTGCCTACAGAGCAACTGAAATGTGTGACAGAGGAAGTTCATTTTAATGTATTTAATTGTTACTGAAACTAATTAGCCACATGTGGACAGTGGCTATAGTACTAGAGGGTGGAATGGTAATAATAGTTATTTATCACTAAGTTATAACTTAGTGATAAATAAATGAAAACCAGTGACTGAAGTTGTGACCTCAGAACCAATTAGGGCCAGGATAAAGCAGAACGATGATTACCCAGCTGGGTACCTTTCCTACAGTGTTAATTACATCAAATTAAAAAAACATAGCACAGCTGCTTCTATGGAGGTACTTTTGGCCTTATCATTGGTGCCAGGGTCAAAGGGGATAAAAAGGAAATAACAAAGCCCTAAGGGTCATATTTTCAGGAGTGCCACAAAGTCTGCCTCCTCCTGCATTTCACTTTTAGCTGACGGCTGAAAATATTAGCTTCTTATGTGACAAGATGTCAGTTACTTTTGGGGTATTTTTTTATCCCAATCTTTATAGATGAGGAAACTTAGGAAGAGAAGTCAATGGCTTCAAGGTCACCTGGGTAGAAAGTGTGGGAGTGGACACTGGAATTCATGCAATCTGGCTTCATACACCATGCTCTGAAGAGCCATCAGTAATTTAGAAGTTAGAGTAAATAAAAGAACTACCTTTGAGAGGAGGCTGGCTTGCTCTACGTATCCTGGACATACTAAAACTGTGCCTTTTCAGAAAAATAAGGGGTCATTTCAGCTTTAAGAAGGAGACACGGGAACACTGTGCACAGAATGAGAGGGTGAGGAGATAGAAGTAAACGTGGAAACCAGGGGCCCCAGGAGACTCACTCTGCCATTTTCCCCAAGCCTTCTCTGAATCTACTGACTTCTTTCTAAGTAACTAATGTCAATGGCAAGATTGTGGATGAGATGTGAAAAACAGTGCAAGTCCTGAGAGAATTTGAGGAAGTATTTCTATTGGTGACAGCTGGTCTCCAATCCAGCTTGCTTCAAATGTAAAATTTTATCTTTATGACTCAAAGTGTAGGTAATTTTAAGGGACTACGTTCCCCTCCTTCAATCCTCCATTATTACCCATTTTAAAGGCTTCCAGATTTTTGTATTCAAAATAATGTTGTGAGTAATATCCTTGCTGCTACATCACATGGTATATTCCCTATTATTTTCTTTGAATAAACCCTGAGACATAGAAAATAAAAGAAACAAAAGGACTTTGGCTTACACTGGGTGGACCAGGAAGAAGGCTAGCTGAGGGTTTCCCTTCCCTGGAATTGTATCACAAAGTGATGAGGTAAGTACTTCCTAGGAACCTCTCTTTTCCGCTGCCTGCATGGGGTGCTTCATAACCCCATGCTACTGCAGACTATATTAACCTCACCAAACAGGTGACTAATTCATTGTTTTATTTTAAAAAAAAAATTTACTGAGGAGCTAGTATGCACTAAGCCCTGTGCTAAATATGGAGGTTCAGATTCGAAGGATAGTCAGCCCTTATCCTCATGCAAATCATAACAAAGCAGAAAAGACAGAAGTGTAACGGTACAATGGTATATTATTTGAAGATAAGCAGATTTTTATTAGGGCTTCCTTGGCTCAAACAGTAAAGAATCCACCTGCAAAGCAGGAGACCTGGGTTCGATCCCTGGGTTGGAAAAATCCCCTGGAGGAGAACATGGCAACCCACTCCAATATTCTTGCTTGGAGAATCCCTATGGACAGTGGAGCCTGGTGGGCTACAGCCCATGGGGTCACAAAGAGACGGACACGACTGAGTGACTAAGCACAGCACAGCACAGATTTTATTAACACATTTATTCCCTACTTAAAGGCAAACATCTTTTTCTTTTTTCAGCTGTGTATTTTTATTTTAAGGTGAACATCTTGATTTCTCAAAAAAAATTGACATCTTTCAAAGAAAAACAAAACAAAAATATTCCAAAAATGCCTTAAATTATAACCTGGCTATTTGAAAGATTTTAATGCATGAGACATCTTTTTACTATAAAATTGTAGAAAGTAAATGTGGATGTAGGAAATACAGATCATGAGCATTTTAAAAATATTAATACATATTTAGTAAGTGCTTTAATAAAACATCTATTTCTGATTTATTGACTATGCCAAAGCCTTTGACTGTGTGGATCACAATAAACTGTGGAAAATTCTGAAAGAGATGGGAATACCAGACCACCTAACCTGCCTCTTGAGAAATCTGTATGCAGGTCAGGAAGCAACAGTTAGAACTGCACATGGAACAACAGACTGGTTCCAAATAGGAAAAGGAGTACGTCAAGGCTGTATATTGTCTCCCTGCTTATTTAACTTATATGCAGAGTACATTATGAGAAATTCTGGACTGGAAGAAACACAAGCTGGAATCAAGATTGCCGGGAGAAATATCAATAACCTCAGATATGCTGATGACACCAACCTTATGGCAGAAAGTGAGGAGGAGCTAAAAAGCCTCTTGATGAAAGTGAAGGAGGAGAGCGAAAAAGTTGGCTTAAAGCTCAACATTCAGAAAACGAAGATCATGGCATCCGGTCCCATCACTTCATGGGAAATAGATGGGGAAACAGTGGAAACAGTGTCAGACTTTATTTTTTTGGGCTCCAAAATCACTGCAGATGGTGACTGCAGCCATGAAATTAAAAGACGCTTACTCCTTGGAAGAAAAGTTATGACCAACCTGGATAGTATATTCAAAAGCAGAGACATTACTTTGCCGACTAAGGTCCGCCTAGTCAAGGCTATGGTTTTTCCTGTGGTCATGTATGGATGTGAGAGTTGGACTGTGAAGAAAGCTGAGCACCGAAGAATNAAGAAGGGGACGACCGAGGATGAGAAGGCTGGATGGCATTATGGACTCGATGGACGTGAGTCTGAGTGAACTCCGGGAGATGGTGATGGATAGGGAGGCCTGGTGTGCTGCGATTCATGGGGTCGCAAAGAGTCGGACACGACTGAGCGACTGAACTGAACTGAACTTAATAAAAGTCATATCAAAATGGCACCTCATTCCCATACTCTGAGATTTCTTTTTGAATCTGGTCAAAAAGATTCAAAAATTGAATCAGTTTTGAATACTGGCCAAAACCACAAATTAACTTGGGAGAAGAAAACAAAGTATAATACAATTTTCTTAACTGAACACCTACTGTATCAAACTTCTATTGCTAATGAAATCCTATTGCTAGTGAGAAATTCGTAAAGACACACAAATACACCACCAGCCCTTTCTAGGGAAGTTTGGTCCTAGAGTCTCTGATTGCTGAAGGCCCATCTATACATTGTAAACCACCGCCCCTGGCTTGACCCTGTCTCTAACTCATGCACTTCTGCAGTAACCAGGTGTAGACGTGTTCTCACTATGCTGGAAGGTATGGGTGGATGGGGCCCAGAGTTAGCAGAGACTTGTCAGTTGTTCCTAACACCTCTTTCCTCGTCCCCCTCAAGCCCACAGTCACAGTGCAAATTCAGTTTCCTGGTACCATTCCAGCCCCACAGAGCAGGTGTGTGAACTTCACTTTCCTAACGACGCTGGCCAACAGTTTAATGCACACAAACTGAAACTGCTCTGTGCCAGAGTACTGGGAGAATCTTAACAACCGGATTAAAAGGCCAATCAATCCGTAAACTCCCAGGGGAAGCCCTAATGCCAGGGAACAGATTAACTGGTAACTGATTTCAAGAACAAATGGAAAGTGCAAATCTCAGAGAGATGAGGTAGGCAAGGAGAATCAAATAAACGGGATCGGAACTTCTGAAAGAATTTGGGCCATAGAAACTGGAATCTGGTAAGTCTATAACAATGCAGAAAGATGATATATATTTTTTTCTAATTCCTTTTTATTTTTCGAATCGTTTCATTTTTCTTTACACATGGAAAAATTTGGGCTGCTTCTTCTCTTCATCTGTTTTCCTACATAATATTGTACTAAACAAAAAGCTGGAAGAAAATGTGTCCAAAAATTCATAAAATAGACCTCCTCTTCCCTCCACCCTAGTTTCACTGGTGCAAGAAAAGGTTGTGTGGCAAGGGTGTCAGGTTCAGGACTCCTGAGTGCTGAAGGACCCATCTGGGCAGCCCTAAATATTCTCAATTTGCCTTTTATGTTTGGGTAAAAACTGTTGGATGATGCTTAACAGTATGCTAATCCTTTATAAAGTCAGGGTAAAGGGAAAAGCAAGCCAGAGGAGAGATTTTCTGAGTGTGACATTCTCAAAAACAACAGAAATGCAGAGAAAATTTAAAAATACCATAAGCCTAGCAACTGTGATTGGTCTTAAAGTCAGCTCTGGGCTTCCTGACTCAAACAGAGGTCTGGGGAGTAAAATGAGTTAATGATTTTGAAAGAAGCCCATTTCACTGGCACATGATTCATAAATAGAAATTCTCCTGAAATATTTATTCTCTTTCATTTTCATTCCCACCACAATAGTCAGTTTGGATCCTAATATGAGATGACTTTTCTTATAATCTTTTAGCTTAAAGAAAAGAAAGTGTTAAGTTAGTCATGCTGACTCTGCAGTCCTATAGACTGTAGCCCACCAGGCCCCTCTGTCCCTGGGATTCGACAGGCAAGAATACTGGAGTGGGTAGCCATTCCCTTCTCCAGGGCATCTTCCTGACCCAGGGATCGAATCCAGGTGTCCCACAATGCAGGCAGATTCTTTACTGTCTGAACAACCAGGGAAGTGCTTGACAAAGTATTCTGGCCCACAGTGATGGTGCCCACAATGAAATATGAAATACTTATTTCCTGTTAACTGGAAAAGAGAGCACAGATACTACCTGTGTGCAAAACCTCTCTTGGACACTGTATTCACACATTATACTACCAGAAAAAAAAAAGTATACTGTTAGAGAAACAGACTCAGGGAGTCTAAAGCAAAACTAGAAAAAACAAACAAATCCAGGTATGAAAACTTTAGGATTAGGTCATGCAAAACATAAATGAATATCATCCCTAAATAGCACTCCATAAAAAAAGAAAATCTGTGAATAAATCATTTTAGAATGACCAATCTTAACAGTTAACAAAGGTGAATCAAAACAATGATTTCGAAAAATATAATTTGGTCACCATAAAATTGGCAAAAACACTTTGCTTGATAATATACCATGTTAGAGAATGTGTGGGAAAAGAGACTAATTCATTTGAGAAGTAAATTCTTTTCTTTTTTTTGGGAAGGTAATTAAGCAGTATCTATCTATCATTTTTTTTAAATGTGCATACTCTTCAACCCCAAAATTCCATTTCTGAGAATCCACCTAGCAGCTGTATTTCAAATCTGTGCCAAGATATCATAGGTGCGAATGTTCATGATAATCTAAATGTTCAGTAATAGGAGGTAGGTTTATAAGTTAAAGTACAACCTTATCAAGGAATATTGTATAGCTTTTAAAGAGAGAAGATGCATAAGATATAAAGGAAAAAAAAAGATGCAGATGAGACTATTCACTAAGGTCCTTGTGACACTGTGATTTATAATAAGAAATACATATCTGTTCTTCATCCCCCATCTCTACACAGAGCTCCTTAGACCCTCAGAATTTTCTAAGTGAAGCAGTAAAAGGGGTCTTTTGTTATGCTAATGGAGCAGGCTGTCACATCCAAGGATATCAGCTGGTTGCCAAGAGAATTAACCATCTGACTGGAGGGTTGGGACTCCCTCAACCCCTGGGGGGGTAAAAGGGTTGAAGGTTGAATCACGTGAAATGGCCAATGAATCAGTCAATTATGCCTAGGCAATGAAGCCTCTTGAACAACTTAAAAGGATGAGTGTAAAGAGCTTCAAGGTTGGTGCTGGGAGAGTGGTAGGCCTGGAGGGGGCATGGAAGCTCTTGCTTTTCCCCATTCCATTCTCTGCCCTAGGCATCTCTTCTTTGGGGTTGTTACTGACTTATACACTTTTATAATAAACCAGTATTCTGGTCAGTAAGATGTTTATTTGAATTCTGTGAGCCACTCTAGTTCGAGACGAGACAATCTTGTAGAATTGAGCCCTTAACCTGTAGAATCTGATGCTATCTACAGGTACACAGTGTTAGAAGCAAGTTGAATCACAGTATATCCACCTGGTGTCAGAGCATTGCTTGTTGGTGTGGGGAAACACCCACCCTCTGCATATACTCTATAACTGGTGACTAGAACTTTTAGTGCTTTTTAAAAGGAAAATGCATAAACACATAGATATGTGTGGGCCCTATAAACTTCATTTTCTACAGAAATAAACTTGAGGGACTTCCCTGGTAGTCCAGTGGTTAAAACTGCACTTTCAATGCAGGCGGTGCAGGTTCGATCCCTGGTTGTGGAACTGAGAGCCCACAGGCAGCATGGCAAAAAGCAAAAAACAAAACGGCCTTTCTTTTCTAAAAGATACCCAAGACATTGTTAATGATTATTTTTGAGGAGACGGCCTTAATGTGGGGAGTGAGGGCACTTTTTACTTTTGGGAACTAAAAACTGTCACCTATCATCTGGTTCTACAAGAATGAAATCATTAGCCACCAGCAGTCACTGACCTTCAACACACTCTAAAAACAGTTCAGGGCAGAGATCAGGAATGAGGCACCCTGTGTTCTGGGAAAAACTGGCCAGGACAGGCCTTCCAATAGTTAGATATTTTCTGAAAATTTTATGAGCCCAATTTCTTGCATCTTCTCATATCTAGAAAAGATCATTAACCAAGACATCTGTTCCTCATGGCTAGCAGTGACTTTCTGCCAAAATATGTGGTTGATTTCATGTACACTTTTCACTGAAGTCATATGTATACTGACCTCCCCCCTACCTTTTTGGAGCAGTTCCTCAGAGCTATCTGAGAGATTATCTCCTTGGCTATAGTCCTGATTTGGTCCCATTAAAAAACTTAACTCACAATTCTCATGCTGTGCATTTTTTTTCAGCTGACACTTGCATTTTATACCTTTCTATAGTGTTTACATTTTCTTACCATGTATAAGTAAGTATCCAAGGGCATACACGGTGCTTTCTGCAGGATATGTTTAATTCCATGCTAGTGTCTCTTACTATCCAGTACATTTCTTAGACAAATATCTCACCTGTCAATGTCTGAGTGAGTCAATTTATTTCAAATTATATCTTACACTCCCAACCCACTTACTAGCAAAATGGATTTGGGGAGGCCTATCATAACAGACTCTTGGTAAGACACTTAAATATAATTAGGAAATAAAATTCATGGGAAGGAGAGGGAAATAAAAAGCCCAGACAAATATATTGACCATGATTGAGCAACTAGCACAGTTCCAAGTTTCCCAAAGGAAAAGGCAGAAATGGAAACACAGTGCGTGATACCATTCTCCTTGTCTGGGAGAAGATTTCCTGCCCATCTATCAAAGGAGACATTTCTACCTGGTGCTGAATTCTAAGAGACATAATAGAAGACACTTTGAAAACATCTTGACTTATGACCTTCAGTTCTCAGATCTGACCCTGCATCAGAATCACCCAGGTGGCTCTTCACACACAGACTGAAGGGTCCCAGTCTCAGAGTTTATGACTGAGTAGGATCGGGGTAGGGCCTGAGACTCTGTAGTCCTTACTGGTTCTAGGCGATAGTAGATGCTGCGATTCAGGGAACCACAAATGTAACACTGAGATCTTAGACCAAGCATTCATTCATTAATATTTAATGGTTAATGACCTCATTGGTAGTTCTACTGACAATCTGAAGATATTCTTGATATAAGCAATGCAAGAAAACTTTGAAATATAACTCAGTGAAAGTAATTTTAAAGCTACTGAGGCCCAAATACATGATTTCTTATGACCTAATCAGAAAACAAAGATGGAACTTAGGAACAGCCATAGATGTAAATGTATTACACATACCTTGGCCCTTCTTAATACAAATGTATTCCACATCACTCGATTCTGATAGGGTTGGTCAGACAGAGCTTATAATGCAAATTCATGAACTACTGACTCACAGTCACTATAGTTTCATTTTACCCACACAGGAGGATGACCTCCTGCCAACATCTAAAATATATTATAATTCAATTCCAAAATCAAGAATCAATGACCTTTAGACAATCTGTGCTCTGCTGTTGTTGTTGTTTTCTTATTGACAAGGGGAATGGAGGATTAACTATACTAGGAATTAACATAGGATTCTTCTCCTGAAGAGGTAAGAGTTCAATATACTTTTCAGGTAAGCAACCTCAATCGTCTTCCAAATCCCTGGGCAGATGAGCAAGAGAGGGAAGGGAGACTATACCTTCCTCATATCATGGGAATTCTGTCTGAGACCACCATCTCTAATCCCTACTTAGTTCATGGTTGTCAAAGCAATGGTTCCACAGGAAATAATTGGTGTATTTAGTAACTGCATCCAGATACAGATCACACATCCACACAAATACCCACACATGATAGAACCAACAAACAGTATGTTTAACAAGATTTAAAAAATACCCAACAGTATTTTAAATAGACTGCTACTGCTGCTGCTAAGTCACTTCAGTTGTGTCCGACTCTGTGTGACCCCATAGACAGCAGCCCACCAGGCTCCCCCATCCCTGGGATTCTCCAGGCAAGAATACTGGAGTGGGTTGCCATACTTCATTTATAAATATACTTTAAAAAGAAGGGAAAAAAAGTATCTTTAATACTTTAAAAAAGCATTTATAAATATACTTCAAAAAGAAGGAAAAAAATGAGATTCCTGCATTTCAGTAACTTTAACTTGTCATCAAAAGTTCCATTCAAGAAACTGTAATTAAGCACCTATTATGAGTCAAGCATTGTTTTAGGAGCTGGGAATTAAAGTTGGACACAAAACCTACTCTGATGTGTAATGAGGAGGCATTCATATAAAACTACTTCCAGATGATATGGGTAAGTTACCTGTTCTCTTAACAGTATGGCTAAAAGGTGCCATCAGTACTCAAAGACTGGCCATCAAGCCCCTCTTGGGGCTCCCAGGGGGCTTCCTGGAGGAGAAGGCACAGACAGAACCCTGCACATGAGTGGGAAACAGCTGGAATGAAGACAGAGGGGAAAGGTGAAGAATTCTGGGGCTGGGCTGCTGCATGTATATCCAAAATCCAATCATTCCTTATGTGTTACAAATAAAAATTCAGTTTTGTTCAGGATGGCATCGAGCCTGATTCAAAATCCACTTGCTAGAATTCCTTATAGCTATGGTAACCACATGCCACACTCCTGCCTAATGAGATAGAAATGGAAGTCACAGGAGGGCTTCTGAGAAAGCCTTTGGCTCACATCTGGCTTTTGCTTTGCTTTCTTTGGGCTTCCCCGGTAGCTCGAAGAGTAAGAATCTGCCTGCAGTGTGGGAGACCTGGGTTTGATCCCTGGGTCGAGAAGATCCCTTGGAGAAGGAAATGACAACCCACTCCAGTATTCTTACCTGGAGAATTCCATGGACAAAGGGCCTGGCTGGCTACAGTCCATGGGGTTGCAAAGAGTCAGACACAACTGAACAACTTTCACATTTTCTTCTTTGCCCATTACCCTTCTTGCTGCCTGAAATACAGATGAGGAGCCCAATGTGGGGCCACTATTTGGGGGAGCAAAAAGAGTGGAAAAATGGAACGAGCCTGGTCACTCGGAGCAGATTACCTACTTGCAGTCTCCTTGGTATTAAGAAAAGCAAATCCTGGCTGAGTTAAGGTCCTGCAGTGAGGATGCACCCAGCTGTATGGAAACAGAAGCTCATCTCATACATGTAGACAGCACTATTATATATTAGAATTTTCTTATTTTGTTTGCATATTCTGGGGAAAACTCCAAATCTTAGCACAAACCCTAACATCTAAAAGCAAACTCTGAATCCCTCACTTTTATCAAAACATGAAATGAAGGCTATCCTGACACTTTTTAAAACTTCTGTGATACTTAAGTGCAAACACTATGAACAACTATGTTAGCAGAAAGTTTAAATATGGTATTTAATCATGAGCTAATAAAATAATAAGTTATAATGGCCAGTTAAATTCAGTTTCCTCTAAAAATGTTCACATGAATACATAATCTCAGAGTTTAAACAAGATTTGTTCCTCTCATCCTACAGAAGGAGAATTATGAACTATCTCCTCTCCCACACATACACACAGAGCCACCTTCTGCCATTCTTATTGTAAAGATATGACATGTTGTCCTTAACATAAACAAAGGACAATCTTCCCAAACTGGAAAATTAGAACCTAATAATAGAAAGGCAAATCTTCCCAAGAAAAGGCAGTTGACATATCATAGTCATGCAAATAATAAGAATAATCAGAGATACAGAAGCAGATGGGGGAGAAGCAAAAACTGAAAAAATCACACAGGAAAATCTCCCTCCTTTTCAAATAGTTGACAGGTTGAAAGAGTTTCCCCAGCTCCAAGTTAAGAATACTTATAGAAGACATATCAATGCAAACTCTGATACATGCTAGAAGAGAGAAAAGCTATTGCTTTTGTTTGTTTTATAATAAATCATCACATTTTCGTCTTTATCTAGCTTTTTAAATGCTGCTGCTGCTGTTGCTAAGTCACTTCAGTCGTGTCCGACTCTGTGTGACCCCATAGACGGCAGCCCACCAGGCTCCCCCATCCCTGGGATTCTCCAGGCAAGAATACTGGAGTGGGTTGCCATTCCCTTCTCCAATGCACGAAAGAGAAAAGTGAAAGTGAAGTCGCTCAGTCACGTCCAACTCTTTGCAACCCCATGAACTATACAGTCCATGGAATTCTCCAGGCCAGAACACTGGAGTGGGTAGCCTTATCCCTTCTCCAGCGGATCTTCCCAACCCAGGTCTCCTGCATTGCAGGTGGATTCTTTACCAGCTGAGCCACAAGGGAAGCCCAACAACTGGTAGTAGCTTTCTTATTTCTCATTTTAGTGAAAAATCTTGAAACCATCTAGACAAAACCAAGTTACTGGCATCAGATTTCATCTGCACACTGTTGAGAGGAAAAAAAGAATCTGATTCCCAGAATTTTGTACTGACAAAAGATATTTAGCTCTAATAGTAAAGGGAAATATTGAAGGTAATTTAATAACAACAACAATGGTATCATTGAATTAATAGTTACATAGCACTTATTTGGTTCCTGGTTCAGTTTTAAGCATTTCATTTATTATCATAGTTTGTCTACACAGGTGGCTGCCATTAATTCCTTCCCTCCCTCTCCATTCAAGCTATTCCTCCAACTCAAGGTGGAGTCTAGCCTCTCATCTCACAGAATCTGGTAGAAGTGCTGTTGTATCAGTTCTAAGCCAAGACTTCATGAAGACTGTCAGGTTTCTGCCTCTGGAGCCCTGTGTTCCCACGTAAGGGATCCAGGCTTCTCTGATAGACAGTGAGGTTATATGAGAAACTGAGACGTGAGTGAAAAGCCATCTTGGACAGCCAGTCCAGCTGCACCTTCTGGTGATTCTACCCCTGCTGCTATCTGAGTCCAACTGCAGGAAAGACCTCAAGGAAGAACTGCCCAGCTAAGCCCGACCAACCCAGGGAACCATGAACCATAAGAAGAAACTGCTGTTTCCACTGTTGTTTGGGGTTAGTTCACTATATAGCAACAGATAACCAGAATGCTTAGAGCAATTCGTTTACTCTCACAACATTCACAAGAAGTAGCTAATATCCTCATCAGAATATTAGAATACTCATATCCTCATTTCAGAAATAAAAAGATGAGGCCCAGGAAAAGTATATAACTTTCTCAAGTTTATACAGCAACCAAGAAAGATCCTTGAAGGAATGCAAGGATTCAAAAATAAATAAACCTCAGGGAACTCTATTCAATATCCTGTAATAAACCATAATGGAAACGAATATGAAAAAGAATATATGCATATATGTTTATCTATAGATAGATAACTGAATCACTATGCTGTACTGCTGCTGCTAAGTCGCTTCAGTCGTGTCCGGCTCTGTGCGACCCCATGGACGGCAGCCCACCAGGCTCCCCCATCCCTGGGATTCTCCAGGCAAGAACACTGGAGTGGGTTGCCATTTCCTTCTCCAATGCATGGAAGTGAAAAGTGAAAGTGAAGTCGCTCCATCGTGTCTGACTCTTCGTGACCCCATGGACTGCCGCCCACCAGGCTCCTCCATGCGTGGGACTTTTCAGGCAAGAGTACTGGAGTGGGGTGCCATTGCCTTCTCCGCTATGCTGTACATCAGAAACCAACAGGTTGTAAATCAACCATGCTTCAATCATAAGCCACATTCTTCATATGTAAAAAATATTGAGAAAGATTCTAATGCAATAAAAATGCATCAAAGAAGAGACCTCAGGATAGAGGAAACAGAAAAAGGAGAAAAAACCGTGGTGAAAACTGCATCCTGTGACTATATTGTGAAATCTAAGGTACTATGGATAAGATGACTAAGAGTATGTAAATTAAATGTTGAAGATTTCCAAAATAAGAGACAAACTACAAGGTTATAGTAACTGTTAAGAACGAAAGAAAATGTAGAAGTTGGGAAGGAGCAAGTCTGGAGGCAGGAGAAAGAGAGAGAAATGAATGCATTCTAAAGTTCTCGGTATGAATTTCTGCAAGATATAAATGAACAAAACTAATTCATGTAGAAAATCAAATAGACCAATTACCATTGGAGAGACTGGGAAAGTGGTTAAATTCCTACCATTAAAGAAGAGCAGAAACAGATGATTTCAGAGTTAGTTCCATATAACTTATAAAGAATAGAAATGTTATTTAAATTATTCATGACTACAGAAACATAAAGTTCCTAAATCCATTTTATAAAAGTGGTTTAGCCTTAAAACCAAAAGTGATCAAAGTAGTATAATAAAAGAAAACTATAAAAGAAAACTACAGAGCAATTCCACCTATAAATATTTGCAAAAATTCTAAATAAAATATTAGCAAGTAGATGCAAAAGGAGATGAAATGAATATTGCCAATGAACAAGTTTCTGCACCAGCAAATCCATTAGCATCATTCATGCTAGCAATGAATGCAGGGAGGAAAAGTGATGGGTTATATCAATAGGTTCTAAAAAAACATTTAGTAAAATTCATTGGCCATTTTTAATAAAACTTCAAGTAAAATATAAATCGAAGAAACCTCTTGAATGTGAAAATACCTGTTTTGAGTTATTGAAAACCAATTGCAAACATCATTCCAAACAATCAAATGTCAGGAATAAAATAGGGTATCTGCTCCTATTACAACTGAACAATAAACTGAGGATAAGAAAATAGTTAATATAAATAATATATGGGGAGATAAAAGTTTGATATGTTTACATAGCTAGAAATTCTAACTTCAGTTTTCAAATGAAAGCTACAAGAATCAATGAAGGAGTTTGTTCAAGTGGCTGGAAAAGTTCAGAGCTTTCCTTAATATTTGCAATGGAAAATTTTAAAACATAATAGCATTAAAATGAAAAGAAAATTTAGAGATAAGCATGTATATTCAAAGTTCATATATATGTTTAGTTCAATGCCCATTAGAATCTCCAGTTCTTAAAGTGGATATGATAAATGTTTTGGCTAGATTAAATGTCCGAAAATTTCCAAGAAATTTGTGAAAAAGAATAGTGAGGGGCGGGCCATACCAGACTTAATTCCATTAAAGTCAAATCATGGCATGAGAATAAACGACAGAACAGTTAGCTGTGAACTATCTCAAGAAGGGAAATCTGTGATGCACTGCTCTTAAAAAACAGAAAATTCAGAGGAGATGTAAGAACCCCCCCTGTTTTTGGAATGTCTTGTCCATCACTTAGAATTGTGGATCATGAATCCTGAACACCAGGCCAACACTGCTATGGAGGATGCCTCCCTGAACAGAACAAAAGATAAATATATAAATATTCACAGATGGTTACATAATACATGGAGAGACATGCTGCTGCTGCTGCTGCTGCTAAGTCACTTCAATCGTGTCCAACTCTGTGTGACCCCATAGACGGCAGCCCACCAGGCTCCCCCGTCCCTGGGATTCTCCAGGCAAGAATACTGGAGTGGTTGTGGCGACATAAACTAGGTTGTTCAGCACTGTTTGACAGTGAAGGAGTCAGGGAGTCCTGGATATGAAGGGAGGGAAGGAACAAATAATGTAAGTTTGCAAATGGTGCACAATGAACACAGACTGTGTCACATGATCTAATTTGTGAAGAGCTATTAGTATGCATATACATACACATGCCAATGTGTTTGAAAAAAGAGAGAAAGAGATGAAAGGATAAGACCTAAAATGTAATTTGTGATTATCACAGAGGCATGAATTTTGGATGATTTTTTTCTACTTTATATGATCAGGAAAAAGTAAATTTCATTTTCAAAAAAGGGTTCAAAATGATGAAATATAAATGTATGGATATAAATTTAGTTTTAAAATACTATATTTTATTCATGTCAATGTATGCCAAAACCAATAGAGTACTGTAAAGTAAAATAAAGTAAAATGGAAACTCTAAAAAATAAATAAATAAATAAAATAAAAATAAAAAAATAAAATACTATATTTTAAATGGATGCCAGGTAGGAGAGTTTTCAAATTCTTTCTTCTGAAGTTTAAACAATGTGGAGCGTGAAAGCCCATATCATAAGCTTGAACATAGAATAATTATCGTTCCTATTACCACTATTTCCAGAAATTTCTAGGTCACCTATTGACAGTATAGTTGTAGCAAAAGTAAAACCTCAGTGACCCAGAGTGAAGGGAAGCTCATAGCATCACTAATGGCTCTACAACCAACTTCCTGTAGAGTAAAATAAGATTCTCAGATGGCTCAGTAGTGAAGAATCTCCTTGGCCATTCAGGAGACACTAGAGATATAGGTTCGATCCCTGGATCAGGAAGATCCCCTTGAGGATGAAATGGCAACCCACTTTAGTAATCTTGCCTGGGAAATCCCATGGACAGAGAAGCCTGGTGGGCTACAGTCCACGGGTCACAAAGAGTTGGACACGACGGAGCCACTGAGCACAGCACACACACAGAAGACAAATATCAGCTCATTCCCTCAATACCACCTCACACCAAGGGGAGACGACATCACTATGAATTAAGACTGGAGCAAAAACACTGGCTTCTGGGTTTCCAAAGAGAGGGTCTTAAGTACTCTCATCCTGATGGAAATGTGGCAGTCCAAGCCGATTATCACGCTCTTTGTTGGAGACCGTCGGGCCACCTGATTTGTAAGCAGGCTTTGTGTAATAACTTGCTACCTCCATGATCAGGTCTGGAGAAGCCTTTCCTGTCTCATTTGGCACCTTGGTATTCAAACCCCACCACAAAGGAAAGTAAATCACTCTGCTACCACCGTGAATCTAGCAGTCCATGTTTCAAAGCCCCAGTAGCTAAAAGATGGTAATAGATTCCAGGAGAATTTAGAAATCTCTGAGGTTAAAGTACAATGTAACCAGTCTTTCTGGCTAGAGAAAGCTAATCTCATCTTCTCTCATGGTACATTGCAACCCAGATCCCTTAATCTTCCTCAGATGTGTGCACAATACTCTCTGATGTTCAAGCAATGCCATGTCCGAAAAGGCAGCTCCCCAAAGCAGTTCTCGGCCTGCAGTCTGCCAGCTGCTCACACAGTGGGAGCGGGGCACACTTGTCTCAGTTCACTCCTGGCGAGGCTGCCCAGCCTGTGCTCCATCCCTGACGCCCTCTAACTCAGTGGGCCTTAATTCTTCGTAAATTGGTTATTTAGCGCCGTCTAATATCCTAAAAGAGCAAGTCTGAGTTTATTTTCTTTGAAAATGCATGCTTCTGTCACTGTAAGTAGGAAACAACACCATCTTCACACAGTGAAGACCTTTGAATCCATTCCCTCACCATAGGCATTTATGACCAGACCAACTTGTCCTGCTGCTGAAAATACTAGAAACACAAGAATGGGCTTTAATGGGAACTCTCCAAGGTAAACTGGCCCTCAAAAATACTTCTGATGGAATCTATTTAAGTGTAAAACTGAAAAGCAGTAGATGCATAAATGTATTCAGAACTCTGATTATAATTACCATAAGAGAGGTTTTTATAGTTATCCCGGAATCATCTTGACTTCAGAAGTAAGAAAAGACTTATGCAAGGCTCTACCTGAATCAGGTGAATCAAAAGAACCTAAGACCATCCACTTTTTTATCAGACACTCTGAGACAACATGCAAGGACTATTTTCCTAGTGATGTCCCACACAAAGCTGACAGGAAACTTTCCCAGGGGGTGAAATATGGATCTAAAAGATTTCAAAAGGATACATATTCAAGACCTTTGTACTGCCTCAAAAAACGACATACTGCCTTTTTATGGCAGCGTCCTGCTTATATACGTGGAGTAACACTACTGTGAAAGCGCATGGGGCTTCCCAGGTAGCACAGTGGTAAAGAATCCACTTGTCAATGCAGGAGATATGGGTTCGATCCCTGGATGGGAAGATCCCCTGGAGGAGGAAATGGCAATCCACTCCAGTATTCTTGCCTGGAGAATCCCATGGACAGAGAAGCCTGGCAAGCTACAGTCCAGGGGGTCACAAAAGAGTTGGATATGACTGAAAAGACCCTGATGCTGGGGAAGATTGAAGGTGGGAGGAGAAAAGGGGACGACCGAGGATGNATGGCAATCCACTCCAGTATTCTTGCCTGGAGAATCCCATGGACAGAGAAGCCTGGCAAGCTACAGTCCAGGGGGTCACAAAAGAGTTGGATATGACTGAAAAGACCCTGATGCTGGGGAAGATTGAAGGTGGGAGGAGAAAAGGGGACGACCGAGGATGAGACGGTTGGACGGCATCACCGACTCAATCGACATGTGTTTGAGTAAGCTCCGGGAGTTGGTGATGGACAGGGAAGCCTGGCGGGTCCATGGGGTCTCAAAGAGTTGGACAGGACTGAAGTACTAAACTGACTGAGCACGCACATACTATGCAATCACTGCTTCCCTTTTCCTTGGGGGTTGCGGGGATCGATAATCACTGCATGAATCTGTGAGATGCTGAAAGGCTGGAGTATGCCCAGGAGTCACAGTCCACTCTCCTCCTACTTTCAGTTCAAAGGCCCATGGAGAAATTGTTTTCTACAAGCACGGTGACTGTGCCTTTCATGCCCACACTTACACATGCACACACCACACCCTGACTGGCCTAGCTGAGCTCTTCCTCTATAAGCTCTACCTGTCCACCACCACACACACTGCTGTGAACTGAACCGCCTTCCCTGAATTCGTATGCTGAAGCCCTAACCACTCATGTAAACGGTGTGTGGAGATGGGGCCTTTGGGAGGTGATCAGGTTTAGACGACGTTAGGAGGGTGCGGCCCTCGGGTGCCATCAGCGTCCTTGTAAGAGATGCCACGGAGCTTGTTGTCCTCTCCCTCCCACATGAGGACACAGGAAGAGGTGGCCCCCTGCAAGCTAGGAAAATGTCCTCTCCAGGAACCCGATCAGCTGGCATCTTGAGCGTGGACTTCCCAGTCTCAAGAACCTTGAGAAATCAGCATCTGTTGTGTATGCCATCCAGCAGGTGGGGCCATGAGATGACAACCGGAGCCAACCCCCTCCTGTGGTTTCTGCGTGCTGGGTTCTTTAACTCCAGGTGTCCTCCTGAGGCATATCCCTATATCCCTGATTCTCCACTAGAAAGCTGGTGTGTCACAGGTGAAAAACATAGGGTCACATTCAGCCCAACAAACACACCTGAGTGGCCTCTGAGAGTCACGTCTGTGAAAGCGGGAGCTGCCCTTAAAAGGAACAAATAAAATAATGTACCTCGAAAGCATTTTGTAGTTTGGGAGGGGTCCCATGAAGGTGAAACATAATCGCACAATATTAGCTTCTTTTGTGGAATCTGACTTCTATGTAAAAAGTTAGTAACAGCTTCAGTAAAAAAAAATCAGTTTTTTAAAAAAGCCACATACCAACAATACATGCCATTCCCTAAGTCAGGTGACTTCAGGGCAAGCACTTTCATCCATAATCATTTTTTACAGGGTTTGAATAAGAGAAAGCTTAAAGATGATTTTAAGAACTTAACCTTCTATACCAAACTACTGCTGCTGCTGCTAAGTCGCTTCAAGTCGCTTCAGTCGTGTCCGACTCTGTGCGACCCCATAGATGGCAGCCCACCAGGCTCCCCCGTCCCTGGGATTCTCCAGGCAAGAACACTGGAATGGGTTGCCATTTCCTTCTCCAATGCATGAAAGTGAAAGGTGAAAGTGAAGTCGCTCAGTCGTGTCTGACTCTTAGTGACCTCATGGACTGCAGCTCACCAAGCTCCTCCATCCATGGGATTTTCCAGGCAAGAGTACTGGAGTGGGGTGCCATTGTCTATACCAGACACCAGACACTAATTCAGTGAGACTGAAAAAGGGGTTCCCCCACTAGATCATGAGAGTCTCAGGGTCTAAGGCTAAGTTTTATTTACCTTTAATACTCCAAAGTCCATTTTAGTATCTGGCACATAGCAAAAATCATTGATTCATTCCGTGAACAAATATGGTGCCACATTCAAGAGAAAGCTTGAACGTGTTTTCTCCTGCTGAGGGTGGGTGAATAAAGATCACTCACTCTAGGATTCTTCTTTGTAAATACAGAGCAACCTAGCATAATGGAAAGCTTTGGCTGTGAAGTCAGATGCACCTGCACGATGACACTGATTCTGCCACTCAACTCGGGCAAGTGCCTCAATTCTTTCATCTGTAAAATGGGGATACTGATGCTCACTATACAGGCTCGTGTGAATGTTAGAGGAAAAACACGTATGGCAACTCAAACATTGTCTAATACAGTGTATATGCTCAACAAAGAAAGTTTATTATCGATGAGTATCTCCAAACAAGAATGCATGTTTAAATCCAATTACACTCACTACATCATGTCACAACCTATTCATCATCTGTAAACTACATCTAACAATATTTCCATTCAATTACTGTCTACTGACTTAATGGACTGTGATACTTCGTGCTGGACATGAATGATGCACAGTACTTAGAATAGAGTCAGCTATGATAAGAACTCATATCCTGAGATTCAGAACATAAACTAAGAAATGTTTCCTGAGGCCTGAAGTCAAGTAGTAGGACCTGCATCACTGAGGGCAGTGGGCTTGGCTGCACCCATTCCAATTAGCAAGGTCCCAAGGAATTTTTCAGAAAAGTAGGCTGTCTCTAAGCAGGGCAGAGAGCCACTAAAGCAGCATAAGAATGAGTCAACATGAAAATCTGCAATGAAATAGGACCATGGGAAGTGCTGGGTAAGTAGAGGAGAGGACCAGTAGACAAGTGAGGTCTCCCTAAGTTTGCCGAACTGGTCCGAAGTAGCCAGCACAGCACATACCTTCACAGCTACCACCTGTGTGCCCATCTCCCCTGAGGACAAACTCCCACCTCCCCAAAGGACAGACAAGAGATAAGTCAAAGTATAAATGAAGTAAGAGAGGGCTAGGAGGAAGAGGTTAGAAAGCAGATTACACAGTAGAGCTGCAAGGCTAAAGATTTTCAAAACTGGCCAGAGCCTCTTTCAGATTTTCAACAGAGAGCATTCTGAAAATGACTGAAGGTCCAAAATATGAGTGAACTACCTGAATGGAATATCTTCTGACAAGGAAGTCAAAGCAAAATAATTATTATAATTGATTGCATTTAGCTAATAAAAAGCTTATAATGATTTTCAGAGTGTTTACACATATGTTGTTGGGTGTGGGAATAATGCTAGGAGGTTAAATGCTAATGGGTGTGCTAGCCAGGATGGGCAGGGGGTGTGCTAGCATGACCACAAGAGAGCCACATGTCAGGGTCTGGAGGAGGGACTAATTGGGAGCCTGAAGCTGGTCCACCTCCATTCTAGATAGGCTGGCACTGGGAGAGATGAACTTTGCCTTGAACAAAAAACTTTACAGACCAAAAATAAAGATACCAAACCAAACCCCCATTGTAGTGGCAGGTCAAAACCCTTCATCTGGGTGGCCTTTGCTGCTATTCAGATACAGCCATTGTTGTGAAAATGTGCCTGGATAGAGTTTGTAAGCCCAGAAGCAACAGGCACAAATGTGCCTCCAGGCCATTCATTAATGCATGAGGCCATTTTGGCTTCTTGTTTCTAATTTTCATATTTCCTTAATTTGGTTCTTGTCCTCTTACTGGGTCATTCTCCCTGAAGTCAGGACTATACCTAGCTGTGGACTATACTAAGTCAGGACTATACTTAGCTGACTATGCTGCTGCTAAGTCACTTCAATCGTGTCCGACTCTGTGCGACCCCATAGACAGCAGCCCACCAGGCTCCCCCGTCCCTGGGATTCTCCAGGCAAGAACACTGGAGTGGGCTGCCATTTCCTTCTCCAGTGCATGAAAGTGGAAAGTCAAAGTGAAGTCGCTCAGTCATGTCCGACTCTTAGCGACTATAGCTGACTATACCTAACCTAAAATGTTAACTTTTCCAGGTGTCTTGTTTCTGTAAACCCAGGAAAACATTAGCAAATCAATTCAAAGAGACAAGGGTCCCCCCCTTGGTCCCCCACCCCATAAAACTGGCTCCAACTCTCTCAGGCATATTCAGGATAGGGTGTCTGCTATGAAAGAGCTTCTTGGGAAAAGGATAGGGAGACTTTTATCAGAATGAAAACTAAGAAAAGTGATCAGGGCTTCCCTGAGCTCAGTAGTGGTAAAGAATCCTGCCAATGCAGGGAACATGGGTTCCAGCCCTGATCCAGGAAGATCCCACATGCCTCGGAGCAAATAGGCATGTGCACCACGATTATTGAGCTGTGCTCTAGAGCCCAGGAACCGCAACTGCTGAGCCCATGTCCTGCAACTGCTGAAGCCCATGCACTCTAGAGCCTCTGCTCCGCAACAAGAAGCCACTGCAAAGAGGAGCCCTCACACTGCAACTAGAAAGCCGCCTCCACTCGTCCCAGCTAGAAAAAAGAAGCCCAGCACAGCCAAAAACGGATCATAAATAAATAAAGAAAATGTTTTAAAAAGTGATCAATCAAAAGTCACAAAGCAACTACAATTTCCTAAGTCTTTAAAAGCCAAAGCTTAGGGTATATTTTACCTCCCAGCCACTCTCCTCTCCCCCTAAAATCATGGTACAGCTGACCTTTATGTCCTGCCCTGCAACTTGATTTGACAACATCCACTGTAAAGGGGAACACAGTGTGTAGAACAGTACTAACCCATTCTGTTGGGCAAAGAACTTTCTGGAACTTTCCCAGTCCTTCAGGAAAGAAGAAAGATAATGTGCCTAGCATTAGGAAGGGTTAAGTTCACCAGGCTGTTGAGAATTTTTAATCTTCCTTTTAATGTAAGTCATAGTACTATTAACTTGAATGTTATTGAAAACAGATTTAAAAAAAAAAAATAGAAAATGAAAACAGATTTAGTTGAGCAGCTCACAAAGTACCAGCACAGAGAAGGAAAAAAGTATTTGACTTCAGTGAAGATAAAACTACAGTCAGCATTGTACATCGTCGGTGCTGCCTCCATAAATACAGAGGACTGACTGTACTACACCATTTCATATAAGGGACTTAAGCACCACATATTTTGGTATTCACTGGGGTCCTGGAACCAATTCCCTTGAGAATACAAAGGGACCATCGTATGTGAAGACCAGATTTCAAGTGTAGCCAATGGTCTTATAAAAAGAAACCGAAACATTCAGGCAGGAATCTCATGACTCTCCCTCTCTCCCCCTCTCTTCATCGCCCCTCTGACTAGCTCACCTCCCGACCTCCTCACACCTGCTGTTAAGTTGTGAATATTACAGAGACATAGCCAATTCTCAGATAGGTTTTCCTGACACATCATTTTTGCATTAGGACCTCACTGTGTGTGAATTTCCTTAGTTCAGGAAGATGGAGCCTAGTACTTCTCAACTTTCTTCTCTTAATTACCCCTAGTCGTAACGCAAAAAGGCCGACTCAAGGGCGTTTGAGATCCAGCCCAAGGCAGCAAGTAGAAATCTATCTGATGCCTCATGTTTTATTCTCTTGAGTGTCAATTACATTCTACTCCATAATATATGGGCTTCCCAGGTGGCGCTAGTGGTAAAAAAAAAAACTGCCTGCCAATGCAGGAGATGCCAGAGACTGGTTCAACCCCTGGGTCAGGAAGATCCCCTGGAGGAGGGCATGGTAACCCACTCCATTATTCTTGCCTGGAGAATCCCCTGGACAGAAGAGCCTGGCAGGCTATAGTCCATATCGCAAAGAGCTGGACACGACGGAAGCAACTTAGCACGCCATAATAAATGCATCTGTTCTCACACAAAGCAATGGGTTTTCTGAATTTATGTAAATGAACAGTTCAGGAAGCTGCACCAGGTTAAACCTACAGCTTTGTGTATCATGGTACATTATGAGTACCAATTCATGCTATCCTCTATTTCACAGAAATTCACTCAAACATTTAATCCTCTTTGTCTTTATATATTAGCTTTAGAAGAAGATAAGGTGAAAGGTAGTTCAACACATTTAATTATTTAAATAAAACTGAAGCCAAGATTTAGGAACATCGAAAAGAAAGAAGGGGTTTTCCTGGTCGCTCAGACAGTAAAGAGTCTGCCTGCAATGAGGGAGACCAGGGTTCGATCCCTGGGTCAGGAAGATCCCCTAGAGAAGGGAGTGGCTACCTACTCAAGAGTATTTCAATTTTATTCTTTTCCTTGTTTTCCTCTCCATCCTTCCTCTATACTGTGGTGGTATGTGGTAGATAGAATTTTTCCTACTTTCCCATTGCCTTTTTTGTGGTTAAGGCACAGGATCCTGTGCCAAGTGGAAAGCCAAGTAGTTTAGAAATGTTTAATTCCCCCAAAACCTATAAAAGGGGTGGCATCTGACCCAGACCAAGATAGAATACATATCCCCACAGCTACAATGATTGGTTCACAAATAGGAATGTGCTCAGTCAAAGCCAACCAGAGAACTCACAGCCAACCAGCACTTCTACCCCAAAGCTTTCTCCTATATTGCTAATATATATTAGCCATATGTATATATATATATACAGAGAGAGAGAGTCCTAACTCCTTAGGGTGCCATCTGCAGTCTAGACCACGGGTCAAGGGTGGATGATGGATGAGCCTTGGTTCTGTGTACTACACACCAAGATGATCCAGAAGATGCTCCAAGTCTTGATAAAAACATCTTTCAATTTTCTCAGTTTATTCCACTATTTATACTCATGGCTCCTTCTCCATTCTCTCATCTACCTAGCACCTGTCCTGTTCTCCTTGCTGGGAGTGTCTCATTCTCATAACCTGCCCAGGGGATGTTCATCATTCTATTTCAGCCCAAGCAGGTTCCCCCTTGAGAACTCTTCCCCTCTTTCCCCACTGAGTTGCTCACTTCTTCCCAGCCAGCTTCCTTAAGGCCACTCTCAGAGCACGCAGTACTGTTGCCTCCACAACCACCAGGAGCCCCTCCAGCCTGTGACCTCTCCTACCTACCTTTGCATCACCAGCATCTGACACAGTGCCTTCCCTGTAGTAAATCTTACGAGAACATTTGTTAAATACATGAAAGAATGAGTCAAGAAAATGAACTTACATTGGTTAGCACTATTTGAATAAAGGGCAAGGTGCAAAAGGGAATGCCAGTTCACTTCTTTCCATCAGCAACCCAACCAAGGATTGGGTTGATCCCAATTGATTACTCAAAACGATTTGGCCTGAGAGAGAAAAAAAGAGGAGGCATAAATTCACAGAATTAGAAGTATTAAAACATTTTCTTCCCTCTTTTACTATCCACATTCAATCCCTACATCTGTCTTTGATTCTACTCGTTTCAAAGAAACACTCTGTCCAGATGTTCACATAGGAACTGAGCCTTAACACAAAAATAGAGAGTCTCAAACTAAAGATGTCATTGGCCTTCTGGAAGAGCACCTCAGTGTGGCTGGAGGAGCAGTTTCACTGTCACACTGGGGCTGCTGAGACTTTTCCACTTGCTCTCATCCATTATCAGTCAGTTCTTAGCCTTTTCAGAAACACAACATCCTGAGGTTACGATGGTGTTGGAAGCAGGGAGCTATGTCTTTGTAACTGGGTAACAGCTGGTGGATAAGCCTTGATTTTGCACACTCCAAGCAAAGGATTGGGAGACACTTGGAATCTTGATAAAACTCATCTTTCTAAGTTCTTAATTTATTTCACTGTCTTTACTCAACAGGTAGCTAACAGTCATGGACAGTCACTTGCTGCCTGGTGGCAGGCTGCCTTACAGAGAGGGGACATCAGTTTGGGTATAGCAGGACCCCCCCAGTCATTGCTGACCACAGTTCACCTTACATCCCTTCCCTCCCTTTCCAGAAATTACCTGAGTCTTCAGAATTGTTCAAAACCATCTATTTTCTGAGTCATAGCTCTTGCTAAAATAGAAGGTGTGGTTCTTCCTGCTGGTACCATCCTGCACTAACTGCCTCCTTCCTGTCAGCAGGTTGGAATATGTCTTTAAGCAAGGCCCGTCCGTGGTTTCCACCTGGGAAGCAGGCATCCCTGTCTCAACTTTGAGCCTGATAATAAAGGACCTATTTCTACACTCACTGCCAAAGGCTATGCGTCGCAATCAGCATACTTCAGTTTCTTCTCCAAGAAACTCTTGGAGAAGAGTTTCTAGCAGCTGAAGGCAAGAGGATGAGATCAGTGAGAAGCAGAAAATCCAGACCCTCCATGTCACTAAGCATTATTACAATTTAAAGCACAGGGTAGATGAGAAATCTGAAAATCACCTTTACAAAGAGGGGGAAATTCCTAGGCAGCTGTAAGGAAAACAAAGATAGTCTAAGTGTGACAGGAAGCAAAACCTCCTACCCTGCCATTACTGCTCTGAAGAGCTGCCTTTCCTTATAATTATAACTAAGTCCAGGTTTGTCTTCATTCTTAAGAAGAGCTACCTTCCCCCACACGCTATTTATCTTTTTACAGAAGATTCAAAAGGTTAAAATAGACGGCTTTGGTTTTAAGGACATTTTCATTTTTGAAAACATAGGCAATTATAATGGTTAATTACAGGTTTGAGGGGAAATTCTTGACCTTTTGCCGAGATATATTCATTGAGCCAGGGGAACAGTGGCTTAGGCAACAGTGACCATGTTCTAGAGCCAAGCGCTGCCTTAATTGTTCAAAACCTGGAAAAGGAGCCCACCCCACCCACTCCATAAAGCAGGTGTTTCTCCTGTTCTTTCTCTCTCCATCTCCCCTCGCACTCTCTGTATATATGTGAACTTTTTTCTAAATGCCGGAGAAAAATCAACCTTTTCTTCCCACCCTTTCCCATAGCTTTTCTGTTCTGGAAAGTATGCAAACAAGGCTCGATTTCTCTGTTTGGTAATCAGGGGAAAGGAAAATTTCAGTATCTGTAAAGAGCCAGTCTAATTGTTTTCACTGAATTCACTGATCATTTCAGTTTAAGGAAATAAATCTCCCCAATTGCCTTGCTGAAAAGACCAGTTAAGCTCCTCAGCTCTTAGCAAAAAGGTCACTAAGGTAGCCCTATGCAGACATGATGGATATTAGGACTCTGTTGCTAGTTATCCAAATGGCCCATTTCTTCTCCACAACAGGGCTTATCTCGAACTAATACTGTTCAATTCAGATAAATTCAATATGTTCTTGCTGGGCTTGTCCTCTTGGGGGCTTTGGGAAAGCAATGTGCCTTTCAAATGCATCTGCTCTGAATGTTGCACGCAGGACTGGTAAGATTGGCGGGCCGAGTTTGTGCAAATGACACAAAGCTTATGAATACTCGTCCTCACTGATTCACACACTCTGCCACCTAGAACCTCATGAGATCGCCTTCAGGCAAAGAAGGAATAAAAGAGAAGGAGAAATGAGAGGATGGGTCCCCAGAAGCCACAGGAAGGCAGAGGGATTCAGTGCTTGCACTGGACAGAGCCTCACGAGAAGGGAGGGAAGGCCCACTGCCTAGTCACAGACATCCATGGTGATACCTCTAGACAGCCTCTCCCTCTGGGCTGCAATTTCCTCTGTGGAGCCAGCTGCAAGGTCAACACTGATACCCAACTGTGGCAAGAACCACGCCATGTGGAATGCTTCCTTGATGGTGTCCCTCAATGGGACCAGTGCGGGCCTTCACACAGGAACAAAGCACATGGTGGAGCTGTCACACTCTGCCATAGGGGTCCTGGAGGAGATATATCCCCGGCTACTGCTTTCTCAATTCTTACGACAAACAAACACAGTCACCTAAAATTTTCTATGAAAGTGAAAGTGAAGTCGCTCAGTCGTGTCTGACTCTTTGCGACTCCATGGACTGTAGCCTATCAGGCTCCTCCGTCCATGGGATTTTCCAGGCAAGAGTGCTGGAGTGGATTGCCATTTCCTTCTCCAGGGGATCTTCCCAAACCAGGAATCAAACCTGGTTCTCCCGCATTGCAGGCAGACGCTTTACCGTCTGAGCCACCAGGGAAGCCTCTAGAAAATTTTCTATAGAGGATTCCATTTTGAGTTTTCTATGGTCAAGGGCAAATGTCCAAGAGTGTGTAATCAGAAAGAATATTTTGCCTTCAGTTTTGCTGTGTTTTAATTTTTTTATAAGGATTTATTGAATTTTTTATAACATTGCTTCTGTTTCATGTTTTGATGTTTTGGCCCCAAGGCATGTGGGATTTTAACTCTCCAAAAAGTGAAAAAAAGTCAAGTCGCTCAGTTGTGTCTGACTCTGCAACCCCATGAACTGTAGCCCTGCAGGCTCCTCTGTCCATGGGGATTCTCCAGGCAAGAATACTGGAATGGGTTGCCATTTCCTTCTCCAGGGGATTTTCCCAACCTAAGGATCGAACCTGGGTCTCCCGTATTGCAGGCCAACTCTATGCCCTCGGAGCCACAGGGTCTTCCTTTAACTCTCCAACTAGGGATCCAGTCTGTACCCCCTACATGAGACAACAAAGTCTTAACCACTGGACTGCCGGGGAAGTCTCTGTCTTCAGTTTATGTCACAATTTTATGTCAACACATAAAGTTGGATCTTATATATATTCTGCCAATTGCCTTAGTAAATAAAATATAAACATTGTAAAATCAAGGCACTGTTAAAAAATGAAAACTCCAGCGTGGATGCTTAGATTGATTAGTTCACACATTCAGTCAAGTCAACAAATATTCAATGGGCTTCCACTGTGCTGGAAACTGCAGCGGAAATACAAATAGGAATAAGACATGCTCCCTACCCTGGGAAGATTATAGTGTACAGGAAATGAGAATTTAATGTGATGTTTACTCCAATGTGGATTTTTTTCAGAGTACTATTAGACCATAAAGAAGATTCAATGATAGTCTATGGGAGCTGGGAAAGGATTCACAAAAGAAGTAGCATTTCATATGGATCCTTTAAGGATGAATACCTGTTTTATAAGTGGAGAAATAAGTGTGAGTCATAGTAAGCACATCATAACTGGGAAAATTAGCCTCATTATTGACTGGCCTGTGTAACCAGTTTCTAGAAAACCATCAACCCTGTTATCTAAAAGTAAATGCATCAGTGATTTAAATTGAAAAGTAATTTATTTGCACAAAGTAGACTGAGTTCATTATAATTTAACAAACGGATTCCCTTCTATGGCATTACACAGTTTGTGGAAGGCTTTGACCCATAATAACTGAATAAGACAAATGTTTCTCTCATTTGAATTTCCATGCACTGCTTCCTTTGGGCATCTGTTTTACTTGGGGTCTCTAAAATGAACTGACTTTAATCTTCGAACTGTACATGTGGCAATACACATGATCATCAAACTTCTTTGATGTTAAACTAACAGATGTCGAGTTTAATTTTGTGGCACTTTGATAAAAGGATTAGGGGGGAGACCCATGAAAGCAATCACCTTACCTGAAAAGCTGAATTTTAACAATAATTAAGGAGGCCAAAGATGTGGCTAAGCTCAGCCTACTGAGAAATCAGCATATTACAAAATGAGCACTCATATTGGCTACTTTTTGACTGACCTATCAAAACTTGAGGCATTTTAGGTGAGTCAGCTGGTAGAGAAAACACTTAATATTTTCACGCAATTAAAAAAAAGAAAACACTTACTGGGCTTAGGGCAACAAAAAAATATTGGTAATAGCACAGTAGTGATGGCTGCACTATGCTGTGGATATGATTAATGTTGCTGAATTGTACACTTCAAAATGGTCAATGCTATGTTATGGATTTTTACCAAAAGAAAAAATACCCCAAAAAGCACCCACTGGGATATTTTCTTTATAAACTAGATACTGACATTCAAGATTTTTTATTCTTACCATTTTCCTTGGAGAATATTCTAAAAGATCATCAAAGATGCTCTTGCTAACAGACTCTCTTTAACTAAAAGCCTATTGCCTTATGTCCAGGAAAAACCAATATGTAAAATATGAACAAAATAAGAAAACCTAGTTTAGCTGAAAGAATTCTAGAGGAAGTCAGTCCACAATATCTTTGTAACTGTCTCTCAAATTAACAAAGTAACAGCATTCCAACAGGTGATCAATTTGAGTATTTGCTACTCTTCTATAGACATTCCAAAATTATTCCAATTCAATATATAGTTTTTATGTATGACTAATATTTGTGCACAGTTAACTTGTTCTGCCATTAACTAAATCTTATACAAGATGTGAATCAGCTGTTGAAAGATTTAGAAACTCTAGTAATTTATGGTATAGTCAGTAACACTGGCCTGAAATGCTGACTGACGTCAATGTGAGTTTCACAAGTACAATTTGGTGCTGCAGATCCAGGTCTAAAAGAGAATGAAAAGAAGGTGGAGCAAAAATTCAGAAGGTGGAATATGCTGATAAGTTTGCTTTAAAGAGTCGACATTTTGAGGAGGAGATGGAGATGTCAAAATTGATTAAACCATTTTTTATACAACAGGAAAATAATCAATTCTACCTTAGAAGGTCTAATCATACCTGAGGGAAAATCAAAGATATTTTACCCTACTATTACCTAAGCACGTGGCACAATTAGCATCATAGGAGATATGACCACAGAGTAAGAAGAAGAATTTCATACTTCCTGTTTATAACAATACTTTACATTTAAGGAAATTATAATTTCCCATGTTAACAAAAGTATTTATAAAAATGTATTTATGATCTGGAAAGCAACCAGAATTTCCATTAACAAGGCTATGTTTTTCCTATCAAATTAAGTAGATTTCATTTTTAAGTTCTGCAAGGATTTTTCTCACCATTAAACTTGCTATATGGTGAACTCTGGCTGAAGATAATCAAACTCAACCCTTAATAGTGATGGACAAATATTATTTAATTTAATCTTTTCACTCTAGGACTATTCACAGCAGCAAAGCACAAAAGGGTAAATACAGAGCCCGTGAAGCACTTTCATACCTGGAAATCATCACTAATTAACACTAATTAAAAAAAAACAGAAGCTTTATTAAGGAAAAGAATGCTAGACTGCAGTTCAGGAGACATGGACTTGAGTCTCACACCTTGACTTCAAGCTGTGTGATTTCTGCATACTCCACTCTCTCTGCCACTTCCTAGGGTTTCTGGGACCATCAGCACATGAGAAAGTACTCGGTAAATGGAACAGCACCGACAAATGTGTGTTGATCCTGGTAATAAAAACCAGCATCAGAAATTAGTCCACAGGATTAGATCTTAGTCCAGTCCTGTTCCTATTCTCCTGGACGACAATGTTATACCTTCTCTTTCTCTTCAAACATCTACCACTCCCTACTCTAACATCACCCTCTACTGGTGACCCGGTTTCTCACTTCACTGAGAAACCCAAAGAAATCAGAACAACACCTCTACCCACCACCAAAATCTGTGCCAAACCAACACTTAATCTTCTTCCTGGTACAGGGATGAAATGTCCCTGTTCCTAAAATAGGACATCCTCTCCAGTAGATCCTATCATTTTCCATCTACTCAGCATCAACGTTCTGGCAATTTTCCCCTCAAAATCATTAATTGTTTGCTCTCCACCAGATCAGCCCTATTGGCAAACTAACCTTCTGCTGTTTTATGCATCTGAAACAACAAAATAAAGTTGTCTTGACTCCAGTTCCCCCATGAACTACCAACCTAATGTTTTCTTCCTTTTGCAGCAAAAATCTTCAAGAATCATTTATCCTCGTCTCCAGTTTCTTTCCTTCCATTCTGCTTACTACTCCCTCCAAAGAAGAATTTGCCCCATCGTCCCACCAACACAGTTTGCATCAAGGCCACCAGTGGCCTCAAGGGTGCTGAATTCAATGTTCAGTTTTCAGCTGTCATCTTACTTGACCAGTTCCAGCATTTGACACAACTCATCACATCTTCCTCATAACCCTTCTTCACTTGGCTGTAGGGACACCTGCTTGTCTTGGTTTTTCTTTTTTCAGTGCTTGCTTTTTCCTTTTCTGTTTCCTCCTCATGTCCAAGACTCAGGATACTGAGTGTCCCAAAGATCAACCATTAAATCTCTCCTCTTTTCTAATATTCTCTTATCCCTTGGAGATCTCTTACAAGCAACTTTAAATACCATCTACAGGCTCACGCTTGCTTGCTTGTGTGTGAGCTCAATCGTGTCCAATTCTTTGCAATGCTGTGGACTGTAGCTGCTTGTCCATGGAATTTCCTGGGCAAGAATACTGGAGTGGGTTGCCATTTCCTACTCTAAGGGATCTTCCAGACTCAGGGATCGAACCTGCATCTCTTGCATCTCCTGCATTGGCAGGCGGATGCTTTATCACTAAGCCACCCAAGAAGCCCCATGACTTAAAACTAAATATTTCCAGGGCTTCCCCGGTGGCTCCGTGGTAAAGCATTTGCCTGCCAATGCAGGGGCCTGGAAGATCCTATATGTTACAGGACAGTTAAGCCCATGTGTCACAACTACTGAAGCCTGTTCACCTAGAGCCTGTGGTCCACAACAAGAGAAGCCGCCACAAGGAGAAGCCTGTACACCACACTGGATAGGAGCCCTCATTGGCCACAACTAGACAAAGCTCACATGCAGCAACGAGGACACAGTGCAGCCCTAAGTAAATAGTCTTGAAACAAATATTTTCAGCTCTGATCTCTCCACTGAGCTGCATACTTCTGTATCCAGCTGTCTACTCAACATTTCCTACTAGAGGTCTTATGTACACCGCAACTTAAAAAGTCTAACATAGCATGGAACTACTGATCTGTTTCCAGGAGTCTAGTGTATTCTCAGGGTGCCCAACATTTATTAATGACAACTCCATCTATCCAGCCATTCAGGCCAAAATGTGTGCAAAATCCTTTCCTCCAATCTTGGTCCCACACACACACCTTACACATCAGCAGATCTTCAAAATATATCCAGATTTTGATCTCTTCTCGCCCCTTCCCTGACACCATCGCCTCTCATCTGGAATGCAGCAATAGCCTCCCACCTGTCTCCTACCTGTCTCCCTACCTCCACCCTTGGCCTCCACAGTCTCTTCTCAGTAGGTAGTGATTCTTTGAAAGACACCAGTTAACATCCTCCCTATGCTTAGAACTCTCCTGGGACTCTCTTCCATCCAGAGTAAACTCCAGGGGTATTGCAAAGGCCTTCAAGTCTCAATATAATCCAGCCCCCATTACTCTTCTGATCTCACTCCCTACCACTCTGATCATTTCACGGCTTGCTATTTCTCAAACTTGCCAACAATCTCCCGACCCAGGGTATTTGCACTTGCTACTAAAGTGACCACCTGGAACTTCCTTTGTGGTTCAGTGGTTAAGAATCGTCCTGCCAATGTAGGGGACAGGGGTTTGATCCCTGGTCCAAGAAGATTGCACATTCCACAGGGCAACTAAGCCTGAGTGCCACAACGACTGAAGCCCTTGTGCTCTTGAGTCCATGCTCTGCGACAAGAGAAGCCCAGGCACTGCAACTGGAGAGTAATTCCCATCGGCCCCAACTAGAGAAAAGTCCACATGCAGCCCCAGTGCAGCCAGGAAAAAAAATAAAGTGACCCCTTAAAAACAAGAGAACTGAAATGAAACTACAGGGCAAGTACTATTATTAAAATTTGCTCAAATAAGCTCCCTTGACTCATACTATGAATTAGACACAGTCTAATTATGAACTAGGTGAGTTGTTCCCAGGAACGAGATCAACTAGGCATCACCAGCTTAAGAAAGTGCCAGCTTTAGAAAAAAGAAGAGGTAAACTGTAGATACGAACTGTGTCTTTCTGGATCCCCAGGGGTCTGGCCCAGGGCCTGGTGCGTGGCAACACTCACTGCATGTGTGATGAGTGAATGCGAAGGCTGAGGGAGACTCCAGGGCAAAAGCAACAAGCCAGTAAAGACGATGAAAGGAAGGCTGAAAGGACCAGAGGTGCCCTAACACAGTCTCCCTGGCTTTGCTTTTCTACACTCCTATTGCTGGGCCTGGGGGAGCCACTGAGCCTTCAAAAGCTGAGAGCCCATGTCTGTGAGAAGTGCCTCGCCTCCTGCAGCGCCCTTACAGTCTGATACAGCAGCTCCGTGCACAGTGCCCACTACAACCCAGAACTTGTTCAACAACTATGGCTTTCTCTGAGGAGTTGTTATAGTAACATTTTACAGATCAAATCACCAACATCCACTGGATCAAGAAAAAGCAAGAAAATTTCAGGAAAACATCTACTTCTGCTTCACTGACTATGCTAAAACCTTTGATGATGTGGATCACCACAAACTGTAGAAAATTCTTAGAGATGGGAATACCAGACCACATTATCTGCCTCCTGAGAAACCTATATGTAGTCAAGAAGTAACAGTTAGAACCGAACAAGTAACAGTGAACTGGTTCAAAATTGGGAAAGGAGTATGTCAAGGCTCTATACTGGCACACTGCTTATTTAACTTCTATGCAGAGTATATCATGTGAAATTCTGGGCTGGATGAATCACAAGATTGGCAGGAGAAATATCAACAACCTCAGATATGCAAATGATACCACTCTAATGGTAGAAAGATAAGAGGAACTAAAGAGCCTCTTGATGAAGGTAAAAGAGGAGAGTGAAAAAGCTGACTTAAAACTCAACATTCAAAAAACAAACATCATGGCATCTGGTCCCATTACTTCATGGCAAATAGATGGGGAAACAATGGAAACAGTGGCAGATTTTATTTTCTTGGGCCCCGAAATCATTGCAGACAGTGACTGCAGCCATGAAATTAAAAGACATTTGCTCCTTGGAAGAAAAGCTATGACAAACCTAGACAGTGTATTAAAAAGCAGAGACATCACTTTGCCAACAAAGGTCTGTACAGTCAAAGCCATGGTTTTTCCAGTAGTCCTGTACAGATATGAGAGCTGGACCATAAAGAAGTCTGAGCACTGAAGAACTGATGCTTTCGAACTGTGGTGCTGGGGAAGACTGTTGAGAGTCCCTTAGACAGCAAGGAGATCAAACCAGTCGATCTTAAAGGAAATCAACCCTGAATATTCATTGGAAGGACTGATGCTAGAGCTGAAGCTCCAATACTTGGACCACCTGATGTGAAAAGCAGACTCACTGCGCAAGATTGAGGGCAGGAGGAGAAGGGGCGACAGAGAATGAGATGGTTAGATAGCATCACTGATTCAATGGACATGAGTTTGAGTAAGCTCCGGGAGACAGAGGACCGGGAAGCCTGGCATGCTGCACTCCATGGGGTCTCAAGAGTTGGACACGACTCAGCGACTGCACAATAACAACATTTTACAGATGGTGGTTCAGGTTCATGTGACTCAAGCCATGGTCCTTTAAACATTCTCCCATGGGTTTTCCAAATTAGAAGGGGATGATCTGCTAAGCAGAAGCGTGCAGATGCAATGCAGGAAAAAGTACTGGGGTTGGCGTGGGGAAGGTAATGGCCCACAATCTCTATTTATATTAATAATATTCAGATGAAGTTCGGGACCTACAAAGAGATTACATCTGAGCAGCCAGGAAGCTCTTCAATATTACCAAGTTAGAGAGAGCTGTTTCTTTTGTACAGGTTTTGGATTGCAAATCTGGAGAGTTTATCTGTAGGGCTGTTTTCCCAAGGCCTCCACAACCAAGCCAGGGCAAACAAATGACACATCCCAGGCAGACAGTGCAACCTCAGCTTCTGTTGTTTCAGCCTGAGGCACTTTCCATGCCAGCAGGCAGCCCCTTTTCTGTTTTTGCAGCTCCATCCTGGGCCATGTTTGTTTAGGTGTGTTCACTGCCTCCAGTTCAGCTGCCTCCTCTCAGGCGACAGTAACACTTGGCGTATGTACTAACAAAATGCTGCAATTGTAATTCTGCAGTGGTAGCGTTTGGGGAACCAGATGCCCAATTCTGTACGCTTTGCATATTTATGGCATTGTTCTCATTAGTAATATCCTGCATAACTCTCTCACATCTTAGCCCTAGGGCTTCTCTACACCCAGCCACCTTCTCTTGTTAGAGTCCCCCCACCCCCACCTGTTAAACTCATTCCTCACCTCTCTACAACAATAGCAATAATAACAGCAGCAATAATAATAACAAAATGATATCTTCCTGGCACTTGGGAAGGACTTTTAAAAGTCTAGTGTCTCGGATGGTAAAGAATCTGCCTGCAATGCAAGAGACCTGGGTTCAATCCCTGGGTCAAGAAGAGCCCCTGGAGAAGGGGATGCCTACCCACTCCAGTATTATTGCCTGCACAACTCGATGGACAGAGGAGCCTGGCAGGTTACAGTCCATGAGGTCACAAGTCAGACATGACTGAGTGACTAACACTTTCAACACTTTAAAAGTCTATCAGTTGTAGCAGATGGTCAGCAAGAAAGTATGGTGGAGAGGAGAAAAACATTAATAAGAGTATACCAAGATCATGACATCTGGTCCCATCACTTCATGGCAAATAGATGGGTAAAAAGTGGAAATGNTGACTGAGTGACTAACACTTTCAACACTTTAAAAGTCTATCAGTTGTAGCAGATGGTCAGCAAGAAAGTATGGTGGAGAGGAGAAAAACATTAATAAGAGTATACCAAGATCATGACATCTGGTCCCATCACTTCATGGCAAATAGATGGGTAAAAAGTGGAAATGGTGACAGATTTTATTTTCTTGGGCTCCAAAATCACTGCAGATGGTGACTGCAGCCATGAAATTAAAAGACCCTTGCTCCTTGGAAGAAAAGCTATGACAAACCTAGACAGTGTATTAAAAAGCAGAGATATTACTTTGCTGACAAAGGTCCATATAGTCAAAGCCACAGTTTTTCCAGTAATGTCATGTACAGATATGAGAGTTGGACGATAAAGAAGGCTGAGCACTGAAGAATTGATGCTTTCAAACTGTGATGCTAGAGAAGATGCTTGAGAGCCCCTTGGACAGCAAGGAGATCAAACCAGTCAATCTTAAAGGAAATCAACCCTCAATATTCATTGGAAGGACTGAAGCTGAAGTTCCAATACTTTGGCCACCTGATGGGAAGAGCCAACTCACTGGAAAAGATGCTGATGCTGGGAAAGATTGAGGGCTGGAGGAGATGGGGGTGACAGAGGGTGAGGTGGTTGGATGGCATCACTGATTCAATGGACATCAGTTTGAGCAAATTCTGGGAGATGGTGAAGGACAGGGAAGTGTGGCATGCTCTAGTCCATCAGGTCTCAAAGAGCTGGGACATGACTCAGAGACTGAACAGTAACAAAATACCAAGAGCAAGCAGCCGGAGTCCTCTGCTTTCCTGATTCTGCATAGAAAAGGCACGTTCTAAATCTTGTGTGAGACTGTTGGAACCCCATGGGCATAGAACACACATAAATTTTCTGAGTTTTATTTTCATCATGCCAAGACAGAGAATATGCCACATTTTTAACATATGATCAAAATCCAGTAGGCATCATTCTCATCATCAACTAGCTTCAGAGGAAAGGAAACCTCTCACTCGGGTTTCTCCCCATTCACACCCACAATTACCTCCAACAACTCCATGACTCAGCCTCACCAAGTCTCAGAACAATTTAGTTGGATACCACCTGTATGTCAAATACCACAGTGCCATATATGTCAGTACTTAGTTACAAGGTTCTTTCACACTAATAAAAAATCTTCAAGATATCTAGGCAAGTCCTGTTTGGGCCAGCTCTGAAATAAATCCACACATCCCTACCTTCATCTAAGAAAGATGTGCATTCTAATCTAAAATAAACACCGCAGTTTGTGAACCAGCTCTTCAGATGAGTTTAGACACTACCCCAAGTCTCTCTAGATCCCTAAATGACTGAAGTTTACCCAGACCAAGCTGGACATCCAACATCCCTGAAATTCTGCAAAGTTCCAGAACTAATGAAGCTCTTCACTACTATCTCTCCTTGGTCATCCCAGCACATGTAAAAGAGAAAAACCAAATATACATCATTTTTACATAATTATATGGCATATCAATCATTATAGTATATAATAATTTTTTCTTTAGTTAGCATAATCAATTTTATTCATAAAAAAATTAACAAACAGAAAGTTTTCCAACCCACACATAAGGGTAGGGGGAAGTAGGTGTCTGTCCATCCAGCCCAGCCCACAGCCCATGCAGTTTTGGCAGCAATAAGGGGTACGGGGGAGGGGAGTGCTGTGCTTAGTCGCTCAGTTGTGCCTGACCCTTTGTGGTCCTGTCGACTGTAGCCCACCAGGCTCCTCTGTCCATGGGGATTCTCCAGGCAAGAATAGTGGAGTGGGTTGCCATGCCCTCCTCCAGGGGATCTTCCCAAACCAGGGATCAAACTCAGGTCTCCCACATTGCAGGTGGATTCTTTACCATCTGAGCCACCAGGGAAGCCCATGGAGGGAGTAATGGATTAAAAATTAAAAACTAAAAATGGTATGTGTGTGTGTGTGGAAAGGAGATGTGTGTAAAAATGGTGAGGAGTAGAGGGAGGAAGACAGATAGACATATATATATATGTACATACACACACATATATACAACCTTATATGTATAATATTTTATAAATATGAATAGGCTATAAAATCAAATTTCATCCTAAAATATAAACCACCTATAGAAAAAGCCTAATATGTGCCACCTTGCCATTAAATAGGATGTCAAGGCTCTCCCCCTTGACATAAGTATATAAGAACCTCACTATAGTTGTGACCTTATAGTTCTCAGCAGAATCTCCTAAGTGGAATAAAAATATGAATTTAATACATATCATTTCCCTTAAGAGCCTGAGACTCAGAAAGAAAGCAAGAGAAAGGAGATTGTCAGGGGCGGGTTTTCTATTCTAAATAATATTATTCAATATATCCCTTGGGAAGCCACTACTTTCTGGGCTCTCAGTCATACTCAAATCCTTGCCTTCATTCTCAGAACTTCAGAACACCTAGGTCTGAGGCCTGTGTCACCATAACTCTCGAGGATGTAAGAGTTATACTTCTTCTCTGCACTTTTCGAAGTTATTAACTGAAGCATCATATTCACAAAATACTTCCTACTTGGAAGACTTGGGCACAATTTTGAGACATTTACTGTTCATTTTTTTTGGCTTCATAGGTTAATTCTATCAAACATTTAGAGATGAGCTAATGCCTACCCTTCTAAAACTCTTTCAAAAAAATTACAAAGGAAGGAACACTTCCAAACTCATTCTACCATCACCTTGATACCAAAACCAGACAAAGACACCACACACACAAAAAAAATTACAGGCCAGTATCACTGATGAACATAGATGCAAAAATCCTCAGCAAAATTCTCGCAAATAGAATTCAACAACACATGAAAAAGATCATATACCATGATCAAGTCAGATTTATCCCAGGGATGCAAGGATTCTTCAATATATACAAATGAATCAATAAGATACATGATATTAATAAACTAAAAGATAAAAATCATATGACAATCTCAATAGATGCAGAAAAAGCCTTTGATAAAATTCAGCACCCATTTATGATTAAAAATGCTTCCAAAAAATGGGCTTAGAAGGACCTACCTCAATATAGTAAATACCATATATGATAAACCCACAGCAAACATTCTCAATGGTGAAAAACTGAAAGCATTTGCTCTAAGATCAGGAACTAGACAAGGGTGCCCACACTACCACTAATATTCAACATAGTTTTGGAAGTCTTAGCTATGGGAATCAGAGAAGAAAAAGGAATCCAGATCAGAAAAGAAGTAAAACTCTCACTATTTGCAGATACATGATACTATACATAAAAAATCCTAAAGATACTATCAGGGCAGATGTAGTTTCTAGAATCATCATCTCCTGCACCAACTTGGGATAATGGATGCTGTTTTCTAACCGCAGAAGCCATTTTGTGACCAAATTCAAGAAGCTTGAGGGGAAATACCTTTGAAAGGAGCCCGCGCGGGGAGCCGCAGACACGGCCAAGAAAAGAAGGCCCCTGTGACTCCAGCCTCCAGAAACCCACCTGAGAGGGTGGCTCCTGGGAGAGAGAAGGGCCAGAGTGTCCCTCCTGAGACAGGGGACAGTCTGCCTGGAAACACGTCTCTTCTCTGCCCTTGATCCCGGCGGGAGCGACTCAGTCATTAATCAACCGAGCGGATAAGCCTAACGTGGTGACACTCGGGTCCAGCCCGCGCAGCGGCTCTATACTGTGGGCCTGCCTCCTAAGGGGTGGGTCCCCCTTCTGCCAGAGCCACTGAGCTGCTCAAGTTCAGAGGGCTCTTCCAGCAGTGAGGACACAGGAGCAAGCGGAGGTCTTTGGATGCTTCCTGGGCCTGCCAGGTGATTCTGATACACACCTTGGGCT
>SJYX01018973.1:0-13876 GCA_006410675.1 Oreotragus oreotragus | reverse complement strand
TTTAGTTTTTTGACATTAGAATTAGGTTGTTTATTGAGAGTTTTCTTTTTTCTTCATGTAGATATTTACAGCTATCCCCTTTCTCCTTAGAACTGCATCTGGTATGTTGTATTACCATTTTCATTTGTCTCAAGATATTTTTTAAATTTCTGTTTTTATTTCTCTTTTGACCAGTACTTGTTAAGTAATGTATTGCTTAATCTCCATGTATTTGTGTATTTTTCCATTTTTATTCCTGTAATTGATATCTAGTTTCATACCATTACTATTGGAAAAGACTCTTGATATGATTTCAGTCTTAAGTTTATTATAATATTTTGTGGCCTATCATGTGGTCTCTCTTGAAGAATGTTCCATATGCACTGGAGACAAGTGTATATTCTGGGGTTCTTGGGAGAAATGTATGTGTCTGTTTGGTTCATCTGGTGTGATATATGGCTTAATTCCAGGGCTTACTTATTGGCTTTCTATCTGGATGACCTATTCATTATTAAAAGTCTGATATGAGTTGCCTTTCTTCAATTTAAGTCTGAAATTTGCAATAAGCAGTTCATGATCTGAGCTGTGGTGGTGTTTTTGCTGACTACATAGAGCTTCTCCATCTTCCACCGCAAAGAGTGAATCAGTCTGGTTTCGATATTGACCATCTGGTGGTGTCCATGTGTAGAGTGGTCACTTGTGTTGTTGGAAGAGGGTGTTTGCTATGACCAGTGCGTTCTCTTGGCAAAACTTTGTTAGCCTTTGCCCCGCTTCATTTTGTACATCAAGGCCAAACTTGCCTGTCACTCCAGGTATCTCAGCTTCCTACTTTTGCATTCCAGTCCCCTATGATGAAAAGGTTTTGGTGTTAGTTCTAGACTTGTAGGTCTTCATAGAACTGTTCAACTTCAGCTTCTTCAGCGTTAGTGGTTGGGGCAGAGACTTGGATTACTGTGACATTGAATGGTTCACCTTGGAAATGAACAAAGATCATTCTGTCATTTTTGAGACTGCACCTAAGCACTGCATTTCAGACTCTTTTGTTGACTATGAGGGCTACTCCATTTCTTCTAAGGGATTCTTGCCCACTGCTGCTGCTGCTGCTAAGTCGCTTCAGTCGTGTCCGACTCTGTGCAACCCCATAGACGGCAGCCCACCAGGCTCCCCCATCCCTGGGATTCTCTAGGCAAGAATACTGGAGTGGGTTGCCATTTCCTTCTCCAATGCATGAAAGTGAAAAGTGAAAGTGAAGTCACTCAGTCATGTCCGACTCTTAGCGACCCCATGGACTGCAGCCCACCAGGCTCCTCCATCCATGGGATTCTCCAGGCAAGAGTACTGGAGTGGTCTTGTCCACAGTAGAAGATATTTTCTGTACAATATTGTGTTATTAATTCTTCTCTAAAGGTTTAGAACAATTCACCAGTGAAGCCACTTGGACATAAAATTTTCGTTTTGGATAGAGTTTTAATTATTGTTAATGTAATTTTTTACTTAGTAAAAGTTCATTCGTATCTTTATTTTTCCCTTGAATCTATATTGTTTGTGTCTTTTTTAGAAATTGTCTGTCAGCTAAGTTGTTACCATATAATTGCTCTTAAGATTCTTTTAACCCTCATTTCTATTAAGTAATTTGAGTGTTCCCTCTTTTTTCTTGACCAGTCTCAGTTAAGTTTTGTGAATTTTCTGATCATTTCTAGGGTATGCCCATGCCGCTACACATTTACAGCCTCTCAGCTGGCAGCGCCACTCGCTAGAATGCCATTCTTCCCCGTGGATGAATACACATCGACACGTCATAGCCACATGACGCTAACGGTTTACAGTAGGGCTCACTTTTAGTGTTGGATAGTCTATGAATTTCAACAAATGCATGATGATATTATCCTTCATTATCATATCACACTAAGTCATTTCACTGCACTAAAAATCCTCTGTGATCCACCCACTCATCCTTTCCAAAGCCCAAACTCCTAAGAAACACTGATCTTTTTTTACTATCACCATAGTTTTGCCTTTTCCAGAATATCAGTAGCAAAACCAGACAGTTGGCAGTCTATGCATATTGGTATCTTTACTTAGAAATATGAATTTAAGTATTTCTCATGTATTTTCATGGCCTGGTAGCTCATTTCTTTTTAATACTGAATGACATTCTATCCTTTGAGTTGCACAATATTAAATCCATTCATTTATTGAAGGATATATTGGTTGCTTCCTTTGCTATAAATATTCTTGAGCAACTTTTGTGTGCTAGTTTTAAGTTTTCAACATGTTTGGGTAAATACCAAGTGGTGTGTTAGTCACTCAGTCATGTCTGACTTTCTGTGACCCCATAGACTGTAGCTCTCCAGACCCCTGTGTCCATGGGATTCTCCAGGCAAGAATACTGGAGTGGGCTGCAAATGCCAGGTAGAACACATGCTAAACCATATAGTAAGAGGGCATTCAGTTTTGTAAGAAGCTGCTGAACTGCACACGAAGAAGCCTGTTTTGTGTTCCTGTTGGCAAAAAAGAGCGTCCCTGTGGCTGCACATCCTCGGTAGCCCTCTGTGTTGTCCGAGTTCTGGGCCTCAGACATTCTAAAAGATGCGCAGCGCTCTTTCCCTGTTGCTTTAATTTGCATTTTCATGATGACGTAAAATGTGGATAATAGCTTTAGATATTAATGGTTTTGTATTTGGGTTGGCCCCAAGGTTCATTTCCATAAGATGTTATGGAAAAACTCGAACAAACTTTATGACCAATCCAATCATTTTTAAAAGATTATATAAGAAGAGGTGGGGTGTTCAGGACTGGTTTCTTGAGCCTGAATCCTTGTGCAATCGTGCAGACCTTCTGCTTAGAAGGTTCTGCCCTGGTTTTAACACTCTGCTCTTGCTAACTTAAGATTACTATACATTTTTAACAAGGGGCCCAACAATTTTGTTTTTACACTGGGATCTGCAAGCTACGTAGCCAAAATGATTCTTCACGCTTGAAACACTCCAGGGAGGTTTTAGCATTTTACAAGGATAACTCATAGGAAATAAAAAGGCTGGCTCCTTTTCTCCAAAAGGAAAAGCCTTTCAGGAGAGACCGTCTGTCGCTGTGATCTTATACTTGGTTCTGCAGGGTGTGCATCTCGACTGCCTCTGTTTCGTTGTCCTGCTCACTGGCTCGGTTGTGTCCGACTCTGCGACCTGCGGACTGTGGCCCATTAGGCTCCGCTGTCCGTGGGATTCTCCCAGCAATAACGCGGAAGCGGGTTGCCACGTCCTCCTCCAGGGGATCTTCCCAACCCTGGGATCAAACCCGCTGCTCCTGTGGCTTCTGAGTCGGCAGGCGGATTCCTCACCACTGGGCCATCCTGGGTCATCCCATAAGAGAACGGGCTGGCACTTCACGTCAAATCACTTAATGCTCGATCCAGAACATCACTTCCTGTGTGTGGGCCGACTCCTGGTGACCCACGGACGACAGCGCACCAGGCGCCTCTCTCCTTCACAGCCCCTCAGAGCTTGCTCAGACTCGTGTCCATTAAGTCAGTGATGCCATCCTCTGCCGCCCTCTCCTGCCTTCAGTCTTTCCTAGCACCAGATTATTTCCTGTGAGCTGGCTCTTTGCATCAAGTGGCCAACGCACTGGGGCCTCTACTTCAGCATCAGGGCTTGCAGTGAGTACTCAGGGCTGATCTCCTTTAGGATGGATGGGTTTGATCTCCTTGCTGTCCAAGGGACTCTCAAGAGTCTTCTCCAGCACCACAGTTCAGAAGCATCAGTTCCTCAGTGCTCAGACATCTTGATGGTCCAACTCTTACATCTGTACGTGACCACTGGAAATACCATAGCTTTGACTATACAGACCTTTGTCAGCAGAGTGATGTCTCTGCTCTTCAATACGCTGTCCAGAGTTGTTGCAGCTTTCCTTCCAAGGAGCAAATGCCTTTCAGTTTCATGGCTGCAGTCACCATCTGCCGTGATTTTGGAGCCCAAGAAAATAAAGTCTGTCACTGCTCCCACTTTTCCCCCATCTATTTGCCATGAAATAATGTGACCAGGTGCTGTGATCTTAGTTTTTTGAATGTTGAGTTCTCAGCCAACTTTTTCACTCTCCTCTTTCACCTTCACCAGGAGGTTCTTTAGTTCCTCTTCACTTTCTGCCGGAAGTGTGGTACCATTTATATACCTGACTTTGTTGTTGTATCTCCCAGCAATCTTGATTCCAGCTTGTGATTCATCCAGCCTGGCATTTTGCGTGATGTAGTCTGTGGGCAAGTTAAACAGGCAGGGTGACAATATACAGCCTTGTCACACTCCTTTCCCAATTTTGAACCTGTCAGTTGTTCCATGTCTGGTTCTAACTGTTGCTTCTTGACCCACATGCAGCTTTCTCGGGAGATAGGTAAGGTGGTCTGGTATCCCCATCTCTAAGAATTTTCCACAGTTTGTTGTGATCCACACAGTCAAAGGCTTTAGCATAGTCAATGAAGCAGAAATAGATGTTTTTCTGGAACTCTCTTGCTTTTTCCATGATCCAGCAGATGTTGGCAACTTGATCTCTGGTTCCTCTGCCTTTTTGAAGCCCAGCTTGTATGTCTGGGAGTTCTCCAGTTTACATACAGCTAAAGCCTAGCTTGGAGGATTTTGAGCATAACCTTACTAGCATATGAAATGAACGCAATCGTGTGATAGTTTGAACATTCTTTGGCATTGCCATTCTTTGAGATTAGAATGAAAACTGACCTTTTCTATTTCTGTGGCCACTGCTGAGTTTTTTAGATTTGCAGGCATGTTGAGTGCAGCACTTTCACAGCATCGTCTTTTCAGATCTGAAACAGCACAGCTGCAATTCCATCACTTCCACCTTCTTTGTTTGTAGTGATGCTTCCTAAGGCCTACTTGACTTCACACCCAGGAATGTCCGAGTCTAGGTGTGAGCAGACCAAGGCGGTCGTGCGGGTCACCAAGACCTCTTTGGTGCGGTTCTTCTGTGCCTTCTCAGTCTCTTCTGCTTCTGTTAGATCCTTACTGTTTTTGGACTTTGTGGTGCCCGTCTTTGCATGAAATGTTCCCTTGGTATCTCCAGTTTTCTTGAAGAGATCGCTAGTCTTTCCTATTCTGTTGTTTTCCTGTATTTCTTTGCACTGTTCATTTAAGAAGTCCCTTTATCTCTCCTTGCTGTTCTCTATAGCTCTGCATTCGATTGGGTGTATCTTTCCTTTTCTCCCTTGCCTTTCACTTATCTTCTTTCCTCAGCTATTTTAAAGCCTCCTCAGACAACCACTTTGCCTTCTTTCATTTCTTTTTCTCTGGGATGGTCTTGCTCACTGCCTCTTGTACAATGTCATGAAGTTCCACCCACCATTCTTGACACACTCTACCAGGTCTAATCCCTTGAATCTATTCATCACCTCCATCGTATAAGGGATTTGAGTTACGTCATGCCTGAATGGCCTAGTGGTTTTCACTACTTTTTTCCATTTAAGCCTGAATTTTGCAATAAGGAGCTCATGATGTGAGCCCACAGTCAGCTCCATGTCTTGTTTTTGCTGACTGTAGGGAGCTCCTCCATCTTTGACTGCAAAGACTATAAATCAATCTAATTTAGGTATTGACCATCTGGTGATATCTATGTGTAGAGTTGTCTCTTATGTTGTTGAAAGAGGGTGTTTGCTATGACCTGTGTGTGCTCTTGACAAAGCTGTTAGCCTTTGCCCTGCTGCAAAGTACGATGAAACAGAATCTACTAGTTGGTCTTGCCCATTTAATTGGGTTTTGATGCTGTTAATTGGGTTTTGATGCTGTTATTGAGTTTAGGTGGAGAAGGAAATGGCCACCCACTCCAGTGTTCTTGCCTGGAGAATCCCAGGGACGGGGGAGCCTGGTGGGCTGCCGTCTCTGGGGTCGCACAGAGTCGGACACGCCTGAAGCGACGCAGCAGCAGCAGCAGCGCTGAGTTCAGGAGCTGCTTGTGTGAGTTGTAAATCCTCTTTCCCATGCTGTTGGTTGTCTTTTCACTCTGTTGATTGTGTCCTATCGCTGCTGCTGCTGCTGCTGAGTCGCTTCAGTCGTGTCCGACTCTGTGTGACCCCATGACAGCAGCCCACCAGGCTCCCCCGTCCCTGGGATTCTCCAGGCAAGAACACTGGAGTGGGCTGCCATTTCCTTCTCCAATGCATGAAAGTGAAAAGTGAAAGTGAAGTTACTCAGTCGTGTCCGACTCCTGGCGACCCCATGGACTGCAGCCCCCCAGGCTCCTCCGTCCATGGGATTCTCCAGGCAAGAGTGCTGGAGTGGGGTGCCGTTGCCTTCTCCTTTTGCTGAAGTCTAATTGATCTGTTTTTTCTCTTATTCCTGTACCTTTGGTGTCCAAGCTAAAAGCACATCGCCAAATCCAGTGCCGTGAAGCCCTCCCCCGATGTCCTCTCCTAGGAGTTTGGCCGTCTGAGGTCTTCTGCAGGAGATCTGTATCCACTGTGAGCTGACTTTTGTACATGGGGTGCAGTAAAGGACAGACTGTGCCCCTCGGTGTGTGGGTCCTGTATTCCAAGCACCGTTTGTTGAAAAGGCTACGGGAGCTCTTCCTGGATGCTCTCCTCACCTGACAGTACATCCCGGCGTTCACTCCATCTCAGTCCACCCAGAGCCTCTTCTTCCTTTTTCTCGGCTGCTGGGTACTCTGCCAGGTAGATGGACTATAGTTTCTTTATGGGCATTTAGGTGATTTCCAGTAGTTTGCAATTACAAGCGATGTCGCAGCGAAGAGGCTTGCACGTTTTTATTTTTCTTTTGAGCCTAGATGCCTAGAGATGACAGTGGGAAACTGAAAGAGAAGTACATTGTCTTCGTTATCCTTGCTGTTTAGTCCCCAAGTCGTGTCAGACTGTTACGACCCTGTAGACTGTAGCCTGCCGGGCTCCTCTGTCCATGGGATTTTGCAGGCAAGAGCACTGGAGTGGGTGGCCATTTTCCTCTCCAGGCCATCTCCCTGACCCAGGGATCAAACCCTCGTCTCCTGCGTAAGCAGGCAGATCCTTGACCACGGAGCCACCTGGGAAGCCCCGAGATCCTGTTGTGTGGGTGTGGTGCTGAGTCACTTCGGCTGTGTCTGACTCTTCCAGGCAAAGACCAAACTTCCTTTCCTGAGGGTTTTGCCGTGCGCACCCCCAGCACTGTGTGAGCAAGCTGCTTCCCCATAGCTTCCCCGGCTGTGCTGTCATGCCATTTCATTTTCTGCCAACCTGATGGCGTTTCTGTAACTATGCATTCGGGCACTGTCCATATGTGCATACACACATGCCTTTGTAATTGTCTGTGTCTTTTCTGTGTGATTCTATTGAGTTTTTGGTCCTTGAGCTCTCAATTTTTAACTCATTTATATTCAAGGAATGTGAGTTCTTTGTGGCTTGTATTGTGCATGTTTTCTCCCAGCTGATTATTTGTCTTTTGACTCTATTTATGGTGCTTTTTGTTATATATATAAAAAAACTTTCTATGTCTAGGTAATCAGATTTATCTATTTTTCACTCTGTTGCCTTTGAGTTGTGAGTCATGATCGAGAACCTCTCTCTACCCTGAAATGAGAGGGAAATTGGCCGTGTTCTCTTCTAGAAGTTTCCGGCTTTGAATTTGCGTTCACGTGCCGTCTCCTTGCTCGTTGTTGTTGTTCCGCGTGCCGTCTGCTTGTTCCCTGTTGTCCCGCCACTAAGGCGCGTCTGAGTCCGCAGCACCACGAACTGCAGTGCTCAAGCCTCCTCTGTCCTCCTCCGTTTCCCGGACTTTGCCCAGACTCGTGTCCACTGAGTTGGTGATGCCGTCCAACCATCTCGTCTTCCTCCACTCCCTTCTCCTCCTGCCTTCAATCTTTCCCAGCATCAGGGTCTTTTCCAATGAGCCTCCTCTTCACATCTGGTGGCCAAATCATCGGCGCTTCAGCATCAGTCCTTCCAGTGATCAAACCAGTCCATCCTGGAGGAAATCAACCCTGACTATTCATTGGAAGGACTGACGCTGAAGCTGAAGTCTGCTCGTGTGTGTGATCTAAGGTCTTTGTTTTCATGATGCCTGCTCAGGGCCCCTTCCTTAGACATCCAGACCACTCACCAGCGCCCTCTGACCTCTGAGTGGTGCGGGACTGGGGGCGGGGAGACCAGGGGCTGTTGCTGGGATGGGCTGTGGGAGGGGGATGCTTGCCCCAGGTGGGTTGGAGTGAGGATGACAAGCAAGGGGCCTGTGGATAAGAGGGTGTGCGAGCGGAGTAGATGGTGGGGAAAAAAGAGGGGGCAGGGCCGAGGGCGTTTGCCCCCGCTGGGTTGGCGCCCAGCCCCCTTGCTCTCCCTCCTTGCCAACTCGCTGCTGGGAGACCCGCCCCGAGCCTGCCCTCCTGTCACCCACACACCGATGCCTCGCAGACCCAGACCCTGGACCAGGCTCTCCCCCGATCTCCCGCTGGCCTCACGGCACCTCAGCGAGCAGACCCCTCTGACGTGACACGTCCCACCCCAGGCTGCTCCTCCCCACCTTCCCCAGCACAGGGTCGCCTCAGAACCCAGGTGTCCCAGGCCCTGGAACGCCGGCGAGACCCTGGGGAGAGGCCACGTGCTTTTGACTAGGGCAGCACAGGCCGGGAGGTGGAGCGGCTGACTCAGGGTCTCTGCTTGCTCTTTCAGGAGACACAATTTCTGAGTTTCCTCCCCTAGGACAGTGTCACGAGGGTGCGTCAGGCTTTGGGGAAGGCTGGTGGGACCCTGGAGCCTTTTCCCTCAGCGTCAGTCATTGATTCCCCTCCAGGCTCTGCATCTTTGCCCCCAGGACCCCAGATCTGGTGAACCTTGACCCCGCTCGAGACCCGCAGGGGCTCTCTGCTCTCGTGAATGCCTGGCTTCCTGCGGTGGGCGGGGGGGCGGTGGTCTTAGTCACCAGCAGGGTTGGGAGGCTGCTTGGAGGATGCGCCGGCTGTTCTCGGCGGCCGGCAGGAAGCCGCAGCCCCGACGGCACGCGGAGGTGTTGTCCTGGCGCAGGCGCTTCCGCCCCCGTGTCCCGCCGGGTCCTGGGCTGCTCCTCCCTGTCCTCTGCTTTTTCCCTCCTTGAATGTGGCCGCCGCGGGTCACGGCCGGACTGAGAAAGAAGAGAGGGGCTCTCGGGACAGGGCCTCCCTGGCCGCCGGCTGGGCCACAGGGCTCGGCAGCAGATGTGGGCAGGGGCCCCCCAAGGATGCCTGGGGCAGCCCCAGGTGTGAGGGGTGCGGGTGGGATGGACTCACTGCCGATGCTGCCTTTGGGTTGGAACGCAGCCCGACTCTGGAGTCCTGTTGCTGGAGGCTCTGGCCCCATGGTGGGCGTGCATGAGAGGGGCGCGCCTCTGATGGCCTGAGCCTTCCTCCCACTTGGGGTCTCCGGGCCCAGCGCAGAGCGCGTGTCTGCTGGCACTGGGGGGCCTGGACGGCTGGCACCTCTCCTGGGCTTGTGAGGGGCTCCTGGGCATGGCCCTCCTTCGGCCTCCTGGCTGGTGGTGGTCCTGCCCTCCACCCTGTTTCTGCCTCCCTGGCCTCATATCTGCCCTAACCTGCCTCAGGGCCTTTGCACTCACCTCTGCATGGAGTATCCACCTTAGCCCTCCTGTGGGCTGTGTCACCCCCCGGGCGGCCTCCCCCACCCCAACCCCCACCGTCGCTCACAGTGACAGCCCCTCTCTCTTTGCTGGGGCTGCCATCACGGTCCTCGTTTTATTTCGTCTCTGGTTTACGATCTCGTCTCCTGGATCTGCCTTGTCCCTGGAGCCCTGGGCCTTCTCATGCCTTCCGAGGAGGAGGGGGACTGATTTTAGCTGAGTCGTGGTCACTCCCCGGCCTGGGAATCCGCCCTGCCCTCGGAGCCCGCGCCTTGGAGCCTCTGGGCTGGCCGGGCTGGGCAGAGGCGCTGACCTCCCCCTGCGGCAGAGCCGGGCTGCCAGCCGGCCGTGTGGTGGAGGATGCGGAGACCAAAATAGACCCAGTTCTGGCATCCGGTGTTGAGGAACCCACAGGGGGCCCTGACCGCGGAGCTCCCGCTTCCGCCCACCGCGCCCTGGAGCGGCTCCGGCTTTGATGAAGGCCGGGCCTGGTTCCGGGCAGCCCCAGGGGGGCATCGAGCCTGGGAACTGGATGCAGGAGAGCAGGCTTGGCTGCAGGGGGGAGCCCCTTGACTGTCTGGGGGCCCAGGCTGTGTCCACCGTGGCCCCTCCATCACGCACGTGTGGGAGCCCCGAGTGTGTTTGCAGAGATCAGAGCGGGTGTGGCCACGGGGCAAGGAAGAAGCACCGAGGAAGCGGGGGTGTTTGTCTCAGGCCAGCTGCAGGGGGAGGAAGCAGGCCGCTTCCTGGAAGGCAGACCTTTCAGAGGCCGCGGCTCCCGTGGGCGAGGCTGCGTCGTGTCCCAGGACGAGGCCGGGTGGCCCCCGCGAAGGCACCTACCGGCGCCCACCGTCGGTCACACCTACGACGAGGGCACTCCCCCATCGCTGTGTCCACACGCCCCCTGCTCCTGGGGCCTCTGGGCACGTCTGGGGGCAGCTGGAGCTGCTGGAGCCAGGCTGGGAGTCAGCCCAGGGTCGTCTGCCCGCATCGCCCGCCCGGGACGAGGACTGGTGCTCAGTCCCCGGGCTCCTGGAGGCTGCGTCTGGGGACGTGGTCTTGAGCTTGGGTGTGCTTGTCCTCCCCCTCTGCCTCTGCTCCAGCCCCTGCCTTGGCCTCTCTGTGACCCCTGCCCACTGCTGCTCCCGCGTGTCACGGGGACAGCCCCTGATGGCTGGGCAGAGGCCCGCAGTGAGTGGCGTGGGCTTTCCGTGGGCAGGAGCCGTCGAACAGCTTGCTTGCAGCTCCCGGGGTGGCAGCTTGGCGGTGGGCGGGACCGGGGCTTCCATACGGTGGTGGGCAGGTGGGTTCACAGCAGTGGCCACTGGGCAGGGGCCTTGTGTTCCTTGGGGGCTGACCACGCCCGGGCCCAGTGTGGAGGTGCTGGACAGGCCAGGGTCAGGGACAGCTGTGGCTGCAGCCTGGCGGGCCCCTGGGAGGGGTCAGGAGCGCGGCAGAGAGGGGCTGGGGACTGGATTTGTGGTCAACATCCGCGAGGCAGGGTCCCCGTGACGGGCACTCAGAGGAACCACGTTTATCTCTCTCCTTGCCCCGATGTCCTTGTCTCATCCCCCTAAATATCCTGGCCTTCCCCAAGATCTCCCTGCCTTACGGGGGTGCAAGAGCCTGTGTGTGGCCCTGCCTGACCAGTCTCTCTCTAGCGGCCTGGAATGGGGGATGCTCCCAGCAGAGGCCTGGTCACACTAGGGTCCACCTTGGGCTGCCTGCTCTCAGTCTGACCCCCTTCCCTGGGGCGCCTCAGGGCTGCAGCAGAAGATTGAGGATGGCACCGTCTGTGGCCCTGATCTTCAGGCCTTCTCGTCCAGAGCAAAGCCAGCCCCAAAGGACAGGGTGAAGGGCCCCGTTCAGGAGGCCTGCCTGGGCCATGTGTGTTGGCAGGTCCCGCTGGTGGCAGGCTGTCCCTGTCCATCCCGGAACGCTGGTTTTGTCAGCCGTGGGACTTCCTGGCTCGGGGCGGTGGGGAAACAACAGTGGGGTGTCCCTGCTCTTTGGCTCCTGCACCCCAGTTTCGGCCTTGGGAGGGGGAGCATGTCCTGTAGGGAAGGAGGCACGTGGCCTGGGTCACCCCAGGAGAGAGCCGTGAAGCCAGAACCCTTCCTGGTCTGGGGTGAATGGAGGGCCCGAGAAGCTTGGCGTCTGCGTGCAGGGAACCTGGGCCCCTGGACGGCAGGGATGAGGGACAGCCCTTTCCTGAGATCATGGGATGGCGACTCTGGGGGTCCTGGGCCCGGTGTCAACGCCCAGGGCCTCCATGGAGCCAGGAAGTGGGGCAGAGGGCGGTGCCTGGCATGGGGACCTGCTGTCTCTCCACGCTCCCCAGGCACTGACCTGCTGGGCTCAGGGGCGCTGGGGCTGGAAGAGGGCTGGGAACCACCAAGATCCTGGGTGGGAGACCACCGGGGGTGGGGGTGAGGGGCAGCCAAGGTCATGCTAGGGGCCCACGTCTGCTTGGTGCGCAGCCTTGGCAGGTTGAGGACTGTCTCTGGGGAAATATTGGCAAGTTCCAGGGTGGGGGAGCGGTGGGGGGGGCTCTGCCTTGGGCCAGGGCTGCCCATATGGGCTTTCTGGTTTCTCAGAAGGGCCTCTGCCTCCAAAGTGTAGGGTGGGGGGCTTAGCGGGAGTCGGAGAAGGAGAAGGCATGGGCTCCTCAAAGTCTCAACAAGGGGTCCTGCCTCTCTGGGTCTGGGCAGTGGTCTTGACCCTGAGGACAGACAGTATGGGGGCCCCTGAGGGGCTTGGAGTCGGGAGGTTGCCTTCAGCTGGAGGTCAGGCCACACTGCAGCAAGGAAGACTTAGGGTGGACAGGAGGAAGGACTTTCCCAAGCAAGGATGCGCAGAGATGCCCACCCGCTCCGGCACCAGCGGGGCTGCGGGCACCTTGCTCCTCCTCGGGGCTGGGTCCAAGTGTTCCGGGAGCCCTGCCGTGGCCTCCAGTCTGCAGAGTCACCCTGTTTAAAGGACGGCAGGGCCCTCGGCCGCAGGCAGGAAGCCCACCGCACCCCTCCCACCCCCGCTGTTGTCTGAGCCCTCTGCCACCTGCTGCCCCTTCTCAGCCCAGAAGGTGAGGCCTGCAAGGGCTGGCCAGGCGGGGTTGCCTCTGGGACGAGCTGCCCCTGGGACGAGCTGCCCCTGGGGCAGTGCGAGCACGCACAGGTGTGTCCAGCTGCCTGCCCTGCCCGCAGGAGGGCCCGCTGGGCCCCTCGCCCGCCCCGCACAGGCCCCATCCACTGGAAGACGACACGCGTCCTGGAGCAGATAAGGGCCCTGTCCATGGGGTCACTCAGTTTGTTCTCCAGCGCCTTCTAAATATAGCCTCCGAGGGGTTCTTATCACAGCCGGGCTGGGCCGGGCAGCCAGGCTTAGTGGAGGCGACACCGCAGGGGCCGGAGCCACCCCCACAGCCGTGGGCCCTAAGCGAGCTCGTCTGCTCGGCCTGGCAGCCCTGCCTCGGGTGGGCCTGCCGTCCAGTGCCAGACCTCGAGGGCAGGGACACCCCCCAGCCCCCTGGCCAAACCCCGTCCAGCGCCAGACCCCGAGGGCCGGGACAGCCCCCAGCCCCCAGGCCAATCCCCGTCCAGCGCCAGACCCCGAGGGCCAGGACATCCCCCAGCCAAAGCCATCTGGGGCCTGTCCTCTCACTGCCAGGCCGGGCAGCCCCTCGGGGGTGGGCAGTGGGCAGCCAGAGGCCCTGCTCTCTGGCTGGACTCTGCTTTCCTGGAGGTGTGGGGCAGGGCCTGGGGGAGGAGGCCTGCGGTGCGGTCCTCCTCTCCTCCCGGGGCTCCGTGCAGCCTCGGGCCCTCTTTCTCCTCTGACGAGGGCCAGGCCTGCTCCTGGGGCTTCTCGTGACGACAGAGGGGACAGGAAGGTGTGGATTTACACGGCTTGTCCCCACCTTGCCGCCAGGTGCTGGGGCCGCTCAGGGGCTGCGTGGGGCATGGTAGAAAGAGTCTGGGCTTCCAGGTGGCACTCTTCTGTCCAGCGGATGCTGCGAAAGCGTCGCGTGGCTGACCGTGGCCCGGGCTGGATGTTCCAAGTCTAGCCGCCCGTAGCCTGGTGCTCAGACACGGCTGCTGTCTGTCTGTCTGTCTGCTCTCTTTCCTTTCCTTCTCTCTTTCTACTGTCAGCACCTTAGTTCCCCAGCCAGGGCTGGAGTCGCACGGCGGACGCGCAGTCTTAACATTGGACCACCGGGGAAGGCCCTTTTATTTAAAAAAAATTTTTTAAGACACCAATGTATTTATTTATTTTTAAACCTTTTCGTTGCTTGGGCTGTGGGATCTTGGTTC
>SJYX01018972.1:0-11628 GCA_006410675.1 Oreotragus oreotragus | reverse complement strand
TGCACAGAGTCAGACACGACTGAAGCGACTTAGCAGCAGCAGCAGCAGCAGTGGATATTCTACTGTGTTCCTCATTCGCTAGTGGGCCCTGGATTTACAAAGAATAAGGCACAGGCTTTTCTTCTGCTGTTCTGTCCGTTATTAAAAATCTGAGAGCTTTAAAGAACCTTCAGATATCCTTTTATCCACCCACCTATCTACTTAGGAATTCTGCACAGTAAATCCCTGACAGGTGGCCAGCCACCCTCTGAGCACTTCCACCGAGGGGGAGCTTATGACTGTACAAAGCAATCTGTTCCAGAACTAGACAGTTTTCATTGTTAGAAAGACTTTCCTTATATTCTGAAAATATACTTGTCCATAAATTTGACTCACTGTACTAGTTTTGGTATCTCTAGCCACCCCCCAACACACACACACTCGTATACTCATTCATATACACATTGCTAGTTTCACCTATTATCTATTTCATGTTCTTTCTTTTGATCTCACTTCTGCTGGTTAAATATTGTTGATTCCTTTTGTTTTCCTTACATAGAAGAGTCTCTAGATCTATCACCATCCCATTCTGTTTTACTGTGTTTCATAATTAGATGATATGCTTTACAAAATGGGGTGCTTCAGATGGAATGTAATACACTGTATTTGACTTTAATCAGTGTAGTAGATGGAGAAGGCAATGGCACCCCACTCCAGTACTCTTGCCTGGAAAATCCCATGGATGGAGGAGTCTGGTAGGCTGTGGTCCATGGGGTCGCTAAGAGTCGGACCCAACTGAGTGACTTCACTTTCACTTTTCACTTGCATGCATTGGAGAAGGAAATGGCAACCCACTCCAATGTTCTTGCCTGGAGAATCCCAGGGATGGGGGTGCCTGGTGGCTGCTGTCTATGGGGTCGCACAGAGTCAGACACGACTGAAGCGACTTAGCAGTAGCAGCAGTGTAATAGACAGTGTAACTGTTAAGCTCCAGGGGTATAACTAGCAGATGAACACAATGTAAGACTGTTTTCACATCACAGAGTTGGTTTGTGTTGAATTTGGGATTAGCCTTTGCCAGTTGTCCTTTACATGAATGAATATCATGTATTATTTTGATGTAACTATTATTAATTCTTCATCTCAGAATAAATAATATATATTGTTTCATTAACAGGAAGGATAGTTAAGTCACTTACCTAGAAAGGAAATTAAGAGATAGGACCCAAATTTCAAGTTAAATTCTGAATCTTCTGTACAATTGTGCTATAAAAATCCATCAGTAGGGACTTCCCTTTACAGCTCCTAGAATACATATAGTTGACTTATTGCCTGACAACTTGTGGTTACAGTTTTCAGCCAATGATACATTTAATATACTAGTGATCAGCAAGAACTTTCCCACATTATTGCAAAAACATCACCAGACTTTACCAAACAATTATCTCACTGATACCTTTATAACTGTCAAAAGGAGGGAAGTAATTTAGTTTAACATGATATTTTCTTCACGAAACCAAGTGGTTCCTATGTGGTTTTGTCTTTTTAGTGATCTTCTTTATCTAATTCTCTCTTACAGAATTTGGCTAGGCAAACATACATCAAAGGGGCTTCCCAGGTGGTGCTAGTGGTTAAGAATCTGCCTGCCAATGCAGGAGATGTAAGAGATGTGGGTTCAATCCTTGGGTTGGGAAGATTCCCTGGAGGAGGAAAAGGCAACCCATTCCAATATTCTTGCCTCAAAAATCCCATGGACAGAGTTGAGCTGGGCAGGCTACAGTCCATGGGGTCATAAAAGGTCTGGTCTGTGGTTTCAAGAATCTTCCTATTAATTGGGAACTTTGTCATTTTCAGTCCTCTTGCACTCTTTCCACTCATATTTCAGAGAAGATGCATCTAATGTTCAAAGCTGTTAGTATTATAAACAGATTTTTGTGGTGGTTGTTTGAAAAGGAAGTGTAGAACTCAAGTACATTCTCTAAGTGTGTGCTGTGTTGGCTGAATGTCATTAGACTAGTACTGTGATTGCATCTTCAGGTCCTTTCTGTGCACTGGAGTATAATTTGATGAAAATGAGACATAACCTCAGAGATTCGGGTCTCTCACATTTGTTGCCTTCTTAATGAAGCTTTTCTGTACTTTCCCATTTGTGAATTTTTCTCTTTAGTAGAAAAGAAGAAGCATGATTGATTTGTTTATCCTCCTTTTGAGTTGTTTATCTCCCTTTCCTTCAAGTAATAGGTCAACATTTTTATTCTTACTCTTATTCCAAACATGTTATCATTAGCCTTGCTCATGCACCTTAGTTTCTTCTGGATTTTGTGTTTTTCTCACCACTGTTCTTACATACTTAAGCCATTGTTTCACGTACTCTTTATATTTCATTCACAAATAGAAACGACCTGATACAAAATATTCACACATCCTGAGTCTAGGGTGAGTTTGCAATAGTACCTACAATACAGTCTCTACCTGTGTGTCTAGAAGACAAAATGATAAAAATCTGGAACTGATTCTGGGATATTTAATGTGTTTTTGACTGAGAAAAGAATATGGTTTGTACATCATCATTCTTTATCCATAATCTCTGGCTTGTTAAAAATTTTTGAAGTATTCTATGAGATAATTCTTTTGGAATATTTTGCAAGAGACAGATATCCCCAGCTATTCTAAAAATATCAAAACAACATTATCTCCTCATCTGAGTACTTTGTATTTTTCAACAACTGCCATCCTTGACCTTGTAAACATCTTAACTTTGAACCTGTTTTTGCTTTTGATTTCTTTCTTTTCCTTTTTCTAATACTTTGCAATCTGTGAATAGATGATCACTGTGCATGCATTATAGATGCATTGTCCATTTCTTTCTCATTTAAATTACTTTAATTACTTATTTTCTCTGTTTCTTTAAAGTTGTTAAGAAGGCAAATAACAAACATTCTTACTCTCAGTTTCAATGTAGTACCCTAACTTCCCTGGGTTAAGATAAAATGAATACATGGTTGAGTTTTTTTAATCTAAGATTTTATTCAACAAATGAAAAATACATCTACTGAACATTTACAGAACTGAAATTACACTCAGAGACCAGCCATCTTTTTCTTCTATATTTTCCTATTTGCTAAAAATATTTCATTTTAGAAATCATATTGTCTCTATTTGAAGGAAGATATTTCATTAACTAAAATAATATATTTTTTTTTCCCCCAACTGACTAGGAAAATTAACTGACTTCTTTGTGCTCAGCTCTGTCACGAATTGTATGGAAAATGCTTCTTAAAGAAATACTAGATTTTGAAATGTCCTTTGAGACGTAGCAACTTTTTGGAAGTGCATCCATGGACAGAGGAGTCTGGTGGGCTATAGTCCACATGATCAGAAAAATTGCTGCTGCTGCTAAGTCACTTCAGTCATGTCCGACTCTGTGTGACTCCATAGACGGCAGCCCACTAGGCTCCTCTGTCTCTGGGATTCTCCAGGCAAGAATACTGGAGTGGGTTGCCATTTTCTTCTGCAATGCATGAACGTAAAAAGCGAAAGTGAAGTCGCTCAGTTGAGCCCGACTCTTAGCTACCCCATGGACTGCAGTCTACTAGGCTCCTCCATCCATGGGATTTTCCAGGCAAGAGTACTGGAGTGGGGTGCCATTGCCTTCTAGACATGACTGAAGCAACTTGGCACACAAGCACATTAATGCTATATAGATACAATGGAAATTTTCCATTGTAAATAGCTTTTACTTACAGCATGATCCTTACATCCTGGACTTGTGGGGTTTTTACCAAATATGCACCGTCTGTGAATGATTTTTCACAGAGTAGATTCTTGCCAACAATGATTGTTTTGATCACTTCTGTTTTCATTATTTTATTTATACTTCTTCACTGTGTTGTTTCTGAAGTTCTATCAAAATGACACTTTCTTGGGAATTCCCTGAAGGTTCAGTTGTTAGGACTCTTCAGGGAAATGAAAATCCTGTATGCCACCTGGCATAGACCAAAAAAAAGAAAAGGAAAGGGAGACTTTCTTTAGTAATATTGAATACATATTTTTAGAAGTAATTATCTTGTCAAAAAATATTGAAAAAATGGTGGTATATTTATTCTTAATGCTTCCTATAATAAAATGATGAAAACTTTTAAATAAATTAGTTAAATAAGAATAAATTTTTTGACCATCGAGTCTATCTTATACATTAGTTCTGTTTCAAATTTGAGAGTTATCACTAAATGTATCTTAAATCTTAATTATGGTAAGAAATAATGGAACAACTTGATTCACTAAAAAGAAGAATCTTATTATTTGGGAATCTATCTTAAATTCAAAGTTTAAATTTAAGTACAATTAGAGTATAAATATTGAATTAATGAGATATCCTGTGACATGTGCATCTATTAAAGGACTGTATAAAAATGATTAATAAAGTGATATATAGCTAGGAAAAATAACAGGAAGTTACCTGTTCTAATAGTTTTGCTTATGTTCAATGAGTAAATAGAATAGTCTTTTGAAAGACAGCTGTCTGAAGACAATGTTCTCCAGGAAATGTTTGTTCATTATCTATAGCTTCTAACTATGCCTTCTTGGACTATTTGAAATTCTGTCTTCTGAAATTTTTTCCATCTTCAGATTCTTTTTGTGCTACTTCCTTTTGCATTTGATACAAAATATGCTTACACTAACTAGAAAAAAATATGGAAGGTGCTGAATATGGAATTTTTATTCTAGAATATTTATACTTGAAAAGGAAACACGCCCATAAGGAATGAAATATAAGAAATGTTTATAATGATATTTTCATTACATTCTGAGCCATTTTTGTACTTATGAATATGTTCAAACATAGGCAAAGAGTAAAAAGGGTGGTCCAGTGGATTCCAAATATCTATCACCCACTTGTAATAATGAAAAATTTTTTTGCAATTTGCTTCATCGTATTTTTTAATATATTTTAGAACAAATTCCACACATCATATAATTTCACACCTATATAATTCAGCATGATACTGAGATATTTTGAAAGCTGTTGACCAGGAATTGGTAATTATTTTTATACCATGCCATAATTTTTTAGCTTGTGATAATAAGTCCATTGGAATCTGTTCCCCAAGCTTGAACTGCTTTCAAAGAATGAAAAACAGGTGCTCACCTTTTTCCACTAGTACACATGATGGCTGACATCCCTATATGTGGCACACTATCATGGTAATCCAAGCTCATAACTATAAATATCAGCCTTTTATTACAAAGAATGCAAGTAATTAAAAGGATAGGTCTAACTCTGTATTTGATTTTTAAGTGCAAATTTGTGAACATTAGTGTTTATTAAGAGGAACAAATTATTCACCATATATCCTGCAACTACCAGTTATGACACACTTGCATGTAGGGCACTTTAGTTGAGAGCAACAGCTATAAGAGCCTTTTTTTTTTTTTTTTGCTGAGGCAGCAAGTGGAAAAGTGGGGCAGTGCTTGAGCGAGATTAAAGTACTTTTTATAGAAGAGATGAGAAAGCCATTTCCTATAATGGCATCTGTGACTTAGTGANTTTTTTTTTTTTTTTTGCTGAGGCAGCAAGTGGAAAAGTGGGGCAGTGCTTGAGCGAGATTAAAGTACTTTTTATAGAAGAGATGAGAAAGCCATTTCCTATAATGGCATCTGTGACTTAGTGAGGACCTGGGTTTGGCAACACTGCAAATGAATGGTTTCAGTATACATTAAGCCACGCATGAAATCAACCTCCTGGGGGTATATTCTAAAGTGTAAAAGTCCTTTTCAAAATCATGGGAAGCAATTTGGGCTTGGTTTTTAAAAGTATACTCAATATTATATTGGATTATATATATTACATGTAATACACATTATATAAGAGAAACTAAATATTATATATATATGGGTGTATACACACACACACATATACTAGAAATTATAAAAAAGCTAAGCTATGAGATATTTAGGTTTTTTTAAAAAAAGAATTGTTCAGTTGCTCAGTCGTGTCCGACTCTTTGTGACCCTGTGGACTGCAGCAGGCCAGGCTTCCCTGTCCTTCACCATCTCCCACAGTTTGCTCAAACTCATATCCATTGAGTCAGTGATGCCATCCAACCATCTCATCCTCTGTCATCCCCTTCTCCTCCTTCCTTCAATCTTTCCCAGCTTTAGAGTCGTTTCCAATGAGTCGGCTCTTTGCATCAGGTGGCCAAAGTATTGGAGCTTCAGCATCAGTCCTTCCAGTGAATGATCAGGATTGATTTCCTTTAGGGAAAAGTACCTGGGGTTAAAAAAGATGAAAAATAGTGCTTTGTGTTTTCCTTCCTTAATGTGTGATCCTTAGGCTTCCTGTATTAAAATCATGTGACATGTTTGTTAATATTCATAGCCCCCAGACCTATGGAATCAAAACCTCTAGCAATAGAACCTGATATTATGCATTTTAAGGAATTCCAAACAGATTGTCATTCTTATGGAATGAGAATTTTTCCAGCTTAACTGGAAAAATAAGTGAAAATCTATCAGTGGTTCCCAAACCTCTGATTACTGTGTGGTATCAAGCTGGCAGCATCCTTATCATCTGTGAGGCTCTACAAAGCTCACATTCTCATGCTTCTTCCAGAGACACTGGTTCTGAAGTTTTGAATAAGATTTAAAACTTCCCAGATAATTCTGATGACAAGCCAGGTTTGAAAATCTTAGAATTTACAACTCTCATTGTCAATGATTCTTTGCATTGGCACCAAGATACCAGATTATTGTCTTTGATATAAGTTTTTTGTAACAGATCGGAAATTGCACAGTGATTTTGCATCTTCCATAAAAGCAGAATTTAGCTGTTGATTACAGGAAGAATTATTTTAAATAATCCCCATAGCAGTGTTAGAGAAGAGACCTGGTATCAAAATGATCAGACCCTATAATCCCTGGTGGTGCAGATGGTAAAGAATCTGCCTGGAATGCCAGAGAGCTAGGTTCAACTGGGTTGGAAAGATACCCTGGAGAAGGGAACGACTACCCACTCCAGTTCTCTTGCCTGGAAAATCCCATGGAGGGAGGAGCCTGGTCATGAGGTCACTAAGAGTCGGACAAGGCTGAGCGACTTCACTTTCACTTTTCACTTTCATGCATTGGAGAAGGAAATGGCAACCCACTCCAGTATTCCTGCCTGGAGAATCCCAGGGACAGGGGAGCCTGGTAGGCTGCTCTCTATGGGGTCGCACAGAGTCAGAAACGACTGAAGCAACTTAGCAGTAGCAGCAGCAGTAGAAGCCTGGCGGGCCTATAGTCCATGGGGTCACCAGAGTCAGACATGGCTGAGCGACTAACGCTTTGACTTTCATATTTATCTTTTTAATTTGTAATCATTAAAATTTATTTTATTTTCACATAGTTGATTTACAATGTTGTGTTAATTTCTGCTGTATAGCAGTGATTTAGTTATACATATATTTATACATTATCTTTCACATTCTTTTTCATTATGATTTATCACAGGATATTGAATATAGTTCTCTGTGCTATCCAGTAAGACCTTGGTGTTTATCCATTCTATATATAATAGTTTACATCTGCTAATCCCAAACTCCCAATCCACCCTTCCCTCACCCTCTTTCCCCCTGTCTGTTCTTTATGGATTGGACCCTATATTTAAATAGTTGTGTAACACCCCATATTTACATACACAATGTGTCACCAGATTCTTAAAAGTCAAGGCATGTCCAAATCAAGCATTAGATTCAGAGGAGGGAGGTGTAGTTCAGGAAAATGTTCTCAGGCCAACACTACAGAAAATATATTGTTGAAACTTCAAAGCTTTTTTAAAATTTACAACCATTACACTCTCTCTCCTTCTTTCTTCCAACATGGGAAATCTGCCACAGGTTGCCACAGTTTTGATGACCATCTGCCTTCCAACCAAGATGGCGGAAAAAGCAAAAACGTGGTGAATCTTGGAGCAATCCGACAAGGCATGAAGCGCTTTCAGTTTCTGTTAAACTGCTGTGAGCCAGGGACAATTCCTGATGCATCGATCTTGGCAGCTGCCTTAGATCTTGTAAGTTGTTGCAAGAATTTTCTCACCCTGTACTCCATTCCAGTTAATTCTGCTAATGGCAGAAAGGATTAATTCCCTAATCCTAACCCTAACTATCGATTTATGTTTTGGCCTTATTTTTTCCCCTCTGCATTAGTGGCAAAAGGAGGGAAAAGGTGGTGAGGTAAAAGAAGAAAAGAAGTGAGTAAAATTCTTAGTAAATAAATTCTATGTAACATCATAAAGTATATGAATCTTTTAAATATAATATGTATATTAAAATATGTAAAATATAGTCTGTATCGCATCATGATTAAAAGTATATGAGTCACATTCCAGAACAGTATGAGACTTCCTGGCTTAAAATCTCTCTGACATCTGTTAGCCAAACACTGTAAAATGAGATTAAATGTAATAAGAGTAATAATATTATGTCTACCTCCTAGGGCTAGTGTGAGGATTAAATAAGATACTGGATATAAAGTCTTCATCACAATGCCTGAAGTATGGCAAGTTCTCAATAAAGTAGGCCATAATTATTGTTAATTGTTATTAGTCATGTCTGTCACGCATTTATCCTTTAAACTCTGTCTTGGTTTAATTACCTGTTAGTTGAGGGAGAATATGAAGCAAGGATCAATTGAAATTAATAGTACAGAAGCACCTTGAACATTGTGTGGCATTATTCACATGTAAGAGATTCAAGAGTATAATGTGAATCTTGTTTAGAAAGTATTTTTGTCAGGTAAACAAAGCCCAGACATGAGTTTAGAACTGTCTCTCAATTTCCTTTATTTACCTTCTGGTTTAATAAATTCTTCATATACTGTATAAATACTGGGTACAAAATACCAAGTAAATATCAAGAAATAAAAGTGTTTTATATTAACATTTTAAAAAGAATTAAAGTAGACATTTTTACAACAGAAACCCTTTAGCCCATTTTATAACTCGTGATCATATAAATGCTGACCACTCATATTTTTGCCTTGGAAAATCATCTAAAGCTTATAATTCATGACATTTTTCTGTGACATTAATAGTTTTTACTGTCATGATATTTAGTGACCAGCAAGGTATGTAGCTTCACGTAAGCCTGAAATGCAAATACCACTGTAATCACCCAAAGGTTATTTATATGAAAGTTTTCAGTCAGTTTCTCACTCTTGGATATTGGCCTTTGCAAATATTTTTCTTAATTCCAAAGTAGTTAATGTGTATTGATAAATGCTATGGTGACTAAAATGTAGAGAGTCATAGGTCTCCAGGAGAGCTGAGGCAGGTGGCAATCAAACAAAGAATGGGATGCCTGTCTAAAGCAAGAGAACTAACAAAGCAGAGAGCCAGTTTCTTGTTATCTAAGTGGGAGAGTGGTAACTAGCCTGTCAGTCTTTTGAGTCATGCATGGTTCTTCTTAATCACATCTTGACCTATTCTGAAAGGAGCACATTAAAATAAATTAATGTAACAAAGTGATAAAGAAAGGACAATTGAACATTTAGAAAATGAGTAAGTACATGGTTAGTTCACAAAAAAATACTAAAGCCAGTAAAGTATGCCATATTTTATCTGCACTTCAGAAATACTCATTAAAATATCCATAAATTCCTATATTAAAACTGTCAGATTTGTAATGATTAGAAAGTGCTCACAGGGTATAAAATGTCATGGTGTTGGTAGCAGTGAAAGCAGCAGGATTTGATTAGGGAACAGAAGAAAGTATTGGAATAACAGGGTGACAGTGAGAATGCAGTAAGGGTGAGCAGAGTTCTCAGCCTCTCCTGAGTTGTTAGTAATTTTCGACTCGATCTAGTCATAGAGGAAGAGAAACATATATTTGATATGTCAAATATCAAATGGAAAGAAAGGTGAAATTTGAAAGCCTGGAAGTCAGTGTGGCTTACAAAATACTCATCGTATAATAATTGATTAATTAACTCAGCCAATATCTCTTGAAGGTTTCCTATGTGCCAGGCATAGTGCAGTAAAGGATAGCACAACAGAACTCAACTGGAAAGCATTACTTGTTTTGCAACTTTCCTTATGAAGATAATGTTTGTATGGTAATCTCTTTTCTAGACTTAGAGTGCATAGCATTCTTAGGTTGATAGACTAATGATTAACACTGACTGTGTGCCTACTGTATTTCCAAATAAAAACCAAATGAAGCTCAGAAAGACCAACTGGCCATGGCTTGAAGTCAACAAATGATAGAGCTGGATTAGAGCAGACCCTCTATTTTGTACAACACCATGTTGACTCTCTCATAAAAAAATTATATGAGATGACCATATGAACTTTAAAATGTGAAAAATAAGAAATTCTATATTTTAAGCCTGATAGTTTAAATGTGGTTTTAGAAACTGATGATGACAGAAGCCATGTGAACAATTTATTAAGTACACAATAGCAATGGTACATTAGAACTTTATGGGTAATCTGGGCTGTAGAGTTCCAAACGTACTATTGCGTCCATCTTTGTCTTAATTCTGAAGTCACAGATACTTTCGAAAATTTTTAGACAAAGGAACCATCAAATTTTATTAACATTTACTGACGGTATAAAATAGAAGAAATAAATACTTCCTACACAGAAGGCTTTTAAGATTTATAAGATATGTGGGCATGGGAAAAACAGGAGGCTTGTCACAAACAGATGAATATATTTGAAAATTTAATAAATAACCCCAGTCAAACAAATTAACACTGGCTTCTGAATGGAGATTATGTTAATAAGAATATTGATGAGTACTTTGATAGTCATCAACACTTGATGCTGGAATTTTATTCCTTCTCATCAGATGTCTCCATACCTATATAATCTCTAACTGCTATAATGCTTAGAGTTTCCAAGGAGATTCAATTAGTGGCAGAATTCTATAGAACTTTTAAAATTATTTTACACCTTCCAAGTAAGATTGTGGCCAGTTAGTTACCAAATCACTAGAGTCTCCTTTCTTCCTTTCCTGTTGGACCAATTCTGGTCTGCTTGATCTTCTCAGTCTTATTAATCTCATGGTAAGAAATAAAGGAGATTTTATATTTATGAGCAATATCTTCAAGCCTCAAAGTAAAGAAGCATTTTCTGATCATTATAGATATCCAGTGGGGCTTCCCTGGCCTGGAATGCGGGAGACCCAGGATCGATCCCTGGGTTGGGAAGATCCCCTGGAGAAGGAAATGGCAACCCACTCCAGTACTCTTGCCTGGAGAATCCCATGGAGGGAGGAGCCTGGTAGGCTACAGTCCATGGGGTTGCAAAGAGTTGGACACGACTGAGTGACTTCACTTCACTTCACTTCACTTCACTTCATCGATATCCAGTGATGAAGTAGATAGTAATGAGTTCTTTGTCATTACACTGGACTCAATGGAGGAAGTTTACAGGGGGACTTAAGAAATAGGTGGTTAGTGTGAATTTCTTTATTATCTGAGAGTCTTTGATTCTAGGTCAAGGTCAAGGAGTATCCAGGGGTCAGTATCAGTCAAGATTAAAAGGAAACAGAGAAATTATAGGCAGACCTGGTTGGTTGAAAAAAAAAAAAACTGATGAGGTAGATGATGATGGTGGTGATGGTAAAAAGAGGGGACAGGTGATGGTGGCGATGATGGTATCATCATGA
>SJYX01018971.1:533224-561123 GCA_006410675.1 Oreotragus oreotragus | reverse complement strand
TTTTTTTTTTTTTTTTTTTGTGAATGAAGTAATTTTTTTTTATTTTTTATTTTTTGCATTTGTCATTTTATTTTATTTTATTTTATTTTATTTTTGTATTTATTTATTTTTTAATATATTTGCATTTTCCAATTTAAAATGGCCTAATAGTGATAGTCATCTTTGAGTTTTACCCTGCTTTTTTTCTCTTGGTTTTATTCAGTAACTCATCAATTTCTATTATTGCTTTCTTCAAAATATTTATCTCCATCTGTTCCTCTTCATTCCCATGGTCTGCCTCAGCGGAGGCATGAATCATTTCATTTGTGACTCAGAATATCATCCTGATGATCTTGCCATTCAGTGAATTCCCCCAGCTGTAGATCTTTTAACTTGAAGACCACTTAGAAACTTGTAGTGACTTCCCATCTGCCTGCTGGATATAATTCAGATTCGAGACTGCTGACTCCAGCTGACTTCCTCTTTCTTACTGTCTCCTCCGTTACAGATACTCACACCAGGCAGACTCATCTCCTCACATACTTAGAAATGAATGGAGTCATAGGCATCTCTTTTCACCTGGCCCTGACTGAGAGCTCTCCCTTTGAGATCGTGTGGCCATTTTGAGGCCTAAGAGGATAACCCTTCTACTGGTAGCTTGGCTCATTGGTGGAAACACTGACTCCATACAACTGGGTACTAATTTATAATTTAGGACAGTGCAGTTTCAGAACTTTGGGAAGAATACCATGTCTAACTTCCTGCTACTCAAAACTGATGGGAGAAGCAGCATTTATTTATGCCTAAAGAAGAGACTTTATTTTTGGGGGCTCCAAAATCACTGAAGATGGTGACTACAGCCATGAAATTAAAAGACACTTACTCTTTGGAAGAAAAGTTACGACCAACCTAGATAGCATATTGAAAAGCAGAGACATGACTTTGCCAACAAAAGTCCATCTAGTCAAGGCTATGGTTTTTCCTGTCGTCATGTATGAATGTGAGAGTTGGACTGTGAAGAAAGCTGAGCGCCACAGAATTGATGCTTTTGAACTGTGGTGTTGGAGAAGACTCTTGAGAGTCCCTTGGACTTCAAGGAGATCCAACCAGTCCATTCTAAAGGAGATCAGCCCTGGGTGTTCTTTGGAAGGACTGATGCTAAAGCTGAAACTCCAGTACTTTGGCCACCTCATGAGAAGAGTTGACTCATTGGAAAAGACTCTGATGCTGGGAGGGATGGGGGGCAGGAGGAAAAGGGGACGACAGAGGATGAGATGGCTTGATGGCATCACCGACTCGATGGACATGCATTTGAGTGAACTCCGGGAGTTGGTGATGGACAGGGAGGTCTGGCGTGCTGCGATTCATGGGGTCACAAAGAGTCGGACACGACTGAGTAACTGAACTGAACTGAACTGAACTGAACCACAATTATTCATATAAGAAAATAATTCAAAATTCATTTAAAGAAATAAATTTAAGAGGAACTTTAAAATATTCTGCTTTATTCCCAGAAGTTGAGATCCGCTATACCTCGTCATTGAAATAACGGCATAAGACTTGAGGAAACAAAGTTTTAAGGAGCATTAAGTATGAAAATGGCTGATATGCTAAGTAGGGGAATCAACAGTCAGGGGATGCTGGTAATCCAAAGATTTTTATATGCATATTCATTCTTTCATTAGACATTGGGGTTTAGGATAAACCCTGAGTTCAGGAGCTGTATGAAATCACTTGGCAATCAATTTCCTTACACCATTTAATTATAATCATTAAGTAGTACATGGTATCCTAGTAACTAAAAGTAATTTCTGATTTTAAGAACTGTTTAGTTTTTTTTTCATTTTCTGTTTTGTTTAAAGGGAACATGTATAATTCAAAATACGTCTCTAACCCAAAGTAATTGCAAAGGGAAATTTTGAATTGATAAGGCAAAGATGTAAATAAAAGAAGGCAGAGAAAATTAGCAAAGTTCTGAGTTTTCTTCTTAGAAAGAAAAGAGAGGAGATGAACAGGCCTTTATGTGTATCAGAAACAAGGGAAATCATACAGTTCATCCTCACCAAACCAACGCATTGCCAATAGAAGCTGCTTGAGAAAGTAGCAAAATGTGGGGATTTATTGCCAAAAAAAAAAACGCAAAAAAGCACGCACAGAGCTTACTAGTGAGAAAGAAGATGAATCCCGTCCAGGGAAGCCGCCTTTCTTCTCTGCCTGCCCCATGCCACGCCCTGTGGGCGAGAAGGAGTACTGCAGAGGCGGTCACGAGGGGTATGAACTCCTCAAGCAGAGCTGTGACTGCCAGAGGACTGTGCCGATGTGACGCTGTGCTAGAATCCTTGGGGAACACGTTCCAGGGAAATGTGGCCCTTGTATCTATCCTTGGGCATTTGCTAGGTGCACGGTTTTGGTGTTTGGGTATTGAATCTGTTCTTCAATGTGTAATGTTTCCCTCTGTGTGTGTGCATGTATGTGTGTGTGTGTGTACACATGTGTGCATACCCGTGCTTGCGTGCTTATGTGCCCAGATGAGAAACTGAATTGTTTTTATGACTGAATAATTCTAGGAATACATACTCTGCCTAGGTTTTCACGTGGGTTGTAACTGTCTATTTTTTAATTTCACAGTGCGTGGACAACATACGGTGTAATGGTTTAATGACTATAGTGTTTGAAGAAAATTCCAAAGTTACTGTGCCACATATGATTAAGTAAGTGTGATAATCCTTTCTCTGACATTTTAATCAGGATCAACTTGGTGGAGAATGTGAAACCCTGAATAAAATATTACTTCACTGGGATTCAGCTTCATACTGTGAATACATTCAGCAGTAATGTGATAATTCATAATATGCCATTATAAATAATAAGACTATTGTAATGGTTTTTCAGATTTATAGTTTCTTGACTCACAGCATAGAAATATAGCTTTTCATACGATTCAGAATGCCTTCCTCAGTACAAAAAGCCTATCAAAATTTTTAAGTTCAGTATATAAAGTTGTGATAGCAGATGTGTCGGGATGGACAGATTCTTTTGCAGTCTTCTCAGTGAGCATGAATCATATTAGTTAGATTTGGTTGTAGAGACGCATTGAGATTTTGAAGACACTCAACATAAATTAACTGGCTTTTCTATGGTACCATCTACCCCACAGCCTGTGGATGAATTTGCCCCAGAGGCTATTGCTGGGGGCTTCCATCCTGCTGTATCTGTGTTTTGTTAAGAAAGCAAATCCAATAATTTAGTGTTATCACTAAGGAAACTGTAGTTTTATTTGAAGTGAGAAGTTATGTCAATAACTACGTGCCATAACTCTCTACGTTAGTACTTTTGTCTCTATATACTTTCTTGTTGCCAAATTCAAAAATTGTTTTGGAAGGATTTTCAAGCTGACCAAATTGTTCCCTACTCTCATTTTCTTGGTTATTTGCAGTCCAAATTCTAAGAATAAAATGTATTTTTAAAAGTAGTCCTGTTATATCTTTCCAAAAAGTTACATGAAGCTAAGAAAATGTTTGTCTTCCATGCCTTTTATGTGAATTTTGTTTTAGGTCTGAGCTAAGACAAAAAGCAGCATCAACTTTTCTCTTCATTGCAGGTATTGATAGGTACAATGATAGGTACAGTTGATAGGTAAACCTAGACAGTATATTAAAACGCAGAGACATTACTTTTCTGACAAAGGTCCATATAGTCAAAGCTATGGTTTTTCCAGTAGTCATGTGTGGCTGTGAGAGTTGGACCATAAAGAAAGCTGAGCACTGAAGAATTGATGCTTTTGAACTGTGGTGTTGGAGAAGACTCTTGAGAGTCCCTTGGACAGCAAGGAGATCAAACTGGTCAATCCTAAAGGAAATCAACATTGAGTATTCATTAGAAAGACTGATGCTAGAGCTCCAATACTTTGGCTACCTGATGTGAAGAGTCGGCTCACTGAAAAATAAAAAACAACAGATCAGGGACTTAGAATCCACTTTCCAATTCAGGGGACTCAGGTTCGATTCCTGGCCAGGGATCTAAGATACCACATGCCATGGGGTAACTAATTCCACACACCACGACTAGAGAGCACCTGTGTGCTGCAATGAAGATTTTATGTGCTGCAACCAAGACACAATGAAGCCAACAATAAATAAATAAATAAGTGTATTTTTTTTAAGGTAGGTAAAAAGAAAAGATCAGTTAAAAATGTATGATAAAATTAAAACCAAGTATGGAATATTAAGTCAAAAGTTCCAAATTATGACAATTTTTAAGTTCACATCACCAGGCTAGTTTTCTTACTAGTTTTCTACCAGAGTTCAGTTCATTTCAGTTCAGTCGCTCAGTTGTATCCGACTCTTTGGGACCTCATGGACTGCAGCACGCCAGGCCTCCCTGTCCATCACCAGCTCCCAGAGCTTGCTTGCTCAAACTCATGTCCATCAAGTCAGTGATGCCATCCAACCATCTCATCCTCTGTCACCCCCTTCTCCTACCACCTTCAATCTTTCCAAAAATCAGAGTCTTTGCTAAAGAGTCAGTTCTTTGCACCAGGTGGCCAAAGTATCGGAGTTTCGGCTTCAGCAACAGTCCTTCCAATGAATATTCAGGGTTGATTTTCTTTAGGATTGACCAGTTTGATCTCCTTGCCATCCAAGGGACTCTCAAGAGTCTTCTCCAACACCACAGTTCAAAAGCATCAGTTTTTCGGTGCTCAGCCTTCTTTATGGTCCAACCCTCACATCCATATGTGACTCCTGGAAGAACCATAGCTTTGACTATACGGACCTTTGGCGGCAAAGTAATGTCTCTGCTTTTTAATCTGCTGTCTGGCTTGGTCATAGTTTTTTTACAAAGGAGTGAGCGTGTTTTAATTTTATGCCTGCAGTCACCATCTGCAGTGAGTTTGGAGCCCAAGAAAATAAAGTCTCTTACTGTTTCCATTGTTTCCTCATCTATTTGCCATGAAGTGATGGGACTTATTTTAATATTTCACAAAATAATGTATATTATTTTCATTCATTTCTTAAAGTACTTTCTTGAAGGTTAGACAGCCTTGAAATTCCAATCTGCTTTAGAGTAAGAATATGTAAGGTGGACTTGGTAGCTAACTTATAAGCTCCTGAACCTTAGGGCAGCTGCACACCTACTCTACATATACCTTGTTCACTTTAAAAATTAATACAGATAAAAACTTTAGTTTTCTGCCCACCTCAGTTATGACTGGCACCTCAATGCATCTTCTGTTCTCTGTGCTGGGAGTTTGACTAATGCCAATTTCCAGTTTCATTTGTAACTGGCCTCCTATTTAGACCAAGACTCACCTGCATTTGCAGGGACAGAAGTCACTGTTATGAGTTGGAGCCACTCGCTAGAGCATAGAAACCTGTATCTTAGGCTGTAAGGACTTCCTATGGAAGTCACACATATTTGGATGCCCATCTGTTCTCTTCGAGGTATATTCCCAAGGCAGAATTTCATATATTTTGTATCTTTCTTCCTTCCATTTTCCCCCTGGCTCATTGAGCCTGGTTCTCTTCAATCAGAGAAAAAGATGATTTTGCAATCTCTGTTCCTTCTGGTAGTTTCCTCCTGGTCCTGTTCTCCCCTAAATTCTATATTCTTGCCTCCCTGCACATCTCTCTAGCTACATGCAATTAAAAAAAAAGAGAAAGATATTTTGCAGAGTTAAAAGAAAAAAAAGTATCCTATCTTAATGGCATTACTTTGCAGGGACTCACTTTTAAAACTTACTAATTACAATAGGTGATTTGGGTTTGATGTTTCAAGATTGTTTTTTTTAAATGTTTACCAAAAAGGAGTTGTTATTATCATAGGAGGCTGAAGTAACGCATTATATCTTCTTGAGGGCCCCTTAGGAAATAAAGTAAAATCTCTTTCAGTGTAATAAAAGAAAATTAAATAATTTCATAATATTTAATTTTTTTCTTTAGTTAAAATGAAACTGTAATCATAATTTTGAGAGGCAGTGGTGTAATTAGTTTTAATTTCATGTTGGCTACAATATATTTTTTCCTCCTAGTATTTGATTAAAGTAATTATAATAAAAAAAATGCCAAGTGCAAAACTACCATTAGAATGCAAAATTGTGATATTTATTAGGTGATTATATTCCTTTAAGTGATAGTTTATACTTTATGTATTTAGGCTGAGGCTTGCTTTCTTTTCATAATAGTTGACTTCAACTTAGAGTTTAAAAAAATTTTTTTTTCCTAGCTTAATGGCATTATTTAGAAATGCCATTTCTAAGAAAATGGAGATTTTTGATGGGAAAATGGTGGGAGAAAAAATGATCACCTTGATTATCCCTCCTCTAGACTGATTGAATTAAAGAAGTTTCTGAGGTCTTTTAACAAGGGAGGAAGATTAAGAACCAGGAAAGTAAAGTTGATGGATGGTCGCATATGAAGGACAAGAAAGAGCCATTCTATTTTCAAGAACCTCACTCGATGCTCTTCTGTACTTTCGAGATCAGTGATGTGACTAGAATGAACAGGCTGCCCTTAGTTCCTCATCAGAAGTAAGCTACTCATTTAAAATGCTCTTTCAGGGCCTCAAATGAAGTCTTCCTCCCTGCACTGAGCTTACATTAGGGTAGAATGTTTCCAAGAGCAAGCTAAAGAAGCTATTGATTTCTTTTTATCCCAAAGGAAATAAATATATAATTTAAAATGCCTCCCAAGTCCTGCAAGCGCTAATTAGGGACACGCACAACAAGCCAGCTGACTCTTAGCAGGCGACTGTCTCACTGAACCTCGCTGGCCCATAGAGTACCCTTTAATCAAGTGATGAAATCCAGCACTTCATTGATCGCCTGTTTCTGAGATGCTGCCATGAAGGTAGACACGGGGTCTCAGATGGGAATTTGAAGGCTACGGGCAGTCCTCGCAAAGGTGTGCGTTTCTTTGAGCCTCACTTGGATTCAGCCTCAGATTCCCCGCTTTTCATCTTATGAACTTAGCCCCGGTACTGTCTTCTTGACCTTTCTAACGAAGGTGCACCGCAGGCTAAGAGCTCTGAGCACATCCAAGGACCCGGAGGGCTGCTGGGTGAACCTTCCCCCGAGTTTGCTGTCCACCTGGAAAGGCTGCTGCAGGCTTCCAGGACAAGGGCCTTCAGGTGACAGGTTGAGGAGCAGGCAGATGGTGGTTTTGTAGAATGAGAGAAACTCAGCATTGCAGCTGCAGGCGGGGACTGTGCAAGGGGAATCTTTAGAAGAGTTCACTATGTTACATCCATTATTTTTTTAGGAAGACATTTTTTAACACTGTAGAGTATTGAAAACATAAAGAAAAGACAACATTTTATACAACTGATGGTTTAAAGTGTACTCAGAAAAGTGGACAGCCTTCAGTGCATTAATTGGCCAGAAAGAATGAAATGGATTAAGGAGTTAGAAAAAGAATGACAAAAATCAACTGTAGGAAAATGTAGGAATAGAATAGCTAAGAATGGAAGTTAATACTTAAAATATAGAAAAACAGTAGAGCTGATCAAAGAGCTGTTTCCAGAGGAAAAAATACCTAATAATTTAATATCTATTAGTTTAGTCAAGAAAAAATTGGGTGAGGGAGAGCACCAATGTACAAAATTACAAGTGAGAAAAAGAAATAACCACAGATAATAGCAGTGCTGTCTGGGTCTTCCCCTCCTCCCACCCTTCTGTGGGGAGAATGTCACCCTTACTTTTTAATCACACTTCTGATATCCTGATTTGAGGGTATAAGCCCTGCTCCTCCTACATAGGACTTTGGCTTTAATTTCCTAATGAAATAGGATTGAACCAGAGAAAGAAGTGAAAGTGGAGTATGCTACCCTAACATAGGCCACTTTGGCATATTCATTACATTGAGCTACAGACACTTGAAAAAGAGCAAATGGAGAGAGGGTTCTTCTGAACTCTTCTTATCTGCCTAAAGACAGATTCTCAAAAAGGAACTCAATTGTCATAAATCTCCCCAGGAGTTTCACCAACCATGGAAAACTGACAGCTGTCACAGGAGAGAGATGTCAACATCACACCCAGGCTAACTGTCACAAACCTTCCATCAGTTCTGATACCTTCCATTTATTCTGATACCTTCCATCTATTCTGATACCTTCCATCTATTCTAAGGGTCCATTCATCTTTCCTAAAAATCATTTACTCTTCCCTGAGAGGCCTATACATACCCCTCACCTCCCTTTCCCTATTAAGATGGCATTTAAGTCTGAGTTCTAAGCTACCTTTTTGAGTTTCTCATTTTCTCCTGGTTATCTCCCAGGGATACATGAGGTAGACATGTTAATAAGCTTCTTTATTGTTCTCTTGTTTATCTTTTATCACAGAGACTCAATTAAGATCTCAGGAGTGTAAAGGGGAAATTATTTCTCCTCCCCTGGAGAAGGAATCCACAAAGTAGAATGAATGATTCCTGTCTGCACAATTAATTCTGACCTTCCTAAATTATAATGGCATGGTTGATGTTTTAGTGGCTCTGCTTTGTATATGTCCTAGCACATCTTTTATCAAATGCCAGGGGAAGCCTGGACACGAGTGTGCATTTACAGACCCTGAAATACTCAGGGGCTGAGGGGCAGCTGTGCTCTGGTTTTGTCCTCACGTGCCTGCCTTGTGCATAGGTCTGACGCCCGGCTTCACAAGGACGACACTGACATTTGCTTCAGTAAAACCCTCAACTCCTGCAAAGTGCCACAGATCCGGTACGCCAGCGTGGAGCGTCTCTTAGAAAGACTGACCGACCTGCGGTTTCTTAGCATCGATTTCCTCAACACCTTTCTGCACACCTATCGGATTTTCACGACAGCAGCTGTGGTGCTGGGGAAGCTTTCTGACATATATAAGAGGCCTTTCACCTCCATCCCTGTCAGGTAGGCCTGGGATTAGCCTGAGATGAATGTATGCCCCACCTGGTCCCTGGGTCTCTGTGCTGATGGACAGCCCACTCTGCAGGGTCCTGGCTGGCCTTTGAGCTTACCAGACCCCCACAACCCCGAGTAGAAGAGGGTGAAGGGAGGTCACAGTTACCAAGGAAAGCAGTTCAAGTTTCCAAGTGGCCTTTGCCAAGATAAAGCTATTGTTTGGAGCTTTTCTTTCTACCTTTCTTTTCTTTTTTTTAAAGCCACTGCGCTTTTCACATTTTAATATGCAGAAGCATCTCCTGGGGGCCTTGTTAAATTGCAGGCTCTGATTCGGTAAATCTGGAGTGGAGCCCAAAGCCAGTGTTCCTTGTCTTTGGACACAGTTTTAGTAGCAAGGGGGTAGACAAAGCCTAAAAAGTGTGTTCTTTTGGCACATGTATGCTATACACCCAACATTTAAATAAAGGAATCCAGCCACAGAAGTTCTGTGATAGCATGGCCTTTTAATGTAGGGAGCATGTCTTGAACGACATCGGGAGACTAATTTTTCACTTGGCCACAATCTCTTAATAGGTTTTGCTCTTACTTTTAGGTCATTGGAACTGTTTTTTGCTACCAGCCAGAACAACAGAGGTGAACACTTGGTGGAGGGCAAATCCCCACGCCTGTGTCGTAAATTCTCTTCCCCACCTCCACTGGCTGTGTCCAGGACGTCCTCCCCAGTGAGGGCCAGAAAGCTGTCCTTGACTTCTCCCTTGAACTCAAGGATAGGCGCGCTGGATTTGACCACCTCCTCGGCGTCCAGCAGCCCCACCGCCACCCACAGCCCAGCTGCGTCCCCACCGCCTCACACTGGTAAAGTGCCGTTGGATCTGAGCAGAGGCCTTTCTTCTCCAGAACAAAGCCCAGGATCTGTAGAGGAGTCTGTTGATAACCCCCGCGTGGATCTGTGTAACAAGCTAAAACGAAGTATTCAGAGAGGTATTATCCTGCTACCACACCCTCTGTTTGCAGGCCCCACCATTCCTTCTGGAACCCTAGTTCCCTTTCTTTACAGCTTTCCTACTTTTGCATAGAAAGTAGAGTGAGTGCAATGGCTAGTTAGAAAGTCCTGAAAGTCTCCAGCTTTTGTGGAAGGAGGGCAGGATTAGCTGCCTTCTGTAGTAAAAGGCCAATTGTAGTCAGTAGTCTATGGAAGGATGGTGTCATCTAGATGATTATCACTGAAAGGTTCTTAGTGGAATTTGATTAACGCTGGTTGGCTAAAGAGCATAGCCCAGTGTTTGGCATAGAGGCAAGTTGCAGGCACCCTCGTCCATGACCTTGAGCCCCAGAGCCTTCTCCTGCAGTGTCCATCTTAAACACCTGTACTGCTTCCGGCCTTTCCTTGCTTAGGATGACAACCTAGCCTGGAAGCACTAAGATGACTTCTTCAGTTTAGTTTCCAAGGCAACAGTCCATATTACAACAGAGATATAGGGAAAAAATAAAGTCTGAGACAGTGTTCATTGTCCACAACACAACCAAAGCGGTTTTTAGAAATGTGAATTAGATCATCTGGTTTCCTGATTATATTCTCTAAAGACTTCCCATCATACTTAGAATAAAGTACAATCTTCTTCCCAAGGCCTTCAGATCCTACAAGATTTGGATGCTGTCTCTCTAATCCCTGCTCCTGCCATGCTTCTTCATCTTCTTGGCTACAGTCACACTGATTTCCTTTTTGTGTCTCAAAAACTCCTGGGTCATTACTGCCTCGGGACCTTTGCACTTGTTTATGCCCCTGCCTGGGCAGTCTTTTCTGCCTGGGCAGTCGTTTCCTACAGAAGCTCATGAGATCAGCAATCTTGTCTGTCTTGTTCACTTCTGTACTGTCAGGGCGTTGGCCAGTGCCTCACAGATTGTAAATTTTTGTTAAATGAATAAATCAAGCAAAACACTCAGGGGACTAAGTAGGGATTGCCGTGCCACATCTCCGCACCCTTCTCAGCTTGGTACAGCGTAANTCTGGGTCTTCCCCTCCTCCCTCTGTGGGGAGAATGTCACCCTTACTTTTTAATCAAACTTCTGATATCCTGATTTGAGGGTATAAGCCCTGCTCCTCCTACATAGGACTTTGGCTTTAATTTCCTAATGAAATAGGATTGAACCAGAGAAAGAAGTGAAAGTGGAGTATGCTACCCTAACATAGGCCACTTTGGCATATTCATTACATTGAGCTACAGACACTTGAAAAAGAGCAAATGGAGAGAGGGTTCTTCTGAACTCTTCTTATCTGCCTAAAGACAGATTCTCAAAAAGGAACTCAATTGTCATAAATCTCCCCAGGAGTTTCACCAACCATGGAAAACTGACAGCTGTCACAGGAGAGAGGAGATGTCAACATCACACCCAGGCTAACTGTCACAAACCTTCCATCAGTTCTGATACCTTCCATTTATTCTGATACCTTCCATCTATTCTGATACCTTCCATCTATTCTAAGGGTCCATTCATCTTTCCTAAAAATCATTTACTCTTCCCTGAGAGGCCTATACATACCCCTCACCTCCCTTTCCCTATTAAGATGGCATTTAAGTCTGAGTTCTAAGCTACCTTTTTGAGTTTCTCATTTTCTCCTGGTTATCTCCCAGGGATACATGAGGTAGACATGTTAATAAGCTTCTTTATTGTTCTCTTGTTTATCTTTTATCACAGAGACTCAATTAAGATCTCAGGAGTGTAAAGGGGAAATTATTTCTCCTCCCCTGGAGAAGGAATCCACAAAGTAGAATGAATGATTCCTGTCTGCACAATTAATTCTGACCTTCCTAAATTATAATGGCATGGTTGATGTTTTAGTGGCTCTGCTTTGTATATGTCCTAGCACATCTTTTATCAAATGCCAGGGGAAGCCTGGACACGAGTGTGCATTTACAGACCCTGAAATACTCAGGGGCTGAGGGGCAGCTGTGCTCTGGTTTTGTCCTCACGTGCCTGCCTTGTGCATAGGTCTGACGCCCGGCTTCACAAGGACGACACTGACATTTGCTTCAGTAAAACCCTCAACTCCTGCAAAGTGCCACAGATCCGGTACGCCAGCGTGGAGCGTCTCTTAGAAAGACTGACCGACCTGCGGTTTCTTAGCATCGATTTCCTCAACACCTTTCTGCACACCTATCGGATTTTCACGACAGCAGCTGTGGTGCTGGGGAAGCTTTCTGACATATATAAGAGGCCTTTCACCTCCATCCCTGTCAGGTAGGCCTGGGATTAGCCTGAGATGAATGTATGCCCCACCTGGTCCCTGGGTCTCTGTGCTGATGGACAGCCCACTCTGCAGGGTCCTGGCTGGCCTTTGAGCTTACCAGACCCCCACAACCCCGAGTAGAAGAGGGTGAAGGGAGGTCACAGTTACCAAGGAAAGCAGTTCAAGTTTCCAAGTGGCCTTTGCCAAGATAAAGCTATTGTTTGGAGCTTTTCTTTCTACCTTTCTTTTCTTTTTTTTAAAGCCACTGCGCTTTTCACATTTTAATATGCAGAAGCATCTCCTGGGGGCCTTGTTAAATTGCAGGCTCTGATTCGGTAAATCTGGAGTGGAGCCCAAAGCCAGTGTTCCTTGTCTTTGGACACAGTTTTAGTAGCAAGGGGGTAGACAAAGCCTAAAAAGTGTGTTCTTTTGGCACATGTATGCTATACACCCAACATTTAAATAAAGGAATCCAGCCACAGAAGTTCTGTGATAGCATGGCCTTTTAATGTAGGGAGCATGTCTTGAACGACATCGGGAGACTAATTTTTCACTTGGCCACAATCTCTTAATAGGTTTTGCTCTTACTTTTAGGTCATTGGAACTGTTTTTTGCTACCAGCCAGAACAACAGAGGTGAACACTTGGTGGAGGGCAAATCCCCACGCCTGTGTCGTAAATTCTCTTCCCCACCTCCACTGGCTGTGTCCAGGACGTCCTCCCCAGTGAGGGCCAGAAAGCTGTCCTTGACTTCTCCCTTGAACTCAAGGATAGGCGCGCTGGATTTGACCACCTCCTCGGCGTCCAGCAGCCCCACCGCCACCCACAGCCCAGCTGCGTCCCCACCGCCTCACACTGGTAAAGTGCCGTTGGATCTGAGCAGAGGCCTTTCTTCTCCAGAACAAAGCCCAGGATCTGTAGAGGAGTCTGTTGATAACCCCCGCGTGGATCTGTGTAACAAGCTAAAACGAAGTATTCAGAGAGGTATTATCCTGCTACCACACCCTCTGTTTGCAGGCCCCACCATTCCTTCTGGAACCCTAGTTCCCTTTCTTTACAGCTTTCCTACTTTTGCATAGAAAGTAGAGTGAGTGCAATGGCTAGTTAGAAAGTCCTGAAAGTCTCCAGCTTTTGTGGAAGGAGGGCAGGATTAGCTGCCTTCTGTAGTAAAAGGCCAATTGTAGTCAGTAGTCTATGGAAGGATGGTGTCATCTAGATGATTATCACTGAAAGGTTCTTAGTGGAATTTGATTAACGCTGGTTGGCTAAAGAGCATAGCCCAGTGTTTGGCATAGAGGCAAGTTGCAGGCACCCTCGTCCATGACCTTGAGCCCCAGAGCCTTCTCCTGCAGTGTCCATCTTAAACACCTGTACTGCTTCCGGCCTTTCCTTGCTTAGGATGACAACCTAGCCTGGAAGCACTAAGATGACTTCTTCAGTTTAGTTTCCAAGGCAACAGTCCATATTACAACAGAGATATAGGGAAAAAATAAAGTCTGAGACAGTGTTCATTGTCCACAACACAACCAAAGCGGTTTTTAGAAATGTGAATTAGATCATCTGGTTTCCTGATTATATTCTCTAAAGACTTCCCATCATACTTAGAATAAAGTACAATCTTCTTCCCAAGGCCTTCAGATCCTACAAGATTTGGATGCTGTCTCTCTAATCCCTGCTTCTGCCATGCTTCTTCATCTTCTTGGCTACAGTCACACTGATTTCCTTTTTGTGTCTCAAAAACTCCTGGGTCATTACTGCCTCGGGACCTTTGCACTTGTTTATGCCCCTGCCTGGGCAGTCTTTTCTGCCTGGGCAGTCGTTTCCTACAGAAGCTCATGAGATCAGCAATCTTGTCTGTCTTGTTCACTTCTGTACTGTCAGGGCGTTGGCCAGTGCCTCACAGATTGTAAATTTTTGTTAAATGAATAAATCAAGCAAAACACTCAGGGGACTAAGTAGGGATTGCCGTGCCACATCTCCGCACCCTTCTCAGCTTGGTACAGCGTAAGGGTTGGAGGAAATGAGCCTAGCCTTGTTCTTTTACAATCCAGTGTTTCTTTGATGAACAGAATTTAACAGCCAAATTAGCAAACAGCTTCTTTGTAAACTACACAGTGACTGATTTGTTTGCTGAAATTGGGCAATAAGTCAGGCAAATTGTCCAAATTTTAAGGAGGATTACTGAGATGGAAGCATAGACTCCTGCTTTCTACCTGCTTGAAGCTTCTATGCAGTTTCTAGCTCAGATCATTTAAATCAGCTTTCTGAGTGAAGTGCTTCGTGGAATTTTAACTGGAGTGGTTGTCAAGATCAAAAGTAGCACCCTTTTAAACGAGGAATTCTTTAAGTTGACACATTAGCAACTAAGGAGGATGAAAGGGGAAAGATAATTAAAAAGTCATTAGAACAACAAGCTGCGGCAGAATCACGATGGATTTTTCTTGGGAATAGTGAGGCAGTGCACAGGCTGACAAGTGCATCCGGGGTTTGATCCAGACCAGTGCTTGGGAGTCTGTGGAGGGAGTGACTTTGGGAGGCTTAGTTCAAATCTCCTCTCTGGGTCAGAGCAGCCTGGGAAGTGCTGTAACTTCCCAGAATATAGAAAGTTCTTTCTCCTCCGTTATTGGGTTGTATTAAATGGGAGAGGAGGAATCTAGAGGTTAGTCTGGATTCTCATGTCATTTTGAGTTAGGAGAGCTTTAGGAATAGCATTTCAACGTCAGACATTGGTGGCTCCAAGACTTTGGAATGCCCCTGAGGCTGGGATCGGAACAGGGTAAGGTTGTTCGGGAGTCATTGTGACCTCCTTCTCTGCACATTGCTGTGCTACAGGATCCACAGTGGTAAATAAGATGGTGCCCTGGCCCCTTATAGGTAGTTTTCTGGAGAAGGTAAGCAAACACAGGTGGTTCAAGATGTATAGATGGAGTGCTCAGGAAGGTGAAAAGCAGGGGAGATCATGTTTGGTTGAGCAGAACCTGCAGGTGTCATTGACGTCAGCCAAAAAGAATGGACGAGTGGGCTGCTCGGAAGAAACAGGCAAACTCATGGCCAAAGAGCACCTGTGAGCAAAGGGCTGGTGGTAGCCCCCAGTGGTGAAAGCCATTTCTGAGAGCAGGAGTGATCACAGCTTGTGAAGTGACAGCTTTTGCCCAGTTTGGACACCATGTGAAGCTCTGCAGAGTAGCCCCTGTTACTAGTCTTCCTGCTTTCTAGTATCTAGCAACTATTTAAAACTCTCCTAAAAAGTTCTCCTTTCTCTCCTCCTTCTTCTTTCTGGCCATCTTAGCCATTAAGTATGCAGATCAGTAGTGTTGAATATCAATATATTCACCTCATTGTACAATACACAGAACTTTCTCATCTTGCAAAACTGAGGCTATATACCCATTGAACAACTCCCCATTTCTCCCTCCCCCCAGCCCTTGGCAGCCACCGTCTTGTTCTTGCTTCTGTGAGTTTGATTACTTTTTGTATTGTATATGAGTAAAACCACACAGTATTTGCCTTTTCGTGACTGGCTTTTTCATGTAGCGTAATGTCCCAGGGTTCATCTTTGTTGTAACATGTGCCAGGGTTTTCTCCTTTTTCAAAGCCGAATAGTATTCCTTTGTATGTGTATTCCATATTTTCTTTATGCATTCTTCTCTTGATGGACTTTTGGGTTGCTTCCCTCTCTTGGCTCCTGTGAGTGATACTGCGGTATACATGTACATGCAGATTCTCTTCAAGACCCTGCTTTCGGTTCTCTTGCGTATATACCCAGCAGTGAGACTGCTAGATCATATGGTAATTCTGTTCCTAATCTTTTGAGGAAATTTTTGTTTTTGATAGTGCCGACACCGTTTACCATTCCCATCAACAGAGTACGGGGTTCCAGTTTCTCTGTGTCCTTGCCAACACTTAGTATTTTCTGTTCTTTTGATAGTGGCCTTCTAATGGGAGCACGGTAAGAATCTTTCTCCTTTTTTGCAATTTTCTAGAGATTGCATTTTAACTTGGCTAGGGCCTGATAGTATAGATAGTAACTTTTTTCTTTAATAGAGGAGCAAAAGAAAAATCTATTCCTTTCTGCATTATATACTAAGCACGTGTTATGTTCTAAAGGCCCTCAGTCAAGGTGTCCCTTGCCCATAATAATTAATTCCTAGACTTTTACTTACACATGAATTGTTCCACAGTGGCCACCATGTTCCCTAGTTCTGGTCTTCCAGGCCCAAGCCCAGAGTGCATGTGATGGTCCAATGCCATATCATAACATCCGTCTGGCCTACTGTCTCACATAGAGGTGTGATCACTGGCAGGAATCAGTGGCTTTTCCCCAAGAGTGTTGAGGTGGAAAAAGTTTAGAACTGGGGAGCCAAGATAAATGAGAAAGGACCAAATCAAGCTCCCGGGGCAAGACGCTAGCAGACTGCCAGAGGTGTGACTGTTGTGGGCACAGCTAGTGGCGCCTGGAGACCTCGTTATGTGGCAGCTCAGTTTATTTCTGACCAGGGCCCAGCAGATGGCGAGGGCCCATGGCTAAAGGCGAGGCAGAAATAGTAGGATCTTTCTCACATTAGAGAAAAACCAAAGGTGAGGGCATAATGCTTCTGTGTCTCCACTGGATTTCCCTCAAACAAATGATTTGCAGTTAGAGTTTCAGGGGTCAGTTTATTCACGTGGCTTGTGGGGTAGAGATAGGATTTTGTGGTTCTCCAGTCAAGGTTAAATGCAGAGCTCATCTCGCTGCAGAGGTGGGGTTGTTCAGGATTGTGTCCATGCATGGCCATGGCACTTGTTAGCCCGTGAGAACCTACCTCAGCTCCAGAGATGTCCAGTCCTCTGCCCAGTGTCCAGCGTGTCATAGTCACAACTACCCACTGACACATGCCCCCTTATCTCTCATTTTTACTATAATTGCCCCCCAACAACCCTTCCCTTGCATGTGTGCTAAGTCATTTCAGTTGTGTCTGACTCTTTGTGACTCTATGTATTACAGCCTACCAGGCTCCTCTGTCCATGGGATTCTCCAGGCAAGAAAACTGGAGTGGGCTGCCGTGCCCTCCTCCAGGGGATCTTCCCCACCCAGTGATCGAACCTGTTTCTCTTACATCTCCCGCATTGGCAGGCAGGTTCTTTACCACTAGCGCCACCTGGGAAGGCCCATCATCACCTTAAATACTTTGTTTCTGGCCACTTCTCTGCATCTTGACTTCTTTTCCCTTTCGGGTAGCTGTCTTCTGATGATTTTTAATGTATTTACTTCCCATATTGTTCTTCAAAGTATTAAAGATATAACTCAGAGAGGCACATGGTATGCTGGATTAAAAATCAAGTAGAAAAAGAAACAGGCAATGAAGCAAAATTGTTGAACAAACAAATACTGTGTGGTTCTCTCCACTTCCTGGAGTCATTCTGATTTTGGTTTTGAGTGTAATCAATTACATGATTCATACAGACAAGTAAGAATAGACTGGTCTGCAGGCACATCTTTTCTTGCTCCTGAGACTTGAGAATAATTTATCCTGTGGATCCTCATAAAGGAAACACTGTGAACAGAAAGCTTAGAAATAATACTGAGGTCTAGGGAGCTCTCTGGCATTTTTCTGAAGGGTGAAATGAAGGAATTATAGATTTAGTTTTTCCTTTTATTTTGTGTTGGTATATAGGTAGTACCGATCATGAATAGTTCCAGAAAAGTCATAGATGAAACACTTTACTTCAGCATCAGCCTGACAAGATCAGTTTGTGTGTGTGTGTGTGTGTGCTGCTGTCTAATCTTGAAAATTCCAGTTGGCAGAGTAAATGGAGACAATGATCTTTCTTTAATTTGAAAGATGTTTGTGTGTGCTTTGCATAATGTTGACACTTTAAACAGTTGGCAAACTTGAATAAGAAGTCTGTGCCCGGAGTTTATACATTTTCTGCTGTTCACCTCAGGATGCAACTTTCCAAACCTCATTGCACAAGATCAGCTGCACTGTTGGGTCTGTAGTGAGGCCATGGGTCCTCTCACTGCTGTCCAGCGAGGCAGTTGCAGGGTGCCCTCTTTGAAAAGTGCTAGTAATCTTTATCCGATTTTATTGTCATTGCAGTTATAATGCCAGCCTTGCCACCTTTCCTGGCAGGAGAACTTCGAATGACGTGAAGGGACAAAAGAGAACCAGGAGCTTTCCCTCATCTGAGTGAGGCTCTGAGCTTGTAAGGGAAGAGTAATGCAGGTGGTTTCACCTCTACTAATCCCCAGATGTGTTCTAGGCTCACCCAACACCCATTGGTGGTCTTCTTTCTTCCTTCCAGAAAGGCCCCACCTTCTGCTATCTTGAATTCTTCTAAAAAGCACAAATCTCAGCCCAACACACATTCAGATTCTACCCAATGGTGGGATATCAACAGAGTATAACCCACAGCAGAGAAGAGAGGAGAACCACGGGGGTCTGCTCACGGTGTTCAGGTCTCTTAGTCCATCAGCCTTCTCTCGGGCCCTGGCTGTGCAGCACAGTCTAAGCATTGCCTCTCGACCCACATCACTCGTGTCTGTTTCTTTGTTCTTAGTTTGAAAATTGCCTGCCTGTGGGTTGAAAGTGCTCCCAATTTTAGCATTTGTTTTGAGCCCACATCTGCCTACTCCTTCTGCAGGCAAAGCTGTTTGCAGGGATTGATTGAAAGTGAACCTGCCAGAAGGAAACGCTTCTTTTCCCCGCACCGTGCCAGCGTGATTTTTCCTCTCTGGAGGTGCCCGTTTGCTTACAGTGTTACTCTGTGCTTTTCTTTCAGTGGACTTTCCGAGCCCTGTCCAGCTCTCGCACTGGGAAGTTTTTTGGTTCGGTGTAATTGCTGACTAGATGATTTGCTCATTTGCCTCAGAGGACTGAATGGTTGAATCAGACCGAGGACACATGTTTGATATTCTGCTTGCTCTTGCAGAGCAGATGCCTTCTATTACTGAATTTTGAGGGAGTTATTTAGAAAATAATAAAACTAACAGCTAAGCACTGATTTTTTTTTGTCTCCATCCTGCATCGTTGCCAGCTTGACTGTGATTATGTCATTCAAGGAAAGATTCTAACCATTTCCCTTCCCTGGCCCCTTTGTGTTTCAGAAGAGCTGAATTTGGGCCATATTTCTAAAGGAGTGAATCACATACAAGTGTAAAAATGGCTTTATGTGAAGTCATTAGGAATTTTGTCGAGTTTGTTGAGTGAAATCTTGAATGGAATGGTAAAAGGAGTTGAGAATAATTCTGCTGACAGAGATAATGGAGAATTAGTTATCAGTTGATGCAAAGCCCTCGGAAAAAGAAATCAGAGTTTTTAGAAGTTTATGAAATTCTTTTAGTGCTTTTCCTTAAAATAACACACATGAAGTTGTAGTTTTACCCGATTAACAAGTTAGTGCAAGGCCAGTGGTAATAGCTTGAATGTGACCCTGAAATGATGTTTCTTTTATACTCATGAGATGTTACCTGCAGTGAAGAGACTCAAATTATCTTAAAACCTCTCAACTTTCACTGTAATAATTTCCACTGGCCTGCTGCTTATCTGTAGCTCTAGGGCATTAGAACTTTCTGGAAGGATGGAAAAATGTTGTTCAGTGCTGTAGCCACTAACCACAAGTTGTGTATCATCAGCATTCTGCCAGGAGGAGTGGCTCGACATCATGATCAGTTCAGTTCAGTCTCTCAGTCGTGTCCGACTCTTTGCGACCCCGTGGACTGCAGCATGCCAGGCTTCCCTGTCCATCAACAACTCCTGGATCCTACTCAAACTCATGCCCATCACTTCAGTGATGTCATTCAGCCATCTCATCCTCTGTCGTCCCCTTCTCCTCCCACCTTCAATCTTTCCCAGCATCAGGGTCTNCTTTGCGACCCCGTGGACTGCAGCATGCCAGGCTTCCCTGTCCATCAACAACTCCTGGATCCTACTCAAACTCATGCCCATCACTTCAGTGATGTCATTCAGCCATCTCATCCTCTGTCGTCCCCTTCTCCTCCCACCTTCAATCTTTCCCAGCATCAGGGTCTTTTCCAATGAGTCGGTTCTTCGATATCATGATAAAGTCCTTTAAAAATACAGACTAGCATGAAATACTTATTATCCACAAGGAACTTTTGTCTTTCCATGCATGATACTAACAAGACGCTCTTGAATTCATAACCTGGTTGTTAAAATGTGTGATGTTTTAAAGCAGCAGTCCTCGAGTCTGCGCCAGTGGACCGAGCAGGTGTGGACAGCTCCCCCGCAGCCGATGCTGCAGAACTCTCACCTTGCAGGTCGCCCTCAACTCCTCGGCACCTCCGCTACCGTCAGCCTGGAGGTGAGCACTCAGAAAGGGCCTCAGAAACATGCAAGTGAGAGATGATTCTAGCTCCTGAATCTTTTGTTTACCTTACCATTTCAGTTCCCAAATATTTTTCAGTCTCAGTTATGAAAATTAATTGGAAGCAAATGTTACTATGGGAGCAAGTAGTAGAACATAAATGATTCGAGAAAATGTCACTAATATAACCAATATTTACTTGACCACCATCATTGCATGGTATTTTGTGTGGAGTAACCTGAATCTCAGGTTAATCTCTAAGCCTGTTCTTGATTGCCAGTTGATTGAATGTCAGTGCTGGTTTTGCCAAAGTGTTCCCAGACTCTGATGACCTTACAATGAATCCCAGTGTAGTCTGTATTAAATAGGTTCATCTGGGACACAAAACTGTGGGGTGATCTTATTAAGAACAATATTTCAGCTAAAGTAATGTCCAGTTGCCTGGGACTCCAGTCTTCATTATTGTTAGTGGCAGAATCTGGTATATTTTCTATTATGAAAATTATATTATCCCATAATTTGTTTTAAAATATACCATTTATAACTGAAGGGAAAACCATCAGAGCAAAAGATAGAAAACTTTTATCTCCCCATCGCTCAAATAAATATAATTCCAAATAACAGTTGTTTTTGAAATGTCTCCTTTTTTTTCAAGACAATTATTTCAAGTCGGAAGGGAAAATTACCCACTTGTGAAAGCAGATTCACCCCAAGTAACCTAAGTAAATGTAGATGTCTTCTGACTTTCATACTCCTGCTTCAAGTAAGGCAGTTTAGCAAAAGACAGAGTACATGGCTCCAAATGGTCGTTTCATTTGTAGCCTCAGCAACACAGTGCAAACTGTCATTGCTCAGATCCAAGAGAAGCTAGCCTGGGTGGACCATTGTCAGCAAAATTGCCCTGATGGGTATTAGCCCTTGGTGAGTGGAACTGATTTTGGGCTCCTGATCAGTCATGGGTCACCTGACATTTGGGTACTTCTGGAAAACTGATGTGGCAAGTTAGACTTCTCTGCCTTGTTATAAGACTACTATGGGATTGGCCAAATTTCTTTACTGTTCTTAGAGCCTTGATTGGTCCAGACCTTGGCAACTTCTGTGACCACTGCCATGTCAGACAGACTCCCTTGAGTTCATTATTAACCTGGAAGAGTTTGGGGTCAAACTATATGGAAGCAAAATTTTACCAAGGCAAGAGTTATTTAAGTGCTATCCACTTGGATACTGTCATTAGAGCTCTGTTTTATGGTCTATTTTCATATGTTTATATTCATTTAAAATTCTTTAAATTTATATAGGCATTATTTGAAAATCTTCTCCTGTTTGTGGATTAACTAAGTCCTTTGTTTCTTTCCTGATCCAACCAAATCCCAGAGATGCAGGAAGGAATGCATGGAGGGAATTCATGGAAGGAATGATATGGAGGGTCCAAATAGTGACAGCAGCCCACGTTTTCTCACTGTGTAGCTGAAATTTTGCCTGTTCATCCGTCTCCTTGCCCACCTTGTTCCACAAATGTTTTCAGGCTATAGCTGAAGGAGAAGGTAGAGCTGTTTTGTGCTTTAGTGCTTAGGCACATTAAGCAGCTCTTTGCTTCTCCTTTTATTTATTTTAAGCCTGACTATATGACTTTAGAAGCAAACTAATAAAACCACAGAATCACAGAACTATCTTCACTAAAAGCCTGAATGAGAAACACAGTGAGGTTGGCATCAACATTATCAAGTGCTGTGTGTAAATATCTGAGAAGTGAGAGGGGGTACAAAAAGGTGCTCAGTGCAGCCTTCAATATGGAAGCCCATCCCCCTTTCTAAGGGTGATTTGAGAAGAAAATTCTATCTATAACATGTAGAATATTTTAAAAATATATTTTTTTATATTGAGATAAAATTCACATACCATAAGATTCACCCTTTTAAAGTGTGCAGTTCAGTGGTTTTATATATTCACAAGGCTGAGCGACCATAACCACTATCTCAATCCAGATATTTTCATCAGCCCTGCTAGTGAAATCCTGTACCCATCAGTGGTCACTTCCCATTCTCATCCCCCCACGCACCTGGAAACCACTAATTTACTTTTGTCTCTATGTATTTACCTATTATGGACATTTTCTATAAATGGGATCATATAATACATGACTTTTTGTGACCAACTTTTGCTTAATATGACACTTTCAAGGTACATTCATGTTGTGGTATGTGTTACTACCTCATGCCTTTTGTGGCTAAATCATATTCCCTCACATGGGAATTTTTGATTTGGTTTATCATTTCATCAATTGGGAGAGATATGGCTGTTTTTACTTTTTGGCTATTATGAATAATACTGCTGTGAATGTTTGTGTAAAAGTTTTTGTATAGATGTATGTTTTCATTTCTCTTAGGTCTATAACTAGAATGAACTTGCTGATATAGAATCTGGTTATTTGCCTATTAATAAGGACAGCACAGGGTATTTGACCCAACCTTTCATTCAGTGCAGGAATGAAAATGAGAATTTTCGTTATGTAATATTATGCATCTGCCTCACCATGCCATTTCCATTCTTTTTAAATAACCAGGACAGACGGCTGACAACTCCCACTGCTCTGTTTCGCCGGCTTCTGCTTTTGCAATCGCTACGGCTGCAGCAGGACACGGGAGTCCACCCGGTGAGTAGGGGCGGGATGTTGAGACTTGGCAATTAATTGCCCAGACCTCTGGCAATTAATTGCCCAGACCTCTGGCAATTTATGGTAAATCAGTGGTCCTTGCCTGCCAGCATCTAGATAACACACTGGGCAGCTTCTTAAAATTGCAGATTCCCAGCTTCCTTGTCTAAGTCAGTGTGTCTTGGTTTAAGACTGTCTTTTAACTAAACACCTACAGGTAAGTCTCATACAGGTAGCCTATGCTTAACACTTTCAAGAACTTCCGTATCAGAAAAGGATGTGTTATTTCTCTTATGTGTGTTAGCAGAGTTCTGTAACCTTTTAAGCCAAATTGTTGAGAACACATTTCCCTTTTAATTGAGTACAATGCTAAAAGCACATGCACGGTGGGAGGGAAGGCTTGTGGAGGGGTGGGAGAGGAGAGAGGCATCTATTGCTTTACTGGACTCATAATTCATTTCCAGTAGCTCTGTGTGCTGGATTGTTGTCAGTTAATTTTCAAGGTAAAGAAGTACCTAAAATAAAAGCACAGGATTTTAAATAGATGAAAAATTAAGTTTATTATCTCTGTCCTCTTTTCTCATGTGCAAGAAGGATATTATGTTAAAATAAATCTGTATGTGGTTTAGACAGTCCTCTTGCTGTGAGTTCCTTCACCTAAACTAACTCCATGGGTTCTGGAAGTGATGATATATTTTATTAATTAGCAATTGCTCATTAACAATGAACAGACGAAAGGATATTTCCAAAGCCTGTGAACCTGTATTAAACAGTTGTAACTGGTAGGTACTGTCTGGGTGAAATTTTTCTAAACTGATGTCAGAACAGAGAGATATTCTATAATGAACACGAATTACCATGGTAATTATATATATATATACACACACATATATATCCCATCTGAATGGAAAATCTTTGCACATCGATGACATTCCACATCTTAAATATTTTACCACACACACTTCACTGGATGTGGTCATGCAAACTGGGGATGTTCTTTGCCCCAAATATTCCCTAAGCCTTCCCCCCAGTTCCCATCAGCATGGCACAGTACAGCCTGTAACGGTAATAATATGGATATCTTCTCAATCCAGTCAGCTTCTGCTGTTGACTGCATGTTATAATAAATGAGCATTTCTTTGAAGTAATAGGAGTCTTCTTTACCCTTTCGGCAGAGTGAGTTATCACCTGTGATTCCTTGAGACCTTCTCCTGTTTTTTGTTCTCGCAATCTAGCCCATCTTTGAAAAGGTGAAATACAGAGCGTCCCCACAGGTTTCTTAATTTAAATATGGTTTGCGAGGGAAAATAGCTTTTCAGTCAATTGGGAATGAACCCATCTCCCCATTAGCTGGAGGCTGGGTCAGGAAGGTACCTTTATTCACCCGCGGCTGAAGCGGACTTCTAATGGAGAATTGCTTTCGGACTCGGACTTATCCATCCATGACGAGCCAGAGAGGAAGTAGCCGTAAGAGCCGTCTTCCTCACCGTCTGAACCCTGCTGCTGCTCTGCCGCCTGTCTTCCTGCTTCTCTTCTGCTGCTGGAAGAGCCGCAGCAAGAAAGCTCTCCTCGGTGAGCCGGTCAAGGTGGGCAGAATGCTGACTGACCGCAGCCAGCGTGCTGGATGCAGGGTAGCCTGGTTCTCCTCTCATCACACTGCTGCTGCTGTCTCCTATAGTATGGCCTGGAGCCTCATGATCCAATTGTTTTGTTTATTTGTTTTTTTATGGAGGAGAAAGAGTGGCTATATTACTTTGCCAGGCAAAGGGGGCACACAGTAGGCTAGCATCTCAAGAACTGTGCCCCTACGTGATCCAATTTTAGACATAAATGAAAGGAAAGAGGGATTGGGCAGTGTCTGTGGCCCTGCTGGGGATACAGGGGTCGGTCTCCATGGCCCATGGTACTAAGAAAGGGGGTCAGTTTCGGAGTAGGGATCAGTACTTCCCTGGGGCTCAACTGCTCCATGGAGCTGGCCCCACAGGAGAGTCCACCTGCCTGGGAGAACTTGGCAGAAGGGCCAAGTGCACAGGTCAAGAGAGCAGGAGGACATGGAGCAGAAAGAAAGGAAGTACTAAGAAGATGATCTGGACTTCTTGGCTGGTCAGGGAGAGCCTGGTGCTGTCCAAAGAAGTTCTAGACCCAGAAGGACAAATGTCCGAAGGGAAGGAGTGCTAGATAACGGTTCGGATCCGATATCAGACTTTTCACCCACTCTCTGAATCAGGAATTGCTGACCCACATGTGCCCCCAGAGCGTGGAGGGCTGCCAAAGTGAGCAGGAGAGAAGGTTGTAGAGGCCTCATGCCCGCATCTGTCTTTCCTGGTATATCTGCTTGTTTGACTGCGACATAAGCGCAGCTGGTGGTGCCAAGCTGCTGCTCGTGGCTGATAGCCTGACACAAGGTGCTGCCTGGCCAAGCCATGCAGTCTGCAGAGTGGGCTGCCGTATTTCAGGCTCCTCTTCAGGTTCCCTCCCACTTCAGTCCTCTCCCATCTGTCTCCGCGTCTCCCACCTCTACCTCCATCAAAATACACAGCAGTCTGGGAACTCTGGGTTAGACCCATCAATTAGTGGTTATGCTTTCAAATATTCACTCCAGACATTTGCATGAGAGCCATTTCTCATTAATATTTGCTTAGAAGGTAACTTTACTACATGAGAATAAATTTTAATTTAGCAAGAGGATGAACAAAAAATTTCTTCACAAAAAGGCCAAACAAGGTGTACATGCCTAGCAGTAAAGGCAGAGAAAGCTGATTTTTATCTATGACAGGTGGCCTGGGATCTGCTCAGGATTGCCAGTCCTGCCCCTTGGATCCAAGCCTACCTGATTTCTACACACACTGGAAAAGCCTAGATTTTTCCCTCTGGTTTTTTTTTTTTAGGACCTAGAGCCTGTCCTTTCCAATGATGGTTTCTTTCCTGCCACGCCATGACCTCTTTCCTCGTAGACCAACAGGAGTCCCTCTGTTGGAGAGGAAGAAAAGACTGACCTGTCGACATGGTTGTAACACAGCTAATTCTTGTTGACTTCACATTATGAAGATTTCACAGCTTATTTTAGTGCTTGCCTTCCAAATGGCAGCCAAGTTACATTAGGCCCATTATGAATGGATCCAGGGTTTGTGGGGTATAACACACAATTTGCCTAAATCAAAAGCGTATCAAATTACAAGTATAAACCTTCAGATCCCTGGAAGAGGCCCAGTCACACTGAGAGGCCCTCAGGCTTAAGCTTCATTGGCTTCCTGGTAAATCTGCTTGTGAGTTCAGCCCTGATCATTCCTGGAATGAGAGCAGCTTTAGGAAATTCTGATCATCTCGGGGAGCAGGTGAAGGTGGATATGGCAGTGGGACCAATGATCATCAATCAATCAAATAAGTCCTCTTTTTGGTGGCAGGGTTTTAACTCTATACAACACTGAGACAAAAAAAAATCAGTGGGTCTTATGAGCCACCATACTGGTTGAAATGTAGTTTCAAGCATCTGCTCAAATTGAGGAGCTCTGCATTAAAGTCAGATTAAAATGTGTGCCTTTCAGATGGCTGCTGATACAGGGAATCTGCAGGTGCAGTTTGGATATAGTTATGATTTGAATAGAAATGCAAATCCAATGAATACACATATCAGAGCACATCATGGTGTTACTATACACCTGAAGCTCTGGGATTAATGATAGAGTTTATGAAATGATCTAAAATGAAATATGAAAGTGCGAGGTGGGTTATTTTTATGAGAATAGAAATAATGGCAGTGGAGATACTACAAGCAACTCTTGATTATCTGGGAGCAGATTGTAGGTTTTGCCATTCTGTGCAAGTCGAACTAAATTAACAAAGTAGAGGAATGGTTGACTGCATTTATAGGAAAATTAATGGCACAGTTACAATTGCTTGGGGAAACAGTGAGTTCTTTATTCGTGGTGACTTGGTAATTGTAAAATAGATAATTCATAATCTGTTTTAGGCCCTGTCAAACCACTCAGGTTTGTGTAGCCAGTAGTAGATCTGAGCTTGGTGTGAATTGGTCTTGGACATGTTGTGTGTTTTTTATTGGAGTATAATTGATTTACAAAGTTGTGTTACTGTCTGTTGTACAGTGAAGTGAATCAGATGTGTGCGTGTGCGTGTGTGTGCGCGGGCGTGCGTGTGCACATCCCCTCCCTCCTGAACCTCCGTCCCACTCACATACCTATCCCAGCCCTCCAGGTCATCACAGAGCACCGAGCTGAGCTCCCTGTGCTATACGGCAGCTTCCCATTAAGCATCTGCTTTACACACGGCAGTGCTTATATGTCAGCGCCAGTCTCCCAATTCTGGACCCACTTTTTAAAATACCGATAACTGGTCCCACCTCCACAGATTCTGACTTGATTGGTCTGGGCACATCCTGGGCATCAGGACTTTTAAAGTTCCCCAGGTGATATTTGGCCCTCAGTTCAGTTCAGTCGCTCAGTCGTGTCCGACTCTTTGCGACCCCATGAATAGCAACACGCCAGGCCTCCCTGTTCATCACCATCTCTCGGAGTTCACTCAGACTCACGTCCATCGAGTCCGTGATGCCATCCAGCCATCTCATCCTCTGTCGGCCCCTTCTCCTCCTGCCCCCAATCCCTCACAGCATCAGAGTCGTTTCCAATGAGTCAACTCTTTGCATGAGGTGGCCAAAGTACTGGAGTTTCAGCTTTAGCATCATTCCTTCCAAAGAAATCCCAGGGCTGATCTCCTTCAGAATGGACTGGTTGGATCTCCTTGCAGTCCAAGGGACTCTCAAGAGTCTTCTCCAACATCACAGTTCAAAAGCATCAATTCTTCGGCGCTCAGCTTTCTTCACAGTCCAACTCTCACATCCATACATGAC